>JAABKJ010000003.1:0-138245 GCA_011634705.1 Andricus grossulariae
AAATTCTACAGGTTTTTTTCAATCATCTTATTAGGATTAACCCTCTAATTCCTCAATCATCAGTGACAGTTCTGTCCAGCGGTCCATTGCTTGTTCTAGTTCTTCAGCAACGGCTTTTTGTTCATCCATCAGTTCTTGAATTTTCCCAAAATCACTGCCTGCTTCTGCAATGCTTGCTTCAAGCTGCTGATGTTTTTCCTCTAATGCCTGAATCCGGTCTTCAATTCCGTCCCATTCAAGCTGGTCTTTGTAAGAAAGTTTTTTTCTCTTTTTAGGCGCCGCTTCTACTTGTTTCTCAGCAGGCTTTGTCTCTGTCCGCTTCGCCTCTTTTTCTTGCTCCATGTAATCGCTGTAAGCACCTTGGTAGTGTGAAATGCGACCATTTCCTTCAAAGACAAGCAGACGATGAACCACTCGGTCTAAGAAATAACGATCATGCGATACGGTCATGACAACGCCAGGAAACTGTTCTAAATAATCCTCTAAAATGCTGAGGGTCTCCGTATCAAGATCGTTCGTCGGCTCATCTAAAAAGAGAACATTCGGTTCTTCCATTAAGACTTTCAGTAAATACAATCTGCGGCGTTCTCCTCCTGACAGCTTGCGAATAAACGTCCGCTGCATGGATCTTGGAAATAGGAACCGTTCCAGCATTTGCTCTGCTGTCACTATGGCGCCATCAGATGTCTTAACGATTTCAGCTGTTTCCTTGATGTACTCAATGATCGTCAGCTCTTCGTCCATTTCTTTGTGATCCTGCGTGTAATAGCCAATACGAACGGTTTGTCCAATCGTCAATTGTCCTGAAGTCGGTTCTATTTTCCCCGCTAGACAGTTGAGTAGCGTCGTTTTTCCGACTCCATTCGGTCCGATAAATCCAATCCGGTCGCCCGGCACGACTAAGTCTGTAAACCGCTCCACAAGGGTCTGGCCAGCAAATGAAATCGACAAGTCTTCTGCCTCTATGACTTGTTTTCCTAGGCGATGGGAACCGATGGCGAAATCCAGCTCTCCCTTTGCATCAGGCCCTTTTTGATCCATCAGCTCTTCGGCTCTGCCGATGCGTGCTTTCTGCTTCGTCGTTCTTGCTTTTGCCCCTCTTCTCAGCCATGCAAGCTCTCGTCTGAGTAAGTTTTGACGCTTCGTTTCTTTCACCTGAGCTTCTGCTTCTCGTTCCGCTCTTTTTTCTAAAAAGACTTCATAATTTCCTTTATACGTATAGAGCTGTCCTTGATTCAATTCATAAATCCGATTGGCCACTCGGTTGAGGAAATAACGATCATGCGTCACCAGAATGACAGCACCGCTGTATTGACTCAAATATCCTTCGAGCCATTCAATCGTTGCATTATCGAGATGGTTGGTTGGCTCATCTAAAATCAGCAATCCCGCAGGCTGAATTAAATTTTTAGCAATCGCGACACGCTTTTTCTGTCCGCCTGATAAGGCATGAACAGAACGGCTCACATCTTTGACGCCAAGCTTTGTCAAAATCGTTTTGGCTGACAGGTTCGCATCCCATGCGTCTTCCTGATCCATTCGATTTTGCATGCGCATGAGCGCCTCTTGTTTTGCTTCATTTTGCGGATCATGCTCTAAATCGGCGAGCGCCTGTTCATAAGCCTTCATCGTTTGAATCATGGGTGCCGTTCCAGAAAAAATGTAATCAAGAATCGTTTCATCCCCGATCATTTCAGGGTCTTGCTCAAGAAATTCGATATCAAGTGTCCCTGCCTTCGTAATATCACCCTCTTCAAACGATTCAAGTCCTGCAATAACCTTTAGGAGCGTTGACTTTCCTGTTCCGTTTGGTCCAATCAACCCGATGCGTTCCTTTGGTTCTATATGAAAAGAAATATGATCAAACAGCGTTTTCTCGCCATAGGTTTTATATAATCCTTCAACATTCAATAAACTCATTTTTATCAGCCCTTACATAGATTCTTCCTTTATTTTAAATCAGCCAGTAGCAGAAAACTAGTTTTAAAAAACCTGCTGCTGAAAAGAATGTTTCCTTTTGCTGCTCGATACACTATGAAGAGGTGATCTAAAGATGGTAACCATTAGCTTATGTATGATCGTGAAAAATGAAGAGGAGGTGTTAGCGGACTGCCTTTCCTCTGTCCAAGACATTGCAGATGAGATAATCATCGTTGATACAGGATCAACAGATCGTACGAAGGAGATTGCTCACTCCTTTTCAGCCAAGGTACTTGATTTCGAATGGGTTCAGCATTTTGCCAAAGCCCGTAATTTCGCTTTCTCACGTGCAACGAAAGAGTATATTTTATGGCTTGATGCAGACGATGTTCTGCTAGAAGAAGACCGTCAAAAATTTCTTCAGCTCAAAGAGACGCTTGATCCTTCAGTAGATGCCGTCTCAATGTTTTATCATGTGGGATTTGATCAAGACGGTCGGGTGAACTTTAAATATAGAAGAAATCGCCTTGTGAAGCGTTCCTTGAACTTTCAGTGGTACGGGGCCGTTCATGAGTTTCTTCAGGTGTATGGAAATATCTTACCAGCCGATATAGCTGTCACACATCAAAAGAGCAAGAAAACGACCGCTGGTGAGCCCGGGCGCAACCTGCGCATCTATGAAGACATGCTGGCAAAAGGCGAAGAAATGACGCCCCGCGATCTCTTTTACTTTGCCAATGAATTAAGAGATAACAGACAGCATGTCAGAGCGATTCGCTTTTATCATGAATTTTTAGCGACAAAACAATGCTGGATTGAGGATGAAATTCGCACATGCCAAAATTTAGCTGACTGCTATTATGCAGTCGGTTTCGAGGAAGCGGCTTTATCCTCATTATTACGTTCTTTCTTATATGATCAGCCTCGTCCAGAATTTTGCTGCCGAATCGGGGATCATCTAAAAATTCAAAATAAACATCAAGCAGCGATCTTTTGGTATGAGCAGGCGCTGAAGGCTCCTGAAATCGAAACAGCCTTCACACTCACACAGTATAAAACGTGGTATCCTCACCTTCAGCTTTGCTATTGTTATTATCAGCTCGGCGATCTGGAGAAAGCCAAAACCCATCACCATGCATCCGCCGCCCATTCCCCCACTCATCCAAGTGTACTGTATAATGAAAAAATATTTACTAAACAGACGTAGACTATATGTCACCACATCCGCCTTCCATCTCTTGGCGGATGTCTCTTTTTGTGCACAAATTCGATTGTGTCGTTTAACACTTTAGTGATTTAAAGCGTTCTCCAGCCAATTGACTAAATTGTCATTTAAGCATATACTAACACTCGTCTTACGAAAAGATTTATCCATTAGGAGGTCAACATGAGTTCTTTATTTCGAAAAAAGTCTCTCGACCAGCTCATGCTTGAAAGTCAAACGAAGCGGCTCAGCCGATCGTTAAATACGTTTGATTTAATCTTGCTTGGCATTGGCTGCGTGGTCGGGACTGGTATCTTTGTGATTACGGGGGTTGCTGCGGCAAAAGATGCGGGACCTGCGATTATTATATCTTTTATTTTAGCTGCGATCGCATGCGCCCTTGCTGCTTTTTGCTACGCTGAATTCTCCTCGTCCATTCCTGTGTCAGGCAGCGTCTATACGTATTCCTACGCCACACTTGGGGAATTTCTCGCCTTCTTAATGGGCTGGGATCTCATGCTTGAATATGTCATTGCGCTCTCTGCTGTAGCAAGCGGATGGTCGTCCTATTTTCAATCACTGCTCAGTGGATTCGGTCTGCACATACCGAAGGCATTATCAGCTGCACCTGGAGCCGCTGATGGGGCCGTCTTTAACCTTCCAGGCGCACTCATTATTTTGCTCATTACCTTTATTGTCTCAAGAGGCGTAAAAGAAAGCACGAAACTGAATAACATCATTGTGCTGATTAAAATTGCCATTGTCCTTCTCTTTATCATCTCAGGTTTTGCGTACGTCAAACCTGAAAACTGGACACCTTTTATGCCGATGGGCTTTGAAGGCGTGATCGCAGGCGCGGCAACAGTCTTTTTTGCTTATCTCGGATTTGATGCGATCGCCAATGCATCTGAAGAGGTCAAAAATCCGCAAAAGGCGATGCCGATTGGTATTATTGGAGCGCTCGGTGTTTGTACCGTTTTATACATCGGTGTGTCCTTTGTCTTAACCGGCATGGTTCACTATACGAAACTGAATGTCAGTGACCCTGTCGCATTTGCTCTTCAAGTCGTGGGCCTTCATAGTGTGGCAGGTATCATATCAGCCGGTGCCATTATTGGGATCACAACGGTTTTAATTGCCTTGGTCTATGCGCAGGTACGCCTAACCTTTGCGATGAGCCGCGATGGACTCATGCCAAAGATTTTCTCAAAGGTTCATCCAAAATCGCAAACACCCGTTGCCAACACATGGCTGACAGGTGCTGTCGCAGCATGTATCGTAGGTTTTGTGAACTTATCGACGCTCGCGAATTTAGTCAGCATCGGTACACTTGCAGCCTTTACAGTGATTTCAATTGCCGTCATCGTTTTACGGAAAAAACACCCGAATGTCAAAGCAGCGTTTAAAGTGCCTTTCGTGCCTGTTCTTCCGATTATCAGTGCGGTCATTTGTATCACACTCGCAACGACCCTTTCATGGGTGACATGGAGAGCCTTCCTGATCTGGGTGGCCATTGGTGTCGTTGTTTATTTCACCTATGCAAGACGAAAAAGTCATCTGAATGCAACACATTAGAAAAGAGACACGGGGTTTCCCGGTCTCTTTTTTTTTGCTTAAATCACGCTGTTTTTGGCTGAATTTGAGTCCACCATATCTGGATCTAACACGCTTGAAATCGGAATGACAAGCGGTGAACAATCTCCATTGTCCTCTCCAAATCCTTGGTTCAATTTCATTGAGAGAAAATAATCGATCTGCTGATAAGGACCTAGCGTCAGTGATGCACCCCGATCCATTGCATTGATTTTAAAAGCACCGACATTGACAACTGAGGGTGAGAATAACATCACACGTCACTTCCTTTGAATGGGTTTAGCTGCTGGTGAAAAAGAGGCAGGTGAGTCCACTTGATCTCGATCATCTACATGGCTTTTTGTCCCGACAAAACCGCTGGCATCTCCAAAATTTTGTCCGTACCCCTGATTTTTTTTATCTGAGTTTTGCCACTCTGCTAACAAATTTTGTCCGACATTCACCGCCGATGCATTTTCCAGTCTATCCCCCTCTGTCACCGAGCTGGAAAAAAGACTCATCGCTCTCGAGCAAAAAATGTCCGCACCAGTTTCTCCTGTCTCAGAGGATACACACATTCATATTGAATCCCTGCATGTGGACAAAATTGATTACCATTTAGAGTTTGGGGAGCTTTCCATTGACCAGCTTCAAGGCAGGCTCAATATTGGGGCAACCTATTACACGCCAAAGGACACTCACATCAAAAAATCACCACCACCACCGAAGCCAAAAAAAACAAAAACACCGACAGTCTCGATTCGATCAAAGCCTTCCTCCTCTTAATGCGCTCAGCTTTTAAGCACAATCGGGAGCCAGAAATACACCGCAAGGACAATCACCACAATACTCATGATATTTAACCAAAAGCCTGCCCTGACCATATCAGATATTTTCAGCACGTCCGCACTAAAAACAGCGGCATTTGGCGGCGTGGAAATCGGCAGCATAAACGCACATGAGGAAGCCAAAGCAGCCGCAGCCATTAACCCATAGGGCTCGATGCCAATCGCAAGCCCAAGCCCTACCGTAATCGGAATAATCATATTGGCAACAGCTGTATTTGACATAATTTCAGTCATAAACAAAATCGCTCCCGTTAAAATGATCAATAGCATGATATACGAAAGCCCATTTAAATGCTGTAGATTTTCCCCGATCCATCCTGTTAGATTGGTTTCTGCAAAGCCCGTAGCGAGCGACAGCCCACCTCCAAACAAAAGCAACAGCCCCCACGGTAGCTGTTTCATATCCTGCCATTCTAATATTCTCTCTCCATTTGTTGCTGGAATGAGAAATAACAGCATGGCACCGAAAATGGCGATAGATGTATCAGATACGGTGATCCCTCCAAACAAAAAGAGCTTAAAAATCCACAAAAACGCCGTCATAAGAAAAACAACAAACACCCATTTTTCCTCTTGTTTCATTTTCCCTAAATCCTCTAAACCTTTTCGAATAAACGCTACACTCATGTCCCCTGTATGCTCTACTTTGAACTGTATCTTTGTTAAATACAGAAATAAGAGAATGAGCAGAACGATCGCAACGGGAAACCCAAACAAAAACCATTCGAAAAACATAATCTCCCGATCTAGCAGTTTTTTTGACATGGCAGCAAACACCGCATTTGGCACAGAGCCGACAAGTGTTGCTAGACCACCAATTGATGCTGAATACGCAACCGACAATAAAATGCTTTTACTGAATCGCTCAAGAGATGGACCAGCTAAGATGTCATTAGCCTTGACCTCTTTAATGACTGCAAGTGCCACTGGCAGCATCATCAGTGCTGTCGCTGCATTTGAAATCCACATAGATAAAAAAGCAGTCGCAATCATGACACCTAAGACAATGCGGTCACTTCGTGTGCCAATCACCCTTAAAATGTGTAAGGCCATTCTTCTATGCAGATTCCATTTTTCAATGGCAATTGCGATCATAAATCCTCCCATGTACATAAAAACGATCGGATCTCCATAAGCCCTTGATGTCTGTTCCATAGAAAGTCCGCCAAGTGTCGGCAGTAGGATGATCGGCAATAAAGATGTTGCAGGGATGGGCAGTGCTTCTGTCACCCACCATGTAGCCGTCCAAGCGGTAATGCCCAAGACTACCCTCGCAGCATAGGTCAATTCATTTTCAGGTATGAGAAAAAGAACGAGCAAGAAGAGTGCCGGTCCAAGAACAAGTCCAATCACATTCACCTTTTTATAAACGATAACAATTCCCCCCTATTGAAAGCGCTTGTATATTTTTCTTTTTTTCCACATTCGATGATCTCTTAAGAAATCCTTTAAATCATAAGAAAAAATGAAGATATCTTTCATAGAAACCATCTATCATTTTCGTCCCATTCCCAAAACCATGACATGATACATTGGTCTATTTTCATAGGAGAAACTATACAAATCATGTGCAATCACTGTAAAATATAGAAGATCTAATCAAAAATTGAGGTGTTTTCATTGTATACAGATCAACGAAAATCATTTTGGAAACAGAAAAAAGTCATGATCCCCATTCTTAGTATCATCGTAGTTGCTGCTGCTTTCTTTTTCTTAAAAGATTCTCTTTTGTCAAAAGAAAAAGAAGCTTTAAAAGCGGCTCAATCCTTTACAAAACAAATGGAGAAGAAAGACTTTACAAAGCTGGCTGATGAGGTAACAAGTGCGTCTTTGAAAGCCAATGACTTCTCAAAAAAACAACTAGCCGAAAAATATGACAATATCTTCAACGGAATTGGTGCTTATGATCTGAACATATCAAAGCTCAACGTCGAAAAACAGGACAAAGGAAATGGGTATCAATTTTCCTATGATGTAACAATGAAAACGTCATTTGGCAAGCTGCACAAGCTTTCTTACAAGGGCGTTCTCTCAGAAGAAGATGACAAATGGAAAGTCGACTGGAAGCCAAATCTCATCTTCCCGCAAATGGAGAAGGGAGATACCATCAAAGTCAAATCAGACCCTGCTGTCCGCGGAAACATCGTCGACCGAAAAGGACGTACCCTAGCAGAAACAACTGGTGGAAGCGCACTTGGCATCATCCCAGGAAAGCTTGGCACAGGGGAAGAAAAAGAACGCAATATCAAAAAAATCAGCAAGGCATTTGATATAGATGAAGAACTAATCGACAATCAGCTGAAACAAGCATGGGTCACAGACGACACGTTTGTCCCGCTCAAATCGATGTTAGAGCAAAAGCCGATTCCAAAGGATGTAAAAGGCGTCACCTATCAATCGAAGGAAATGCGCTACTATCCTTATAACGAAGCCGCCGCCCATCTCACCGGCTATGTCGGAAAAGCAAATGCAGATGATATCAAAAGAAATCCGGCATTAAAGGCAGATCAAATCATTGGCAAAACCGGACTTGAATTCACATTTGACAAAAACTTGCGCGGACAAGATGGCGGAAGCATTTTGATCGTCCATGATGAAACAGGCATTGAAGAAACATTGCAAAAATCAGATCGACAAGATGGAAAAACAATGAAGCTGACCATTGATGCCTCTTTACAGAAAAAAGCCTATGAACAGCTGAAAGGTGAAAAAGGGGCCGTCACCATCATGAATCCATCATCGGGGGATCTATTAGCGCTTGTCAGCGCCCCTTCCTATAATGTCAATCTTATGACAAACGGGATCACACCTAAGCAATATCAGGCATACAGTGAAAACCCAGATCTCCCATTCCAAGCCCGGTATGCGAGCCGGTATGCACCAGGGTCTACATTCAAAACCATTACAGCAGCCATCGGGCTGGAAACAGGTGTCACAAAGCCTAATAAAGTACGCACCATCCATGGACTAAAATGGCAAAAAGATCAATCTTGGGGTAATTATCGAATTACACGGGTTCACGATAAAGAAAACGTAAATATGGTTGATGCCCTCGTGTACTCAGATAATATTTACTTTGGACAGGAAGCTCTGGAAATTGGCAAAGACACCTATGAGAAAAAAGTAAAAGCATTTGGATTTGGCGAAGATTTGCACATGCCATTTACAATGAAACCAGCGCAAGTATCGAACGACGGCATTCAATCGGACATCTTACTTGCTGACTCGGCATATGGCCAAGGCGAATTACTCATGTCACCGATTGAACAAGTACATGCCTATTCTCCATTTGCAACAGGAGGCAAGCTTGTCTATCCTCGAGTCGTTCAAGACGAGAAAACAGCATCACCAAAACAAATCATCAAAGAAGACTCGGCAAATACAGTGAAAGACGCGCTCACTCAGGTCGTGACGAGTCCAAACGGTACAGCTCACTCCTTACAAATGGAAGGAGCTGATATTGCCGCTAAAACAGGAACGGCAGAGCTAAAGAGCAAACAAGGGGCAACAGACGGTTCTGAAAATGGATTTTTACTTGCATTTAACCCTAAAAAAGAAGATTACGTCCTCGTCGGCATGATTGAAGATGTAAAAAACCGCGGCGGTAGTGGACTCGTCATTCAAAAAATGAAGCCTGTCATCGCAACTTTTTATAAGTAACCATTTAGAGACACAAACGCTTGTGTCTCTTTTTTCTAAATCATGACAATTTGCTATTGTTTTATAGTTCACCTTATGAATAAAATGAGAAGAATGCAAAATTGAAAACAGTTGAATGAAAGGAGGAAGTCTCATTGGCTATTGCTGCTCGTACAAAGGATAAACCTCAAAATTCTGTCACTGGATCAACGATTTATCCCATTTTATTGATTATTGGCATTTGTCATATGCTCAATGACACTTTGCAAGCCGTTATTCCTGCGATGTTCCCTATTTTAGAACGCTCAATGGGGCTGACCTTTACACAATTAGGGCTAATTGCCTTTACATTAAATATGGTCTCCTCCGTGATGCAACCCGCTATTGGGTGGTACACAGATAAAAGGCCGATGCCTTATGCACTCCCAATTGCTTTATTTTCTAGTGCTGTCGGTATATTCGGGCTTGCGTTTGCGCCTTCCTTTGCCACCATTTTGCTTTGCGTTGTCTTTATCGGACTCGGCTCTGCCATTTTTCATCCAGAGGGCTCCCGCGTTGCCAACATGGCAGCTGGTCCAAGACGAGGACTTGCACAGTCCATCTATCAAGTAGGCGGAAATACAGGTCAAGCCTTTGCTCCGCTGATCGCTGCATTCATGCTCGTCCCTCTCGGTCAGCCAGGCGTGGCTTGGTTTACGATTGTTGGAATGATTGCTGTCGGTTTCCTTCTTTATATTTCAAGATGGTACGCAGGAAGACTTCAAACCATTCGAGCTCAAGCGAAAAAAGCTCCAGCAAAAGCTGCAAGATCTGAACTTCACCGTAAGTCAGCACTCACAGCACTTGGCATTATCGTCTTTCTCATCTTTGCCCGCTCTTGGTATGGAAATGCGATATCAAATTTCTATGCGTTTTATGCGATTGAACAATATGGATTGACGATTAAAGAATCACAGACTTATATTTTCTTATTTCTCATTCTAGGTGCAATTGGGACATTTTTAGGCGGGCCGCTTGCAGACCGCTTTGGCAAGAAAACCGTGATTTTAATTTCCTTATTGGCATCCTTTCCACTTGCCTTGCTGCTGCCATTTGCCGGACCTGTTTTTGCCTATGTTTTACTTGGACTGATTGGGGTCATTCTGACGTCAAGCTTCTCTGTCACAGTCGTTTATGCTCAAGAACTATTTCCCGGGAAAATTGGCACAATGTCTGGTTTAACGGTTGGGCTTGCGTTTGGTATGGGTGCCATCGGATCGGTCGCTCTAGGCTCATTCATTGATGCCTTCGGTTTAACGCCTACTATGATCGGAGTCGCCTTTTTACCGATATTAGGCATCCTGGCCTTCTTACTACCTAGCGATCAAACCATCTCCAAATGGAATGAATCATAAAAAGGAGAAAACCGCTCAGTGATTGAGCGGTTTTTTCATATCTCATAAAAATGCGTATCAGGTACATGCTTCTTTGCAATAAACCCTTGCTGGAATTCTGGAAAGACCTTTTGCACCTGTTTGATTTTTTGATGAACCAAATCGGCATACGGAATATATAAATGATCCACAAGCCTTTGTTCTGTCATATAGTAATACCAATTCAGATTAAAGGTATTCTCATCAATGATCGTAAAGGCAGAAAAATGATAGAACAAGAGTGGACATTCGTCGAGATACATTTCCCCTTTCACAACTGAAAGCTTGTAGTTTTCAATATTCCAAATCGCGGCATTGGCTCCTTTAGATGTCACCACATGGACCCCTTCAAAATCATCGATCCATCTTTCAACATACCGCTGATCTCCATACGTCTTATTTTTTGTATCCATTTCGACTGTACAGTGTGCAAGACAGTTTTCCTTCCATTGTGTGACCGCCCGTTTGGCAACGTCTGTGTTACGGCAGCCGACAAATCCGGTATTAAAGCGGCCAGACAACTCATAAAAGTGATAAAAACGCTCGGAATTCATATGATCCGTCAAAAATAAATGAGCGAGTGGATTCTCTGCAAATATCGCCTCTGGATCATGATAAAAATACAAATCCGTATCCAAATGGGCGAGATAATCCGCTTCTGAAGACTCAAGGATTTTGAGCAAAAAAACGGGCTTTAACGTCCAGCAATACTCATGGAACGTCCGATCATCCTTTGCCTTTCGCAGCGTCTCATCTTCAATATCTTCAAGCTGTTCATATTGAACGTGCGGATGAGGAAATTCACTTAACACCTTGTAAGCCAAAGGGTCTGCACATAAAACCGACAGCTTGAATGAATGAGCGGTTTGTTCAAGCGAATGAATCAGCGCCAAAAGCTTAAAAACATGGGTATTCGACACAATGGTTGTAAAATGATAAGACGCCATCTACAACACATCCACTTGAAACAAATCAACGCGTAATAGCTCTTTCGTCAGCCCTTGAATGGCTTCTACAACCACTGTGCAGCCATATTCCTGCCGTGCAAGCTGCGCTGCCTCTGCCAGCTTTTTCAAAGGGACATGTCTAGCTGTTAGCTGATCTTTATTATCGCGTTTGACGCCCACATTCCGCTCTGTGATCAAATGAAGCAGCTCTAAAAAATAAGAGAGCAGACCATCGAATACCGGATTATCACGCAGCTGCCGGACTTCTTTTACAATGTCATTTGTGACGGTGTGAGAAAATGGACCAGAGAAAGCCAAATGGACATCAATGGCATCAATATTGTTGTACTTCTCGCACATATACAAAATGTTATATTTGATGTCATCAAATGACGTTAAATTACTTGGATGCTCCTGATGCACGCTCATGATATCCTCTCGCAATTCAAAGGAGAGACCCAGCTGATGCAGACGAATTCCTAAATCATAATCCTCAAACCCGTACCGAACGATCTGTTCATCAAACATCCCGAGCGCGATGACATGCTTGCGTTTGACAGAGGAGTTATTCGTAATAAAAAATCGCCACGGCAGCTCATAAGAGCCTAAATCATAGTTGTACGTGCGCAAAATGTCTTTGAGGATAGCAATAAACTCAGACTGCAAATCGAAGCTTTTCTCTAGAAATGCACCATTTTCAACTTCCTTCATTGATAAAAGAGGCGTTTTATCTTTCATTTTCCGCTTATACAAGCCTTGCTTTTTCAACCGCTTGATATGCTCCTGCTCAAATGCTTCGTAAAAATAACGATAAATCCGCTTCCAGCATACACCGCAAATGACAAGGTCCTCATGATCAGCATGTGCCTCCGCATGCTTTTGAATAAATTGCGGCTCTGCCAGCATATCGCTGTCATGGAATATCAACAGGTCCCCCTCCGCCTCGCGAATGGCATGATTGCGACCCTTGGCAATCCCTTGATTGACAGGAATACGTACCTTTTTAAACGGAAAATTCACCTCAATGTTCTCAAGCATTTCCATCGTGCCGTCCGTTGACCCATTATCGGCGACAATGACCTCAAACGGAATATTCGTATCCTGAAGCGTTAAAGAAAAAAGACTCCCTTCTAAACGCTCCTTGGCATTATAGCTCGGAATAATGACGCTTACCTTTGGCTTCTCATTCATGCGTCATCCTCCTCCAATTTGGCATAGCCGTTAAACAGCGGATCGACCTGCTCAACAGATTCAATCACATGGCGCAGCACGTTTCGATAGGCTTCTTGGAAAAACGGCAGATCATCTCTCCCCTTTTCATGAATTTGCTGCATCTCATCCTTGCTCACGATGCGAAAGCCGCTGAAATGATAGCAAATGAGCGGATGATCATCCAGCAAAATCCGTCCATTTTCTTCCCGATAGGAATGCTGCCCATAGTTCCAATGACCAATATTCACGCCTTTTGTTTGAATATCCTCCACTTTTTCAAACAGCTTCGGCATATGATCGAGATATCCTTGATCTCCAAACTTGCCTTCGCCCGGTGCATTTTTGCATTCCTTCAAGCATTCTTCCTTCCACCAGCTGAGGCATTTTCGTCCGGCTTTATCTCCTTTAAAATGCAGGAAGCCAGAGTTATAGCGACCTAAAAGCTTCTGAAGCATTTTCACTTCCTCAGGATCGAAGCTCGGAATCACAATATCCCCTCTCGAAAGTAAAACAGAGGCATCCGGCTGATGTTGAAAAATCACTTGCGGGCTCTCATAAAAAAATAAATCCGCATCAAGATAGGTTACTCCTTCTGCCTGCTCCTGTTCAAATAACCACTCAATCCACATCGGTTTTAATGTCCAGCAATATTCCGAGGCATCCCGTTCCTCTTTTTTCTCCAGCAGCTCCGGCGTTTCGAGCTCCCGTACATGAACAAGATCAACATGAGGAAAATTCATTTTTTGAAGCAGATCAAATGCAGCATCATCCATACATAACGTCTTGATGACAGCATCATCTTCTACTTGCTTCAATGACAAAAAAAACGCAATGGCTTGATAAAGTCTTCCACTTGATAGAACCGTACAATATATGCTGTTCATCTACTTACACCTCTATTTTTGAAAGAATTCGCGGTACCATTCAATCGTCTTCTCTAAACCTTCATCAATGGAGTAGTCTGGCTTCCAATCAAGCAGCTTTCTCGCCTTTTCTGCCGACAAATATTGATGCTTTATCTCATGCGTTCCTTGGTTTAAAATACGAGGCTTCAGTTCACTGCCCATCGCCTTTAAAATCTTATCCACGAGCTCAAGAACCGTCAGCTGAATTTCATTACTAAAGTTAAATGCTTCTCCGGCGAGCCCTTTTTCCTCCATTTTCTCAGCTAGCAACAAATAAGCCTTAACCGCATCTTCAATGTAGAAATAATCACGAATAAAAGTCCCATCACTTCTAATTTCAGGCGCTTCTCCTTCTAGCACAAGCTGGATGGTTTGCGGAATGATTCTGTTGAAGTTTAAATCCCCGCCCCCGTATAAATTGCCGCAGCGCGTAATACAAACTGGAAGACCATATGTGTTGTAATACGTGTGAGAAATTAAATCTGCACAGCTCTTTGATACATCATACGGATGTTTCCCATTTAGCGGCATGTCTTCATCGTATGGAAGCTGCTCCTGATCGCCGTATGCTTTGTCACTTGATGCCACGATGACTCGTTTGATTAGAGGCTGTCTTCTGCAAGCCTCGAGTACATTCCATGTCCCTAAAATATTGGCTTCAAATGTAGAAACAGGGTGTCTATTTGCAACCCCAACAATAGCCTGCGCCGCCAAATGGAAGACAGTATCAATTTCGTATTCTCCTAACACACGTTCAATCGTTTGCATATCCTCCAATGCACCTTGTACCACATTCATCTTTTCAAATTGACTGCCTTGATATAAATTCGACCTTGGCACCTGATCACGCACAAGTCCAGTTACGTTTGCACCTTGATCAATCAATTCCTTGACGAGATAGCTTCCCAATAGTCCTGTACATCCAGTCACAAACACGTTTTTCCCATTCCAAAATCCGCTCATGCCGTCACCAAACCTTCCATGGTTGTTTTCCATTTATCCACATGCCATTGATTTCCTTCAGGTTCTTATACGTATCGATCGCTGTCCAAAATCCGTGGTGCTCATAAACCGCAAGCTCTCCATCATTCGCCAAATTTTGAAGAGGCTCCGCTTCAAATACGCATTGGTCATCGTCCGTCAAATAGTCAAATACCTTTGGAGACAACACAAAAAATCCTCCATTGATCATCCCGATACTGTCTGTCTTCTCAGAGAAGGATTGTGCCATCCCGTTATATACCTTCAACGTCCCGTACTGTGACTTCTTTTCAATTCCTGTGACAGTCGCAGCTGCCCCAAGATCCTGATGACGCTTCAGCAGATGAAACATATTGACATTGGCAAGTCCATCACCATACGTCATCATGAATGTCTCATCCCCAATGTAGTCCTGTGCCTGCTTTAACCGTCCGCCTGTCATCGTATTCTCGCCCGTATCTAAAAAGGTGATTTTCCAGTTCTCTGACTTTCCTAAAAGCTTTATTTCCCCTGTTGCCATATCCAGCTTCATGCTGTGATGCCGCCAGTCGTAGTTCAGGAAATACTCTTTGATCTTCTCTCCTTTATATCCAAGCAATAAGATAAACTCATCTACTCCGTAATACTGATAGATTTTCATAATATGCCATAGAATAGGCCGATCTCCGATCATAGCAAGTGGTTTAGGAAGCGCTTGTGTGACCTCACTCATTCTCGTTCCCTTTCCTCCGCAGAGAATGACTGCTTTCATCTTCTCCCCTCATCTCTCTATGAAAAATTTTTGATTGAAAACCTTATCTTTACGCGGAAAATCAGTACATGTACCCTCATACTTTGTCCGACATCAGGTTTTGAATCTACTCTATTCATATGTCGAAATGAGAGAGGGTGCCACCTAGCATTTAACTATTTTTACAAATAAAAAAAGAGCGAGATTTGTATTCTCGCTCTTTAAAAGTTTAAATTGTATATTATGAGGGTAGATGGTATGATAAACATGTGCATCAACAGCACAAACAGCCTCTTTTTATCAAGAGACTACTAGATGGAATGAATTCAAGTGGCAGCTTGCTTCATTCTCAATATGAATCACGGAGGTGAATTCCCATGGCACAAAACGTACTTTGTGAAGTGAACTCTTGCCGTTTTTGGGCTGATAACAGCTGTACGGCTTCTACCATTAAAATTGGTAAAAACACAATGGCTGATGTGACTCGCAATGCTGAAACTGATTGCGAAACATTTGAAACAAAATAAGTGATTTTTCTGAGGTGAAGGAACTGGCAGGTTCCTTCTTTTCTTTTATCATTCTATCAAGAATGATAATTATTATCAAGTGTTTTTCCATAAACATTTCTCGGGAAATAATGACACGATATTTCTCCATTCGTTGACGATTTTCACTCCTTTTTCTATACTCAACATATCCGAAGAAGAAAAAGTGGTGACCAATCAATGGATTTTACGATACGTTTTCTATCATTCTTTGTCGTGGAAATCGAAGGCAAAGATGAACAAGCAAATAAACGGTTCAAGCATTATCAAACATTAGATCAAGAGGAATTTGAACAAAGTGAGCTGAAGGACTTTTTAGATGGTGAACTAAAAAAAATCGTCAAACGAAAAGTGGACAGACACCCTAAATCTGAACAAGTACCGACCAAAATTGGCCGATTCATTGTCGAACCCGGTCATGAACTCGATTCAAATCCAAACTACAATTTATTTCATCAGACGAGATTTGCCGATACAAAAGAAGTATTTAATGAATGCAGTGAACAGTTTGTGCGCACGTATTTAGATACAAGTGCTGTCAGAGGCGGCGTTTTTTTAGTTGCGTCTGCCGTTCCTAAAAAGTACTTTGATGACTCCTTTGTCTTTATTATGAAATGCGATTTTGAACAGAAAGTCGCTTCTATCGCTGATACATCTACCTTGATCAAAAAAGTAGAAATGGCGATTACAACTAAAAACATGAAATCAATTCAATACCCTTTTATGCCGGAAGAGGGCATGACAGAGGAAGCTGAAGTGAAAATTCACCAATCCTCACATGCTCGTTATTTTGAGGACTTTCTGAAATTCGTCGAATACGGAGAATCTATGCCTGAAATCATGAAATCACAGGTCATGAACATGGTGCAGGAACAAGTATTTGAAACATTACAGGATGAAAGTGAAGAATTAAAGCAGTTCGAAGAGGACCTTGAAATATGGGAAGCGAGTGAAAAGCGAGAAATTAGAGAAACACTCGATACAGAACAAGTCACACTAGCAGCTTCTCACATTGTGGAACAAACCCCTGATATCACAATGAAAATGCGTCTAGGTGAAACAGAAATCAAAGGGCTTCTAGCGGACTTTGGCCACTCGATCCATATTGCGAAGGTCAACAATCGATATGTCGTGCTCGTTGAAGCAGACCAAATCGTCTTCGAAAAAGGAAGCACACCTGTAGAATTCCATAAACCAAATGGGTTAAAAGAGGTTGTCAGCCAGCTGACGCAAAAAGCCTACGATTCAGACTTAGAATAAGAGAATATGACTGCCTCCTGCGCTCAGCTGCATGAGGCAGTTTTTTTATATAGCGCTTTATTTTTTACACTGCACTAGAAGAAACATGCTGCCCGCCTCTTACCCACATGCTGACAAGCATTAAGCTTATGATGAGCATCAGCCAAAAGACGCTGTTTGTTCCGAAAAACTGGATCAATGTATACCCGCACAAAGGTCCTAAAGCAGCCCCCATATCTTGAACAAAAGAATAGCTGGCGAGAAAGCGGTTCTTATCTGTTTGAGCAGAGGCTTTTTGAAAGGCAAGTGTATCGGTGAACGTTGTTACAATCGTTGCCAGTAGCTGAATCAAAAGCAGCATCACAAGGAACCAGCCGCTTACCTTCATCATGACCCCAAGAAAACTGAGCCCTCCAAATGAAAGAAACATCCAGCATAGCATTCGTTCCTTCATCACAAGCCGATCAAACCATTTGCCTGTTCTCGGTGCGAGAAATGGTTCCCATCCCCACCTAAGTGCTTGAATAACACCGCTTAAAGCCGAAGCTCCGATGACAAAGCCAAACAGAGTCAATTCATCCTGATCGATCTTTGCTTCAATGACATGACTCAGCGTGGATGCGAATAAACCTTGGATAATCAGTGCGATCAGCATGCCTGTTATCAGTACTTTTACCACATCTCGTGTAAACCACTTTTGTTTGATGCCATGATACACCTGCATGCCTTCTCTCTTTTCAATTTCATCCAACGATACATAAAAAATGCCCCCCATCAATGTGAGTAAACCAAAGACAAGCGTCATGGACTGGAAGCCGATCAAGCTGGCAAAGATTCCTCCAAATAACATGCCAAATAAACTCCCAAGCCGGTAAAGTCCATTATAAAGACCCGTCAAATGTCCTTGTGAGCCTTCGCCCATTTCAGCCAAAACCCTCATCCCGCTCATACGGAGTAACGTCCAAGCGAGGCCCCATGCGCAGCGGCAGATCAATAGCAGCCAAAAACCGCTCATCCCATATAATATCGTGGTCACTGACGCGATCAAAATCGCCATCAATACACCTGTCTTCATTGGGATATATCGATAGAGCCACCATACGACAGGTGCTAGCGGGATACGTATGAATCGGTTGATAGACAGCAGTAACCCGACCTCCCAAATGGATGATAAACCAATCTCTTTCCAATAGATCGGGAGAACAATATAGAGCATTGAATCCCCAATAAGTGCAAATGCTGTGATAAGCGATATTGACACAACTTGCTTTTGACGACGATCCATTTTTCTTCCCCCTTCGCTACCTTTACGATAAGGGATGCCTTATAATAAATCTAATGAATGTTTTTGATTAATTTATCAAAATAATTGATAGGTGGTGCAAAGTTGAATTTACATGCCCTTCGAATTTTTGCAAAGGTCGCAGAGACAAAAAGCGTCACACAAACTGCAGATGCATTATCTTTAACACAGCCAGCTGTGACGGCCCAGCTTAGAAGCATTGAACGAGAGATCGGGATTCGCCTTTTTAAACGAAACGGTCGAGGCATTGCGCTCACAGAAATGGGAAAGATGCTGTATCCTTATGCCCGGCAAGTGTTTGAGGCTGAAAAGGAAGTAGAATATCAGATCACGCTATTACAAAACGGGAAGAAGGGGCGCCTCCGCATCGCTTCTACCTACGTACCACTCAACTTTTTACTGCCAGATTGGCTGGCTGCTTTTAAAACGTCATCACCACAGACAGAAATCGAATTAAAAAGCGGAAACTCCGCTCAAGTGATAGACAGCCTGCTTCAATATGAATCAGATGTCGCCATCGCTGTAATTGAAGATTTGCATCATGAGGAGATCGTTACCTCTCATTTGACGAATTTAAGCTATGATTTTATTGTGCCAGCAGACCATCCGTTGAACGGAAAAACCGTTCCGCTAGAGCGCCTGAGTCTGGAGCCTTTTTTGATGCGTGAAGAAGGCAGCTCCACAAGAGATAAGCTCTTTTCCCTTTTCACCTCGAAAGGAATTAAAAAACCGACTGTTGATTTACAATTCAGCGGTGTTCATGAAGCGATTCAAATGATCAAAGCTGGCTATGGGATCACGCTTGTTCCCCGTGATGCGGTTCAAGGTAGTCTCAAGCGGAAAGAGATTGGTCGTATATATATCGAAGGCATAGAAATCGTCAGACCTGTTGTGATCTGCAAACGGGCGAATGATCTTGAAGAAAATAGAACCGTGGATGCCTTCCTGCAGATGAAAGGGATCGGTCCATTTAAGGAGCCTGCTGCAAATTAAAAAAGTGCCTGCATGAGAAACAGGCACTTTTTCTATTCTGCTGGCTGCACGATGTCATACGGTACAGCCTTTGAGGCTTTCACTAATTGTTCTGGTGTGATGAGGATTTCATTTCCCCATTCACCTGCGCCAACGCCTAATATTTCTTCCTCTAATAGTGAAGCTTCGATAATGGTGCGGAAGCCTTCTGGCTGCCAGCAAAACGGCGGTATTGAGCCAATTCGGTAGCCTGTCACTTCTAGAACCTTCTCTGGTGATGCCATTTTAATATTACGAGAGCCAGCCGCTTTCTTTAGTTTTCCTGACTTAATATGCTGGTCAGCGCCAACCATCACAAGCAACTGCTCCCCTTCCCCTGTTTCAAAAATCAATGTCTTAATCATTTGTCTCTCACAAAAACCAAGGGCTGCTGCTACATTTGCGGCTCCCTTCTCTGTTTCGGAAGAGAATGTTTTGATCTCATATGGGATGCTGTGCTGATTCAAGAATTCATGTGCTGGTAGTACTTTCATTGATTTGAACCCCTTTCCTTACGATGTCTTTCATTTAGCTTATCACAATCCTCTCATCCTTAAGATGTATTTTTCACTGAAAAGCCTCTGGGTCCTTCTTCACCATGCTATACTGAACTTATTTTTGAAAAGGAGCCGGTTGGATATGGGAAACAAGTTTTGGTTTTATACAGGCAGTAAAAGCCTTCTCATGCTAAGTGATATTCTATTTGTGATGACGATCACATTTGTGATCTATCAAGATACACAATCTGTTGCGTATGCGGCTTTATTTCCGCTAATAAGAACACTATGCCAGCTATTAGCCGGGCTCATCTCTCCTGTTTTGGCAGATTACTTTCAAGCGGGCCGGCTGTTGAAATGGGCCCCGCTTTTACGTCTCGGGTTGCTCATCGTGTTTACAGCCCAATTTCATTTCTTTCAGCAGCATATAGTTTGGCTGTTTGGTGCGCTTATTCTCATTTCCATCACAGGCGGGTTCATTAGTCCTTTATTACAGGCCATCATGCCGATGCTTGTGCCAGAGAATCAGCTTGTGAAAGCGAACAGTACAGCCTCCATTTTTCAACAAATGGTTCAAATTGCCGGCTATTCGTTTACTGGAATGCTCGTCCTGTTCATTGGTCCCTTTTATTTAATGTGGATCACTTGTTTGATGATTGTGTTGTCTTATTTGTTTTTCATCCCTGTATTTCCTCTTCTTAAGCAAGGAGACACCGTTCGAAAAGCAAATAAGATGAACAGTTTCAAGGATGGCTGGACGATCATTTGGACAAACAAAACAATTCGCACCCTGACCTTTATGGATGTGTGTGAAAATATAGCAGGCGCTGTGTGGATCGGGGCGATTACACTTGCCTTTGTCACACAAGATTTAAACCAAGGTGAGGATTGGTGGGGGTTTATCAATGCCGCTTATTATACCGGCGCCATTCTAGGCGGGCTCTTGGCTGCGTGGATAAGCCGGTTCATTCAAAAGCAGCTTCTTCTCTTTATGGCAGCTGGTTCATTCATTTATGCAGTGCTGACCATTGTCTACTCACTGAACAGCCTGCCGTGGCTTGCTTTGCTGCTTTGTATTTTGATGGGGCCTGCTTATCAAATTCGTGATGTTTCACAGCAAACTATTCTTCAAACGGAAACGCCAGTCCGAGATTTATCAAAGGTGTACTCGGCTCATTACGTTCTTTCCTCTGTATCTGTCGGTTTATCTATTTTCTTTGTTGGATTGATTGCAGATGCATTCGGAGCGAGGACTGTGTATATGCTGGGCGGTTTGTTTGTGCTCATCTGTTCCGGGATTGCCATCCTCTCATTTATGAGGCAGGAAAAAAAGAGCGGCTGATTCATGCAGCGGCTCTTTTACGTTTCCTTTAACATTGCGAACATATCACGCGCCATCGCTTCTAAAATATACACAACTGGCGTCTGTGTCGTAATATTGGCTCTGTGAACCCGTTCGTCTGTCACGTAATAAGCAATATTTAAATCTGAAATGCGCGAAATCGTGCAGTGCTGATTGTTTGTAATACTAATGATTTTGCTTCCTTCTCTTTTTAACTTCGAAATATGGTCGATTGTAATACTGTTCTCCCCTGATACAGACAGCACAATGGTGACACTATTGTCTAAATACTGCATATTCATCGGGAAAAACGGATCATTGATGTAAAATGAAAATTTCTCAAGACTCGAAAAATACCTTGCCCCATACTGCGCCAAAATACCAGAGCTGCCAGTGCCAATAAACAGCACATTTTTTGCATCGGCAATGAGCCTTGCTGCCTCTTTAATTTTCCCCTCAAAGTCCCCTTTTAGTGTTCGTTCAATAAATTCATATAGAAAGTGCTGGGTGCTTTTTAAAGTAGGTGTCTGCTCTGCTTCTAAATACATTTTAAGCTTCACTTTAAACTCTGAAAAGCCTTCACAATTCACTTTTCGGCAAAAGCGAAGGACAGACGAGGTGGATATATGGGCAGCATCTGCTAAGTCCCGAATTCTCATATACACGACCTTTTCACTGTTTTCCATGATGTATCGGTATAAAGCGCTTTCTAGTTCATTAAAGCTGGAAATAACCTCACTTGAAAACATCTGACTTCCCCTTTCTCCAACAGCATGTCACAATGTGTTTCTTTTATGTAACAAATCTCTAAATAGGGCACCCTTGCCTAAAGACGCTGAAGTCATTTACGCACGAGATGCTCTCACGATAAGCTATAGATGTACAAACAAAAGAATTGGCTTTTCTCTATTATAACATTGCGCGTTACATTATTCGGAGGTGCAGAACATGGCAAAAGGATTAAAGGTTGTCACAATTGGCGGAGGATCAAGCTATACACCAGAGCTTGTAGAAGGATTTATTAAACGGTACGATGAATTTCCGATTAGCGAGCTTTGGCTTGTCGATATTGAAGCGGGAAAAGAAAAGCTTGAAATCGTCGGAGATCTTGCAAAACGAATGGTGAAAAAGGCAGGACTTCCAATCGAGGTTCATTTAACATTAGATCGCCGGAAAGCGCTTGCGGGCGCTGATTTCGTCACAACACAATTCCGTGTCGGACTTCTTGAAGCACGTATGAAGGATGAACGCATTCCTTTAAAATATGATGTCATTGGTCAAGAAACGAATGGTCCAGGAGGTCTATTCAAAGGGCTTCGCACCATTCCAGTGATTCTGGATATTGTGAAAGATATTGAAGAACTATGCCCAGATGCATGGCTTGTGAACTTCACAAATCCAGCTGGTATGGTTACAGAAGCCGTACTTCGCTATTCAAACCATCGCAAAGTCGTTGGCTTATGCAACGTGCCAATCGGCATTCGCATGGGAATTGCCAAAGGGCTTGATGTCGACGCAAGCAGAGTCGAGGTCAGCTTTGCTGGATTAAACCATATGGTCTTTGGACTCAATGTATTCTTAGATGGCAAAAGTATCATGGATCAAGTCATCGAAGACATGGCAGATCCAAACTCCACGATGTCGATGAACAACATTCATGCCATTCCGTGGGATGCTGATTTCTTAAAAGGGCTTGGCGTTATTCCATGTCCATATCACCGCTACTACTACAAAACAAGTGATATGCTGGCTGAAGAAAAGAAAGCAGCAGAGAATGAAGGAACTCGTGCAGAAGTCGTTCGTGCACTAGAAAATGACCTGTTTGAGCTTTACAAAGACCCTGATCTTGATATCAAGCCGCCACAGCTTGAAAAACGAGGCGGTGCCTACTACAGTGATGCCGCTTGTAACTTGATTGCATCGATTTATAACGACAAGCATGATATTCAGCCTGTCAATACCATCAACAATGGTGCCATCAGTGACATTCCAAATGATTCTGCTGTAGAACTGAACTGCGTCATCACAAAAGACGGTCCTAAACCAATCGCTGTTGGCGAAATGCCAGTCGCAGTCAAAGGACTGATTTCTCAAATTAAATCCTTTGAACGTGTTGCCGCTGAAGCAGCCGTGACAGGAGATTACAACACAGCACTTGTCGCAATGACGATCAACCCGCTCGTCCCATCAGATGCCATTGCAAAAAGCATCCTAGATGAAATGCTAGAAGCACACAAAGAATATTTACCACAGTTCTTCAATAAAGTAGAAGCATAAAAAGAAGCCGCACTTGTCAAAAGTGCGGTTTTCTTATTTCTTTGCAAACAGCCTGTCCATCTGAGCACGATCATAGTCTAATAGCCAGTGCTGTAAGCCCTCGTAGACTGGCCGAAGGCGCTCAGCATCTGCCGCAATAAGATCACAGCCTCGATCATCATATAAGTGGAAAATCATCTGTTTAGAGAGATTGATCAAATAGATTTCATAATCAAGCTTCCCCTTCATGATTTGATTCGGTGCATAGAAATCCTCCTGGCACATTGCATGGAGAAGCGGACGCAATCGAATATCTTGCAGCTGGCAAGACAAGGTAAATCTCTCCAATGTCAGGGGCTCATCTAGTTCTGGTCTTACATAGGTCAAAAGCTCGTGACGCAAGCGATTGCGTACTTGCCGGCGAACATATTTCTGATAAACTAGGAGCTTTTGCTTCATTAATTCATGTTCATGCTGCGTATAGACATCCGTGACAAACAGAATATCGTCTTCTGGATCAAAAGCATATCTCACAATTTCTAAAGCACGATCCCCCGTTTTTTCTAATACAACCGATTTCTTTCCTAATGACCAATCTGCCACTTCAAAGCGTAGCCCAAAAGGCCACCCATAAAAAAGTGGCGGCGTGAGGACAAGATCAGGAAAATGACTTTTTAAAAAGCTATTGGTTTGATCGCTCATGTCATGTCCTTCCATTGGTTTTATTTCTTATTTTACCGTTGAAATTGATGGAAATACAATTGGAAATAAACTGTCATTTCTTATATGATAGAAAGAGATGGAGGTGTGACCAATTGAAAAAATGGTTTTTACAGGTGTTCCTCACCGCATTGATCACTATGTGGATACAGGCTGGACTTGATCAGGCGAACATCATTCATATCACCAACGTATGGATCGATGCTAGCAGCTGGATCCTGATCTTCTTTGTCATCTACGCACTTTTTGAATGGGCAGCTCACGTTTTAGCAAAACGGAAAACCGTTCATCGCTGAACATCTTTTTTCATAGAGATGTTTTTTGTTGAAATTCTTCCTGCACAAGTTCATGGATAACGCCCATTCCTGCCTGGCTTCCAGCTGCTGCTGCAAGGACAAGCTGAGCAGGGCCGCCTAAATTGTCACCGCATGCAAAGACACCGCTGACTGTTGTACGTCCAAGAATATCTGTTTCAATGCCGGCATTTTTCGTCATTTGACAGCCCAGACTTTCAGCAAATGGAGCTGACTGCTTGAATTCACTTGCGACAAATCCGCCTTCTCTTTTCACCGTTTCCCCATTCGCAAGGTGAAGAGAGTGCATTTGTCCATTCTCATGATGAATTGACATAATCGGTACATCAATGACTTGAATAAAATGTGCTGATAGCAATGCCTTCTCCTCTTCAGCAAACACTTGCTGCCCATTCGTAAACACGATCAAATCCTTTGTCCAATTGGAAAGAAGTTTAGCCATATGCAAGGCGCGTGGATTCTCAGCAATGAGAGCAAGCGGCTTGTCCTTTAGCTCCCAGCCATCGCAGAAAGGACAGCTAAACAACGTCTTTCCATACACTTCATGAATCCCCTTGATCTCTGGCAGTATATCCTTTAGCCCTGTTGCCAATATGATTTTTTTCGCTTCGAACCTTTCTCCCTCTTGTGTCAGTAACGCAAAGTTGTCCTCATTGTTTTGTATCTCGACCATTCTACTTCGTTTGATTTGGATATTGGGGTAGTTTTGAAGATCTGCTTCTCCCGCTTGTCTGATCTCAAACGGTGTCATTCCATCGTTTGTAATAAATCCATGTGATTCCTGAGTCACTCGATTTCTTGGCATCTCGTCATCGAATACAATGACCTGTTTTCTGCCCCGCCCCACAACAAGTGCTGCGCTTAATCCGGCTGGCCCTCCTCCGATAATGGCACAATCTAATAACATGTCAATCTCTCCTTTTTATTCAAGACTTTAAAGACTCCTAATATCTATAATTTGTTCAAAAAAATCACATGTTGAAAAATGGATCTTTTTTTGTCTGCTCAATTTGGCTTGCGATATCAACTAACCGCTTTTGACTTAACGTCTCCTGCATTTCCGTTTCAACATCCTGCATGACCTGCTCAATCAAACAGTCATCATGAGGCATGAAAGAATCATGTTCTAAGGAACAACGAAATAAATTAGTTTGACCTTCTACCGCCTGAATGACGTCTAAAAATGAAATGTCCTCCTTCTTTTTCATAATGGTGTAACCACCTTTTGCGCCAGGTGTTGATTCAATCAATCCTGCCTTCACAAGCTTTGTTAAAATTTTGGATAAATAGGTGGGTGAAAGGTCTTGCATCTTGGCGAGAGGCTCAACGCCTATTGCTTTCCCCTTTGGTGCAAGAGTTAAAAATACCATCGTATGAAGTGCATAGTTGGTTGCTTTAGAATATTTCATCAGATGATTTCCTTTCTATCTATTATAGACCTTTTATATCTGTAATAGATCATAAAAGATTCAAGAAGAAAAAGCAAGTATTGTGGATCTGCTTCTTTTTTCATTCCACATTTCGCATTTTCTTCCGATAATAGAGGTAAGCACGAATCAAATTTTGATGAAAACTAGAAGGAGTGAAGAGAAATGTCAGATCAACAGCACAATGCAGCACACGAAGAAGAAGAGGAATTTAATGTATACGACATGCTTCCACCCGCAGGAACAATCATTGGTGAAGCAACAGAAGAAGAAATGGAAGCTGCGGCAGCATTAGAAGTAAGACATGTCGCGTTCATGCGCCTTCAAGATATGTTCATTCAATTTGATGGCTCGTCTTACAAAGACTTATTAAAAGACTTCCAAGAATTCGAATTGGATTCAACAAAATTCTGGAGAGCCATCGCTAGACGACTTCAAGTTCCATACGAATGGCCAATCCGACTCGACCACGCAAACGGTCCTATTTATATTGGTGAAACAGAGGATAGCCGTGAGGTTGAGGAGAGTGCGGAGTAAGGAAATGGTGACCCCCTTTTTGGTGAGGGGGTCTATTTTAAAAATGATAAATACTTATTCCTCTAAATCAAATTCAAATGCGATTGATATATTAATGGCAATGTTATGCATCTCATCTATTTCTGATTGACTCAATTGTTTCGCAAAACGACGTGCATGCTCGACAACATCAGCATGCTGCTTAATCATTTCGTCATTCATTATAAAGATCGTATTGATTGCCCAGCCAGCAGTCGTTAACATTTCTTCGTTCTGAAGGGTGTCCATATACGTTTCTACCTCAGAAAAGATCCACTTGATATCATCAATTTGTTCTACTTGGAAATTCGCAATTTTTGAAAGCTGTTCAGGGTCTTTGGTTAAGAAGATATCTTTCACTTCTTCTTTTGATAATGGTTTATTCTGCTTTTCATATTCAGCCTGCCACTCTTCATCTGACATCCCATCTTCTTCGCTATCTTCTGCGGTATAATGCCCAGCAATCAGTTCATCAAACGAATCCGCTAATTTGAAATCCGTCTCATATTCTAGATCAAAATAATGAACTGTCGGATGCTCCTTTGTTTCTCTGTAATCCAATGCAATCCAAGTATGACCATCCCCACAAATGAGCACAAGTCCCTCAGGCAATTCCCATTCTTCTATTAAATAATCACTATCCATGATGCCTTCATTTTTGGCAATTCCTCTTAAATGATCAAATGACACATGATCCTCTGCCCATCCATTCGGCTGGTCCGTTGGAAAAGCGTTATGCAGGGTATACCCGCCATTTTGTTCAAGAATCAGTTTTTTATATGTATCAGGCAGGATGACGCCTAGCTTCTTTTCCGCTTTTGCGATGCCTTTCTCATTGATTTTCTTAAATGTCTCTTCACTTTCTATGTCTGTATCCCAAAATGGTTTCAAATAAAATACCTCCAATTGTTATTTCTATCTCATTTTACCATTTGAGAGAACTAGTTTAATAGTCCTATTTATAAAAAAAGAAGGGTTACCCCTCCTCTTGTTGGTCATGATTGTTCTTGATTTCTCGCTTCAAATTCATCCAGCATTGCACGCACTTCATCTGTTGATGATGTATTCATTAATTGATTTCTTAGGAAACTCGCTCCTCTGAACCCTTTTATATAAATCTTAAAGAAACGGTGAAGTGCCTTGAATGGACGCAAGCCTAATGAGGAATATTGATCATGCAGATCAAGATGCAATCTTAAAAGACCTAGCAGTTCATCACTTGTATGCTCCTTCGGCTCTTTTTCAAAAGCAAATGGGTTATGGAAAATCCCGCGCCCAATCATCACACCGTCCACTCCATACTGCTCAGCGAGCTTTAAGCCCGTTTGACGATCAGGAATATCACCATTGATCGTCAAAAGCGTATCAGGTGCTACTTCATCACGAAGTTTTATAATCTCAGGAATGAGCTCCCAATGTGCATCCACCTGGCTCATTTCCTTTCTAGTACGAAGGTGGATCGATAAGTTCACAATGTCTTGCTCCAAAATGTGTCTGAGCCAATCGCGCCATTCATCGACCTCTGTAAAACCAAGTCTTGTTTTGACGCTGACTGGTAATCCCCCAGCTTTTGCCGCTTGAATCAGTTCTGAGGCAACATCTGGTCGAAGAATCAAGCCACTGCCCTTCCCGTTTTGTGTGACATTCGGAACAGGACAGCCCATATTAATATCAAGCCCCTGAAATCCTAACTCCGCCATTCCAATACTCATTTGCCTAAAGTTCTCAGGCTTGTCTCCCCAAATATGAGCAACAATTGGCTGCTCATCCTCTGTAAAGGTTAAACGCCCCTTCACACTTTGAATTCCATCAGGGTGGCAATAGCTCTCACTGTTCGTAAACTCTGTGAAAAACACATCCGGTCTCGCCGCCTCACTCACAACATGACGAAACACAACATCTGTCACTTCTTCCATAGGTGCTAATATAAAAAATGGTCGTGGTAAATCACGCCAGAAATTTTCACTCATCTTTCATCCAATTCCTCTCATGACATAGCGCCTTATAGGGCTTGTCCTTCTATAAAGTCTTTCAGCAATTTTTATCATTATATACTTTAGTAAGGATTCAACGCAAAAGGAGCATAAAATGAACATTAACAAAATGCTATCAGCACTTTATAAAATATCAAAAATTTGAGAAGACGTAAACGTTGTTCAAAAAGGTACTACTGGAAAACGTGTCAGACGGGCAGCAGGTAATGCATCTGGCAAACTAATAAAAAAGATATTCAAATAAAAAAAGCCCTATGCAGGGGCTTTTTAAATTGTAATTGCCTTTTCTGTTACATGATAAGTATTAGAAGTAATGATTTTATCAAGCGACCAACCGGCAGCGAATAACACAGAAAAAATTGTTAAACTGATAAATAACTTATTCATCTTTAGTTATTCTTTATTCAAAATATATCACGTTATATAAAATACAGTACTAAGATACAATTCATTCTTAATATGGTTTTTGTTACAATCTTTGTGTATCGCATAGATAAGAGTGATTTTCTTAAAAGCTGCTGTTTGGATCAGAAAACTTTCTGCCAAAATCGCAAAAGTAATGGATAAAGGGGAGAAAAGTAGACAGAAAAACAGTTCACAAATGCTTTTATTTAAAATGGGTGCGCCTAGAGATGTTGCTAAAACTTTGGCAAAGTTCATCGTTAATCTTATCTAAATATAAAAATAAGTGCTATTAGTTTCTAATAGCGCTTTTTTATGGAGGGTATTCATGTCTTTTTCTTACGTGATTTCATTGACTTTTTTAATACTCCTTTTAGTATCTATCATACTCTATACTTTTTTCAGAAAGAAAAACATTGTAGATGAAGCACCTGGCGCTATTGCTGCCGTTCTTCTTATTTTACTTATATTTTTTTCCCTAAGTTTAGTTATTGTCCTTCCAACTGCCATGCTTTACCTAGTCTCATTGGGAGTAAATTTTCTTTTCGGTGAATACATCACTTATGATTCATTTTTTTCTTTGATTACCTTCTCGTTGTTAGTTAGCATCATTGTGATTTTTTGGTCATTTATCGTCTTATTTATAGGGAAAGGAATCACTTTTTTGTTGAAGGTCCCAAAATGGATAACTTATATTTTAGAATTTTTTGCTTCGTGGGCTCTTATTTACTTCACGATTAAATATGTACTAAATTTGAAGATAATTGAAGTTTCTATATGGGGAAATGGGGTATTGATTTTATCTTTCTTTGTTAGCTTTTTATACATCGGACTTGATATCATATCCTCTGCACTTGATCAAAAAAATCAGAACATAGAAGAAGAACCCCCCATCCATTAATGGAGAAGGGGTTTTATTCATTTCATAGCTTTTTCTATCTATATTCATATGTCTATAGAGTTTTACTTTAATAGAATTTCAAGCGAATTTTTCATTCTAACGGAGGGGGAGCAAAAATAAAAATATCCCGATATCGATATTTTTCACGAAATCGGGACATCTCCATTATTGATTAATCACAAGACTTGCCACACACTCCACATGACTCGTATGCGGGAACATATCCACAGGCTGCACTTCTTCCGTCACATACCCACCATCTTCAAGAAAACGCAAATCACGAGCTAGCGTCCCTGGATTACAGGACACATAAACAACGCGTTTTGGTTTCATCTTTAAAATCGTATCAAGCAGTGCTTCATCGCAGCCTTTTCTTGGCGGATCGACGACGAGGGTGTCTGCTTTGATGCCTTCTTTATACCAGTTTGGGATAACGGTTTCTGCTTCACCGACTGCGAATTCGACGTTGTTGATCCCGTTTAAGGCAGCGTTGCGCTTTGCATCTTCAATCGCTTCTGGCACAATTTCCACGCCATATACTCTGCCTGCTTTTTGTGCGAGAAATAAAGAGATCGTCCCGATTCCGCAATACGCATCAATAACAGTTTCTTCTCCTTGCAGCTCGGCATATTCAAGCGCTTTGTCGTAAAGCACCTTTGTTTGAGCTGGGTTCACTTGATAAAACGAGCGGGCTGAAATAGCAAATTTGATGTCGCCAATCGTGTCATAAATGTATTCTTCTCCCCATAAAACAGTCGTTTCGTCTCCGAAAATAACATTTGTTTTCTTTGAATTCACGTTTTGCACAATTGACCGAACGTGTGGGAAGCGTGCTATAATCTGCTCAATCACCTGCTGCTTTTGCGGAAAGTCAGCCGTTCTAGTAACAAACACAACCATCATTTCACCCGTTGCAATACCGTAGCGAACCATCACATGACGTAGCCAGCCTTTATGACGTTCTTCGTTATATGCTTTCATACCAAACGCATTGCATATGTCTTTTACTGCCTGTACCACTTCGTCATTTTCTGACTGCTGGATCAAACATTTTTCCATATCGATGATTTCATGGGTACGCTGCTGATAAAATCCTGCAACTAGTCCGCCTTCGCGTTCGCCAATTGGAACTTGTGCTTTGTTTCTGTAATTCCAAGGGTCTTCCATGCCGAGTACAGGATGAACTTTTACACGGCTCATATCAAGCTTGCCGATCCGCTCTAAAACGTCCTTTACTTGTTTCTGTTTAAATAGCAGCTGGCCTTCATAGCTCATATGCTGAATTTGACAGCCGCCGCACTGCTTATAGATAGGACATGGCGCATCTTGCCTATGCTGACTTTCCTTTGTCAGCTCCATGAGTCGCCCAAAAGCAAATCCTTTTTTCACACGTGTGACCTTGATTTTCCCTTGTTCGTCTGGAAGGGTATTCGGTACAAAGACAGGGAACCCTTCAATTTTCGCTACACCTGCACCTTCGTGCGTTAAGTCTTCGAAGGTTACATTGTAGTATTCATTCTTTTCAACAGGCGGTTTCATCTTTACCAATTTTATCACCTCATTTGCAAAGAAAAACTTGGCGCCATAAGGAACCAAGTTCATTCTCTACCCTATTTTTTCAGCTGTTGCTTTTGGCACAATAAATTCAATATGACGATACAGGTTTTCAAATTCACCAGGCAGCATGCCGCCGAATTCGCCATCTAAATTCAATTGCATTTTATCTTTTACATCTACCTTTACGCGATTCGCTTTTGTGTAGATGACATTGTTATCATGAATATGCTCGCCTCGCAGTGCAAGGCTGACTACTCGAATGGCTTCTGCTAAATTGACCTTCTTTAAAATAATCAGGTCAAACATTCCATCATCTAAAACAGAATCTGGCGCTAGCTTTTCAAAGCCGCCTACTGAGTTTGTGAGTGAAACAAGAAACAGCATGATTTCTCCATGAAACAATTTGCCGTCATATTCAATTTCGACTTCTGTCGGGCGGATCGAAGGAAGCATCTCCATGCCTTTTAAATAATAAGCAAGCTGTCCAAGCATTGTCTTCAGCTTACTAGGCACTTCATAGGTGAGCTCTGTTAACCGGCCGCCGCCTGCAATATTAATAAAATAATGGCCATTGACTTTACCGATATCAAGCGGCTTCGCTATACCATCTATAATGGCATCTGTTGCTTTTAAAACACCTTCTCGTGGAATTCCAAGTGCTCTTGCGAAGTCATTTGTTGTTCCAACCGGAATAATTCCTAGTTTTGGTCTTTTTTCAAGCGGGGCTAGTCCGTTGACGACTTCATTGATCGTGCCGTCTCCACCTGCTGCTACAATTAAATCAAAGTCTCTCTGTGCGGCATTCTCAGCTGCTTGTGTCGCATCTCCTGCACATGTCGTTGCATGACAAGATGTTTCATAGCCAGCTTGTTCAAATTTTTGCAAAACCTGCGGCAAATTCTTCTTGAAAAGTTCACGCCCAGATGTCGGATTGTATATAATTCGAGCACGTTTCATTCATCATCATCCTATATTCATTATGCAATCTATTTTCACCACTAACAACCTTTAATTATACTATGAGATTTGAAAATGGCAACAGAACAACACCCTAATATGAGAAATCTCCTGCCACATTTCCCTCAGAAAGAAAGCATTCTGATAAGATAAAAGAAAACGCTGTAAAGGATGGTTTGCGATGAAAAAGCCTGTATATTTTAATCATGATGGCGGTGTTGATGACCTCGTCTCGTTATTTCTTCTCCTTCAAATGGAACATCTGAAAGTGATTGGGACGTCTGTGATTCCTGCTGATTGTTATTTAGAGCCTGCTCTCAGTGCGTCTCAAAAAATCATTGATCGATTTAGCCCATATGAAATTGAAGTCGCTGCTTCAAATTCTAGAGGCGTCAATCCCTTTCCAAAAGAGTGGCGCATGCATGCTTTTTATGTAGACGCCTTACCTATCTTAAACGAGAAAGGCACTGTTGATACAAAAGTGTCCAAGCTTCCAGCACATCTTCATTTAATCGAAACTGTTAAAAAGTCTGCAGAACCTGTCACGCTGCTCTTTACAGGTCCGCTCACAGACCTTGCACGCGCCTTAGAAGAAGATCCTTCAATCTCTAATAAAATTGAAAAATTGGTATGGATGGGCGGTACGTTTCTTGAAAAAGGCAATGTTGAGGAACCCGAGCATGATGGGACAGCAGAATGGAATGCATTTTGGGACCCTTATGCTGTCAGCACTGTTTTTCAGGAACGCTTTCCTATTGAAATGGTCGCACTTGAGAGCACAAATCAAGTTCCGCTTACACTAGATGTGCGTCAGCGCTGGGCTTCCCTTCGTTCTCATATTGGAATAGATTTTATTGGGCAGTGCTACGCCTTTTGCCCGCCTCTCATTCATCACGAAACCAACTCGACTTACTACTTATGGGACGTGCTGACAACGATCACTCTTGCTTCCTCATCATTTACTCGTTCAAAGGAAATGAATGCGATCGTTTACACCGAAACGCCAAAGCAAGGACGTACCGAAGAGCATACAGATGGAAAATCAATTCAAGTGATTGACCATGTCGATCGTGACACATTTTTCCAAGCATTTGAAGAGCTTATGAAAAGAGCTGTTTGTCAGATTTCAACATAAAAAAGCCCCGCTATCAAAGCGGGGCCCCATCTCAATCTTCTTCTACGTATTTCTTTTTGCGTTTAAATTTGCTTAACACTTCGTATACGATTGGTACGATAACCAGTGTTAGCAATGTTGAACTTGCGAGACCACCAATGACTGTGACGCCAAGTCCTTTTGAAACAATTTGGCTTCCGCCTTCAAATCCTAATGCTAACGGAAGAAGTGCCCCAATTGTCGCAAGTGCCGTCATTAAGATTGGACGTACTCTTATTGTACCAGCTTCCAGTAATGCCTCTCTTGTTGAGAGTCCTTCTTTCTCTTTATGAATGACTCGGTCAATCAAGACGATCGCATTTGTCACAACAATTCCGATCAGCATGAGCAATCCAATCATGGCGTTTAAGCTGATGGTTTCTTTTGCTAAAAACAACCCAACGAGCGCGCCAATAATTGTAAATGGAAGCGAGAAGAGAATTGCAAATGGTGCAAGACCTCCGCCAAATGTGATGACGAGAACGAGATACACAATGGCAATCGCTGCAAGCATTGCTAGCCCAAGCTGTGTAAAGGATTCCTCAATATCTGCACTTACGCCTCCTGTGTCAATCGTTACGCCAGATTTCAGGTCAAGCTTATCGACTTTCTTCTGAACATCTTGTGTCACACTTGATACGTCGTCTGTTGTCATGTCACCAGACACTTCTGCGTAGATTTTTCCATCACGCTTTGTCACAGTATTTGCTGTTGAGCCATCCTTCACTTTAACAACATCACCAATTCGGACTTCTTGGCCTGTCGGTGTTGTGATCTTTTTATTTTCTAAATCTTTTTTGCTCTTATATTCATCTTTTTCCGTTTGAAGATTCACATCAAGTTCTTTGCCGTCCTCAGTTACTTTCGTCAGTGTTGTTTCACTATTTTGAGGAGCAATCGCTTGTGCAATTTGTGAAGCTGTCAGCCCTAGTTTCGCCAGTTTTTCTTGATCTGCATTAAACGTATATTCGTCATATTTCTCAGATAAGCTTGTACTGACGTTTTTCAGGTTTTTCTCATCTTTTAAAATATTTTCGACTTCTTTTACTGTGCCTTCAATATCACTTGCTTTATCACCGTACACATAGTACGTCACTGTATTGCTTGCGCCAGCAGATGAGAAGTCTTGTGATTTCCATTCCCCTTTAGACACTTTGTCTTGCAGGGCTTTGACCACGCGATCTTTTTCTTTATCAAAATTCGGTGTGTCCTCATCATATTGTACGAAGAATAGCGCACCGTTAGAGTTACCGCCTACACTTGCTGTAAGCGCATTTGAAGAGCCAAGTGAATATTGAACAGTATTGACATGGTCACGTTTGATCAAATATTCTTCTGCTTTTTTCGTTTCATCGATAGCTTGTTCTCTCGTTTGTCCAGGTTCAGGTGTATAAGTCACCATCGCCGTCTTCTCTGCTTCCTGTGGTAAGAAGCTGACACCGACAAGTGGAGCTAAGAATAAGCTTCCGACAAGCATAAGAATGGCAATTCCTGATGTGATCCATTTGTGGTTCAATGCCCAATTGAGTACGCGTCTATAACCGCTAGCAAGCTTGCTTGGTTTATGCTCTTTTACCTTTTTCGCTGTGCCGTACAGGTTCTTTTTAAATAGACTGTGTGCCATCATTGGAACAATCGTAATGGCGACAAGGAGTGAAGCCATTAAAGCAAACACAATCGTTAATGCAAATGGGATGAATAGTTCACCAATCATTCCACCCACAAGTGCTAGCGGTAAGAAGACCGCAATTGTGACGATCGTCGAAGACATGATTGGAATAAACATTTCTTTTGTGGCTTCTTTAACGAGTTCTTTTCCTTTTAATGGCTCATCCTTTAATGCCATTCGTCGATATATGTTTTCTATGACAACAATGGAGTCATCAACAACACGCCCAATGGCGACGGTCATGGCACCAAGTGTCATGATATTAAGTGTGATATCCAGCTGATTTAATATTAAAACAGCAATCAACAGAGATAACGGAATGGAGATGACCGAAATTAAGGTTGATTTGATATCTCGAAGGAACAACATAATGATAATGATCGCAAAAATCGCTCCGATGATAGCCTTATTCAGCATTGTGCTAACGGACTCTTTAATCGGTTCTGCTTGATCATATGTGGTACTTACTTTGATTCCTTTGTTATCTTTCTTAAACTTCTCAAGTTCTTTTGTGACTGCTTCTGCTACACTTACTGTGTTGGCATCAGAGCCTTTGACAATTTGCAGACCGATACTGTCTTTTCCATTTGTTCTAGAGATCGATTCTGCATTCTTGACGACTTTAATATCCGCAATCTCAGAAAGCTTAATTGTCGGCAGCTCTACAGATTGACCGCTCGCTGCACTTCCACTAGGTTGCTGCTGGGCTGCTGCTTGCTGCTGACTTGCATTTCCAGCCTGCTGCTCCGCACCTTGCGCACCTGGGTTTTCAGCGCCGCTAGATGGTGCTCCAGCTCCACTGCTTGCACTTGGTGTGACAGGAATTCGCATGTTTTTCAAATCTTTGACGCTTAAAATATTGCCGTCCACGACAACTGATTTTTGTTTGTTGCCAAATGTGTATAAACCTAATGGCACATTCACATCAGAGCCTTTGATCATGTTTTGGACGGTTTCTTCATCTAAACCGTATTCTTTCAATTTTTTTTGTTTAAACGAAAATTCTACTTCTTTGATTTGCTGTCCAGAAGCTTCGACGGAAGATACACCGTCTAATCCTTCAAGTGAAGGGACAAGGTCACCTTCCACTTTTTTCGTCAGGTTTTCTAATGATTCTTTATCACCAGATACACTGAGTGCTAATATTGGAACCGCATTGATACTAAAGCGTGCGATTTTTGGTTTTTCTGCATTTTCCGGAAAATTGATGTTGTTAACCGCATCTTCAATTTCCTTTTTTGCTTCATCCATGTCTTTGTTATAATCGTACTCGACTTGAATCGATGAAGCATTTTCAAAAGAATTGGATGTGACCACATTGACTCCGTTTAGGTTTTGAATAGACTTCTCAATTGGATCGGTCACCTTATCTGATACTTCGTCCGGCGTTGCGCCAGGATACGTTGTAGAAACCGTAATGACTGGAGTGTTGATATTCGGGATTGATTCTTGTTTCATATTCAATCCAGCATATAGACCAGCAACTGTTACGATAATTGTCATGAGCCATACAGCGAACTTATTCTTTAATACAAAATTGATGATCGAATTCATTATGTCCTCCATTTTCCTTTATGTATTGACTGACTGGTCATTCTATATCATAATAAACGGTGATATACAATGCCGTCAACCATTTCTCTTGCGTTTGACGTAACATTCTAAAGCTGAAGGGGCCTTATTTCATGAACGAAAAAAAAGAAAAAATCATTAAAGCAAGCATCCAGTTGTTTGCGAAAAAGGGTTTTTCTTCTACGACCATTCAGGAAATAGCAGATGAGTGCGGAATATCGAAAGGCGCGTTTTATTTGCATTTCAAATCAAAAGAACAGCTTTTCAACCGAGCGTTCGAATATTATATCGACACGTCTATGCAAAGTATTGAAACGATTCGAAAAGAGAATCAGCATCTCGCGCCGAGAGAGATCTTCCAGAAGCAAATCGCTGAACAGTTTCAGCATTTTGCTGAGAATAAGGATTTTATCATTTTGATCCTCAGCGAGAACATTATTCCAGAAAACCAGCAAATTAAAAAGTATTCAAAAACTGTGAAAAAGCAAATGAATGATGAAATTCAAATTTCCATCTTGACCACTTATGGACAGGAGATCGAACCATATATAACTGACCTGTCAGTCATGATTCAAGGAATCATCCAATCTTATGTTCAGGTGCTGCTTTTACAAGATCAGATGCAATTATCATTTGATGAGCTCTCTTCCTTTATACTCGAACGGTTTGATGATTTGGTTCAAGGTATGCTTCGTTCTCAGACGAAACCGATCTTAAAGCCAACCATTTGGGACGATGAAGCGCCGAGTGCTGCTTCCCTTCAAGAGGAGCTTCGTTTGTTAAAGCTTGAGCATTTGCTTTCTGATGATACCCTTGTATCCATTGAAGTCATTGAAGAAGAACTGGCGAAAGCTGAGCCTCGTAAGCCAGTTATTCAAGGGATGCTGACGAATTTAGAAAAGTGTGAGGACCCTGCTGTCTTAAAAGTAGTTGAACAATTGAAGCTGTTTCTTCAATAACATTACGTGCTGTTTTTCCGGTTAGTTCACCTTTATCCCCCTTCGAATGTGCACTTTCGCTTATACTTCATTATAAGAAAAGAATCTCCGAATTGATATACGGCGGTGGTCTGAATCTATGATAAGACCCTGTCATTTCAAGCAAAAAAACCGCCTCTTCTCATGAGGCGGTTTTTGCTATTGTTCATTAGCGTTTTTTTATTTCTTCTAGGAGAATCTTGTTGACCATCGGCGGGTTCGCTTGTCCCTTCGATGCTTTCATGATTTGTCCGACTAAGAAACCAATCGCGCGGTCTTTTCCATTTTTAAAGTCTTCGATGGATTGCGGGTTGTTATCAAGTGCTTCTGTGACAAGTTTGAGCAGGGCACCTTCGTCAGAAATTTGGACAAGCCCTTTTTCTTTGACGATTGTTTCTGCGTCTCCCCCATTTTCAATCAGCTCTTTGAATACCTTTTTGGCAATCTTAGAAGAAATCGTTCCTTTTTCGATGAGATTGATCATGCCAGCCAGGCCTTGCGGCGTTAGCTTTGTATCTTCCAGCTCTTTTTGAGCTGAATTTAAGTAGGCAGATACTTCACCCATCAGCCAGTTTGAAGCTTGCTTCGCTTCTGCACCTTCTGAAATGGTTGCTTCAAAGAAATCAGACATTTCTTTTGTCAGCGTCAGCACCATCGCATCATATGCAGGAAGCCCAAGCTCATCGATGTAGCGTTTGCGGCGCTCGTCTGGAAGCTCTGGGATCGATGCTCTTACGCGTTCTTTCCACTCGTCATCAATGTACAGCTCCACCAAATCTGGTTCTGGGAAGTAGCGATAATCATCTGACCCCTCTTTGACACGCATGAGGATCGTCTTTTTAGACGCTTCGTCATAGCGGCGAGTTTCTTGTTCGATCAAGCCGCCAGAAAGCAATACTTGCTCTTGACGTTTCTCTTCGAATTCAAGACCTTTTTGTACGAAAGCAAATGAGTTCAAGTTCTTGAGCTCTGTTTTCGTTCCAAACTCTTCACGGCCGATCGGACGAAGTGAAATGTTGGCATCACAGCGAAGTGAGCCTTCTTCCATCTTACAATCAGATACGCCTGTATATTGAATAATAGATTTTAGTTTTTCTAAGTAAGCATACGCTTCTTCTGGTGTGCGAATGTCTGGCTCAGATACGATTTCAACAAGCGGTGTGCCTTGACGGTTGAAGTCGACAAGTGAATATCCGTCGCCTGTGTGCGTCAGTTTACCTGCATCCTCTTCCAAATGGAGACGCGTAATACCGATTCGTTTCGTTTTGCCTTCTACTTCAATTTCAATCCAGCCGTTTTCACCGATCGGTTTATCAAATTGAGAAATTTGATACGCCTTTGGGTTATCAGGATAGAAGTAGTTTTTACGGTCAAATTTTGTATCTGTTGCGATCTCGCAGTTTAGCGCCATTGCTGCTTTCATTGCAAAGTTCACCGCTTCTTTGTTCAATACAGGCAGTACGCCAGGATATCCAAGGTCGATGACACTTGTTTGCGTGTTGGCAGCTGCACCAAAAGGTGTCGGCGAGCTGGAGAAAATTTTTGATTGTGTTTTTAGCTCAACGTGGACTTCAAGTCCAATTACCGTTTCAAAGTTCATTCTGATTCACCCCTTACAGTTCAGGTTTTGCTTTATGATGATCTGTTGCTTGCTCGAAAGCGTGAGCCACGCGGTAAACCGTTCCTTCATCAAAGTGCTTGCCAATGATTTGCAGTCCTAACGGAAGACCGTTTGCAAATCCACAAGGCACACTGATTCCTGGAACGCCTGCAAGGTTCACAGGGATCGTTAAAATATCGTTCGCGTACATTGTCAGTGGATCGCTTGTCTTTTCACCAATCTTAAATGCAGGAGTTGGTGTTGTTGGTCCTACAATGACATCATACTTTTCAAAAACATCTTCGAAGTCTTTTTTGATCAATGTACGGACTTTTTGCGCCTTTTTATAGTATGCATCATAATATCCTGAGCTAAGAGCGAATGTGCCAAGCATGATGCGGCGTTTCACTTCGTTTCCAAAGCCTTCAGAACGAGTATTTTTATATAAATCAATCAGGTTTTCTGCATTATCTGTACGGTAGCCATAACGGATGCCGTCAAAGCGCGCAAGGTTTGCAGATGCTTCTGAAGAAGACAGTAAGTAGTAAGTCGCAAGCGCATATTTAGAATGCGGAAGAGACACTTCTTCCCATGTGGCACCAAGTCCCTCTAATACTTTTAAAGCTTGAAGAACAGACTCTTTTGCTTCTTCGCCAACACCTTCTCCAAGGTATTCTTTTGGCACTGCAATTTTCATGCCTTTGATGTCTCCAGTTAATGAAGAAAGAAAATCTGGGACGTCGACATTTGCACTCGTTGCGTCCATTTGATCGACTCCAGCAATCGCTTGAAGAACGTATGCGTTGTCCTCTACGTTACGCGTAATCGGCCCGATTTGATCTAATGAAGAAGCAAATGCGATTAAACCGTATCTAGATACACGGCCATACGTCGGCTTCAGACCCACAACGCCGCAGAATGATGCCGGCTGGCGAATCGAACCGCCCGTATCTGATCCAAGTGAGAATGGTACTTCACCTGCTGCAACAGAAGCTGCTGAGCCACCACTTGATCCACCTGGAACAGTGTTTAAATTCCAAGGGTTTTTCGTTGCTTTGTAGCCTGAGTTCTCAGTAGAAGATCCCATTGCAAATTCGTCCATATTTAATTTACCGATTGTGACTGCTTCCGCATCTCTTAGACGATTGACAACCGTTGCATCATAAATAGGATCAAAGTTTTGCAGGATTTTACTAGATGCTGTTGTACGTAAATCCTTTGTGACGATGTTATCTTTCACACCGATCGGCATACCGAACAATAGACCAAGCTCGTCCTTTTCACCAACTGCCTCGTCCAATTCCTTTGCATACGCACGAGCTTTCTCTTCGTCCAGTGCAAGGAATGCTTGTACTTTCCCGTCTACTTCATTGATTCGTTTATAAGACTCGTCCACTAAATCAGAAACAGACAGTTCCTTTTTATGTAAAAGCTCTTTTAATTCAGAAATTTTGTGATCAAACAGTGACATGCCTCAGGCCTCCTTTAGTCCAAAATTGATGGCACACGAATATAGCCGTCTTTATGATCAGGCGCGTTTTTGATGACTGCCTCAATGGAAAGACCTTTATTCGGAACATCTTCTCTCATGACGTTTTTCATTTTTAATACGTGTGTTGTAGGTTCAACGTTTTCCGTATCTACCTCGTTTAACTGCTCTGCAAATGAAATGATGCTATCAAGCTGTTCAGTAAACATCTCAGCTTCTTCTTCTGTAATTGCAAGCCGTGCCAAATGCGCCACGTGCTTTACTTCTTCTATTGAAATTCTAGACATGCAGGTTCACCTCCAAAAATGATACGTGTTCGTGGTCATGATCATAAGTCATATACACTTTATCATATCAAATTTTACTGTTCTAAAGCAACTTTACACAGGCGCAGCAAGAGCCCTTTTCTCTCGAAGCATCATAGTGATCCAACAGATAAAGAAAATAGTCATGCAGATCACCTTTTATTTTCAGAAAATTTTTACTTTTATTTACTTTTGTAAGCGTATACAAACTGATTCGTATCACCGATCTGTCCATTTTTTCTTCAAAATGAGGAGGTTTAAGAAGGTTGATCACTTGGGAATACTCTGTTAGGTTAAGTAACCATAGCAGTGAGAAGGGCATTCAATCAAAAAACTAGCCCTGACACTTCTGGATATTTTGATTGAGGTGATGTCAAATTTATACGAAAAAGGTGAGAACACAAAATGAGTATTGAAGTTACAATTTCCTTATCTATTTATTTTATCGGGATGCTTGCCATCGGTTGGTATGCATTCAGGAAAACACATGATTTAAATGATTATATGCTTGGTGGACGCGGACTTGGTCCATTCGTTACAGCTCTTTCAGCAGGTGCTGCGGATATGAGCGGCTGGATGCTGATGGGTGTACCAGGTGAAATGTATAAAACAGGTTTATCGACTACCTGGCTTGCGATTGGTCTCATCGTCGGTGCTTACTTAAACTATCTCATTCTTGCACCCCGTTTACGTTCTTATACAGAAATTGCTGATGATGCCATTACGATTCCCGATTTCTTTGATAAACGATTCAAAGGATCATCTTCTTTATTAAAAGCTGTATCAGCTGTCATCATTTTAATTTTCTTTACGCTGTATACATCGTCTGGGATGGTATCAGGCGGACGTTTATTTGAGTCAGCATTTGGTGCACACTACATGTTTGGACTGATTTTGACGTCAAGTATTGTTATTTTGTATACATTGTTTGGTGGATTTCTGGCAGTGAGCTTAACGGACTTTGTCCAAGGAGCTATCATGTTTTTAGCATTAGTGCTCGTGCCGATCGTTGCCTTTACACAATTAGGCGGACCTGTTGCCACATTCCAAGATATTCAACAGATTGACCCTAAATTGCTTGATATTTTTAGAGGAACGAGCGTCATTGGCATTATATCCTTCCTCGCTTGGGGACTAGGTTACTTTGGACAGCCGCATATTATCGTGCGCTTTATGGCGATTACGTCCGTCAAAGACTTAAAACCAGCACGCCGCATCGGAATGAGCTGGATGATTATTTCAGTAATTGGTTCACTATCTGTCGGTTTAGTTGGTGTTGCCTATGTTCATGAAACGGGTATGAACCTTGCTGACCCTGAAACCATCTTTATCGTCTTTTCTAAGGTGCTGTTCCATCCATATATCACTGGATTTTTACTTTCTGCTATTTTAGCGGCGATTATGAGTTCAATTTCGTCTCAGCTGCTTGTCACGGCAAGTGCGATGACAGAGGATTTATACAGAACGTTCTTTAGAAAAAAAGCATCTGATAAAGAGCTTGTGATGATTGGCCGTATGTCTGTACTCGTTGTCGCTGTGATTGCCCTTTGTCTTTCACTTAACCCAAGTGATACCATTCTTGATCTTGTTGGTTATGCGTGGGCTGGATTTGGTTCTTCATTCGGTCCAGTCATCTTACTTTGCCTATACTGGAAACGAATGAATCACCATGGTGCCCTAGTTGGGATGATTGTTGGTGCGGTTGTGGTTCTCACATGGATCACGACAGGCCTTAACCATGCAACAGGTATTTATGAAATGATTCCTGGCTTTACGTTAAGTGGATTAGCTGCCATTATTGTGAGCTTATTGACAAGTAAGCCGTCAAAAGCATCAAAACAGCTATTTAACAAAATGGAAAATCATCTTGAAGAAGAAACAAAATAAAGAACATGAAGGGTCGTCCGCCTTATGCGGATGACTCTCTTTTTAAATTAAATAAAAAGCTTTTCTTTCTTCCGATTCTGAATAAAATAAGAGTTGTGCAGCCATATGGGCTGTGAGAAGATCATATACATGATGTGAAACGTACATGAAGTGAAGGAGCGATACGCATGTTTTGGACAATTGAATGGGATACAGTCTTAAAATTAGCCGTGGCCACCTTAATCGGTTTGATTATTGGGCTTGAACGCGAGCTGAAGAAAAAGCCGCTCGGCTTAAAAACGTGTATTGTCATTGCTGTCAGCTCCTGCGTGTTAACCATCATCAGCATTGATGCAGCCTACAATTTCCCTCGAGTCTCTAGGCTTCAAATGGACCCACTCAGGTTACCGGCGCAAATTATATCTGGTGTTGGTTTTATTGGAGCAGGTGTGATTCTGCGAAAAAGCAATGATGTCATCTCAGGTCTCACGACTTCTGCGATGATCTGGGGAGCAGCAGGACTTGGTGTTGCTACAGGTGCAGGATTTTATAAAGAAGCCTTCCTCAGTCTTTTCTTTATTCTGATTAGTGTCGAATTTCTACCGTGGCTCTTCCAGCGGATCGGGCCGATTCGCTTACAGGAAAAAGAAATCCGCATCAGAATGTCTCTTTCTGATCGAAACCGCATGACGGATATTTTAAAAGAAATGAAAGCCCTCAACATTCGCATTCATTCTGTTCGTATTGATGATTTAACAGAAAAGAACTATCCGATTATGGAAGTACGCGTACGCGTGCATAAAGATCGCTATACAACTGATGTGTATTTTGATATTAAAGATCTAGAAGGCGTCGTTGGCGTCAAGTGTGATACGGTATAAAAGGTGATGAGGCAAAAGTCTCATCACCTTTTATTATGGGAAAAGGGGTTGAACCATCGCCTTCATTCAAATAAAATACAAATTATGAAATAAATGATAAAAGGGGATTTTTCATGGGCTATATGGATCGTAAAAAACGTATTTTTCTTATGAGTGGGATTCTAGCGGTACTCGTATTCGCTGCTTTATTGACCTCACATTATGTCACTCCCGTCTCAACAAATGCAGCAGACAAGAAACAAACGAAAACACCAAAAAATGTTATTTTTATCATTGGCGATGGAATGGGGATGCCCGTGATCAAAGCCTACCGCACATTCAAGCAGGAAAAGCTTGGTTCTCCAAAAGCACAAACCGTCTGGGACCCGTATTTAGTCGGGATGCAGACCACACACCCAGATGATCCTCGAGATAATATTACCGACTCAGCTGCCGCAGCCACGGCCATGGCGACTGGAAAAAAGACATACAATGATGCCATCGCCGTCAACCAAGAAAAAGAACCTCTTAGAAGTGTCGTTGAAGCAGCAAAGGAAGCACAAATGAAAACAGCCTTTGTTGTCTCATCTGACATCACCGATGCGACGCCTGCCGCTTTTGGCACACATAACGTCTCCCGAAAAAACAAAGAACAAATTGCAGACCACTTTTTTGATGAGAAAATAGGTGGAGAGCACAAAGTTGATATCCTTCTAGGTGGCGGCATGCAATATTTTGACCGAAAAGACCGTGATCTTGTGAAAGAATTTGAGAAGAGCGGGTATTCCATACTAAGGTCAAAAGATGATTTAACTACCCAATCATCTTCAAAAATGCTCGGCTTATTCCAGGAGGACGAGCTGGATCGAGCCATCGATCGTCCAAAGCATGTGCCTACTTTAAAAGACATGACGCAGTCAGCATTAGCCCAATTAAATCAAGACAATTCGCATGGGTTTTTCATGCTGCTTGAAGGTAGTACCATTGATTCTGCTGGACATGAAAATGATGTGGTCGGCGCAATGAGTGAGATGGAGGATTTTGAGAAAGCAGTCCAAGCGGCTCTTCAATTCGCTAAAAAAGATCAAGAAACACTCGTTGTCATCACAGCAGATCATGCGACTGGCGGCTTTTCGTTTGGTGCAGACGGCATGACAAGTGAAACCGGCTATAAATGGGACCCAGCACCCATTTTAGCTGCTAAGAAAACACCAGTGTATATGGCAAAGAAAATCGCAGGCGGACAATCGGTACGTGATGTTCTTCACACCAATATTGATTTCTCGCTCACAAAAGAGGAAATCTCACAGGTGGAGAAAGCGGCACAATCAGGGAAGGCCGGTACGATTCAACTCAGCATTCAACACATCTTTGATCAACGTTCTTTCTCAGGCTGGACAACCTTTGCTCATACAGGTGAGGATGTCCCTGTCTATGCATATGGACCTGGGAAAGCAGCATTTCAAGGCTGGATCGATAATACAAAGCAAGGAAAGAACCTGTTTCATATCATTGAATCACCGTCCACCTATCGCCCATAAAAAACAATCCCCGCCTCATCACATAGGCGGGGATTTTCATTTTTAAGATTGACTTAGCTTTGTAAAGTCAAACGTCGTAATCGGTGCTGCTTGCTCAATGTCGGAGCGGAAGCTAGCGAGCATGGCCTTCTCTTCATCTCCGATGGTAGCCAAATCAAATGCTTGATGCAGCAAGCCATAGATTAGCACGTGACGTAAGCGAAGGAAGTCAGGAATATAGGCAAGCCACTCATCCCCAAGCTCATTCTCTTCACGATAGCCTTTAAGGAACTGCTTCATAAAGTTTCCTGCAAAAGCTGCTTTGTCTTCGTATGGAATGACTGGGTACCACAACACATTGTATAGCAAAATGCTAATGTCATTCATAAACCAATTGTACCCGATATCATCGAAATCAAAGGTCGTAATTTTGCCTTGATCCCAGTGGAAGTTTCCGTGATGAAGATCCGCATGAACCAATCCGTACGTATCTTGATTTTTCGGAAGCTTTGCCAGCTTTTCCATCAACCGATCCGCTTGTTCGAACACAAGCGTCTGATCGGCTGGGACATACTTACGCAATTTAAGCTGCTCCTCTTCATCCCACTCTTGTCTTTTATATCGCGGATCTGACAGCTGATAGCTTTTTGTCAGTTTATGCATGCGGCCTGTGTACTGTCCAAGGGCATAAAATAATTCATCGTTCCAGTCTGCCTCTTCGACTTTATGGCCTGGTGCTTTTTCATAGACTCGCAGTAAAAATGAACCGCCTTGCCCATCGTCTACTTGCTCGATATCACGGCCATTTAATGAAGCAATTGGTTTTGCAACCGAAAGTCCGCCCTTCGCTAAGTGATGGAGCCATTCCATTTCACCTAAAATATAATCAGGTGATCTGCGGATGGTATGGGTAATTTTTAAAATGAAAGACTCTCCGTCTTTTTTAAGTTCATACACATAGTTTTCTGCATCTGCGATAAAGTGGATGTCACTTCGCTGGACTCCGTATAAATGAGTGGCCTCATCTAAAATTTTTGATTCTTCATATATGGCTTTTACATCTTTATGCATGCTGATTCTCCCTCTTCATATATTTTGCTAATTCTCGAATGGTGTGTTTTTCAGCAAAATTCAAATCATCAACATACCAACCCTTCTTTTCAATCTCTACTTCCATTTTGACAGCAAGTAAAGAATTTCCTCCTAAATCGAAAAAGTCGTTGTCAATTCCTACTTTTTCCACATGAAGAATGTCACACCAAATCTCAAGAAGCAGTGCCTCGCGTTCATTGGTTGGGTGTGCGTAAAGTCCATGATCCTGCGTTAGTTCCGTCTTTAATAATGAACACAGACCTTCTTGATCATGTACCTTAAGGGCTTTTACATAACCGCTGTGCAGCGTTTGATCTGTTTGAATCGTTTCCCATGTGTAACCTTCAGAAGCTGAATGACTTGCTGTCTCCACCCTTTGACCCTCTATTTCTTCAGCCAGGTGCTGACGAGGTGACAGGTGGTCAACGATCTGAATGTGATCGCTCAGTGAACCGATTTCTTTCACTTGTATCCGGTATGTTTGCTGCTCCTCCATCTCCTGCATCTGGTGCTCTTTCATAAATGACTTGAATAGCTCATTACGTCCAGTCGATGTAAACGTGAATTCAATAGAAGAAAGCTGGTGCTGACGGCTATATTTAGCGAGCCATGTCAGACATTTTTGCTCAATCCCTTTCCCTAGAGCACGGCAGCTTAGCATCCAAGCATCAATGATCAAGGTGTCGCCTGCATGATGAGCCAAGATCGCCCCTACAATTCCTTCATGACTGAAGCGATCCGCTGCCTCGATAATCCAGCCCTTAACATGCTCATTTTCCATCCGCTCTCTCAGCTGCTGTTCATCAAAGCGCTGATCATTTAAGCGGAATTGGTTAATGCGACTGCTCATTTGCGCCACGCGGGCAAGGTGCTTTTCTCCCCACTCTGTTACACTCATGTTTAAATTCAAATCTTGTAAAAATTGCTCCATTGACAGAGACTCAGCTTTCTCTTTTTGACGAGCTTTTTCAGCCTTGTAGCTCGTTGTTCGCCCTCTATCTTCTTCTGTGACATCATAGCGGTCAAATGCCCAAGCATGCTGAGCAAATAATGGGATCGCTTTTTCATTGGCAGGCAAGAGCAGTGTCATCACTTCAGGTAGCTCTTCATTCATACGCAAGCACTGAGCAGGATCATCGTCTAAGAAAATAAACTGAGATAATGAAAGATTCAGTGAATCTGCCATCTCTTTGAGATGTGCCGGTTTACTTTCCCAATTGATTCGCCAGTCGACAATATCGTCTTTTTGCAAGATCATATCTGGGTGGTTTTCAAACACGCGCCACACATCTTCTTCATTATTCCTGCTGCTTAAGACAAGCAGGAGACCCTCTTGCTGCTTTTGTTTTAAAAAGCGCTGAAGCATTTGATGTTCTGGCGTAATATCGATACCTTCCACACCGTCTTCTGAAACAACACCCCTCCAAAGCGTATGATCACAATCAATGGCCGCTACCTTAAATGGGGCACCTTGCCATGCAATGAACTCGCGTGCGACTTTTGTACCAATGGCTCCACAAAAGACTTCAGTGAATGGGAGATGTGCGGCTTGCTCTCCTTTTGCATCAAAGATGTCATCCATCTGATATTGCTGCGCAAGCTGACGGCAATCGATCAGTTGAACGCCGTCTATCTCAGATAATTGAGCAATCCACTCTTGTTCCACATCTTGCAGCGTGTCTTTAAGAGCAGCACTTATCGGCAGAATCCCAACAAAATATAGGTTATGTTTCGTTTTTGATTTCAGAACGTTTGCAAGTTCTTCAGCATGCTCTGCAGCCAGTTTTTTCTTTTCTTCCAGTGAAAGATGAGCTGGACCCGTGATATCCTCTAATCGAATGAGCAGAAGGTTCGCACCGTTTTTCTTCTGTGAGATAAGGCTGCGCTCATTTAGTAATTCCTGATATACCTGCCCATACGGTGCAAATTGAACATCAAGCTGCACATCAAACTGTTTGGTCCAGTACTGAATGTAAGGTGCGATTGGATCTGCTGTAAATGTCGAGCTGACTGTTAGTACGAGCGGTGCTTTTTCCTCTGCACGCTCCCTTTTCTCTTTTGCTACCTGTTCTTCTTCCTCTGAAAGCACATCGAAATCCTTGAGCAGTTGATCAGGTGTTTGAACAGCCTGTTCGACCAAGTGCTCGAAGTGCTTGACGAACGCTTGCATTGTCTCATGTTTAAACAGCGCAAGATTGTATTGAAGGACGCACTTTAACTCACCTGTTACTTCTCTGACAACATCCATTTTCATATCGAGTTTGGAAATTCCCTTTGCAAACTCATGTGTTTCAAATGTTAGTCCATCGGCTTCGATTTTAATATTCGGATCGTACTCATTATGGTAGATGAGCATTGTATCAAAGAATGGATTACGATGCGGTCTTGTTTTTGGATTCAGATGCTCGACCATTTGGTCAAATGGGTACTCTTGATGGTCATACGCATCCAGCAATACTTGCTTTGTCTGCACCAGTTGCTCTGTGAAGGTTGCTTCTTGTTCCATGTCTAGTTTAATTGGCAGGAAGTTTGTAAACATGCCAATTGTATGCTCGATATCTGCATGACGCCGTCCAGCCACAAGTGAACCGACAATTAGTTCCTCTTGATCTGCATAACGTGAGAGCAGCAGCCCATAGAGCTGGAACAAGATGACGTTATTTGTCAGCTGATACTGTTCAGCAAGCTGTTCAATTTTCTCAACGATGTGCGGTTCAATATTGAATTTGATCGCTCTTCCTAAGAAGGATTGTTCCTTCCGTTCAAAATCATATGGCATTGTCAAAGTTGGCACATTTGAGCCAATTTGCTGCTTCCAATAATCCTGCTGCTTTTGAAACATCTCGCTGCGGAAATATTTGTCTTGCCATTCTGCATAATCTTTATATTGAACAGTGAGTTCCGGCAAGGTTTCCCCTCGATAGAGCTCAGTAAATTCTTTAATAAAGATGTTCATGCTCGCTCCATCCGCCACAATATTATGCATATCGACTAATAAGAGATGATCATGTGCTGCAATTTTCACAAAACGCACACGGATCAATGGTGCAGCCTTTAAGTCAAATGGACGAATGAATTCATCGATTTGTGCTTCTAATCCTTTTTCATCAGCCTCTGTCAATTCAACAGCAAATTGGAAGTCATCATGGACACGCTGAACCGGTTCACCATCTTTTAATTCAAAGGTCGTTCGCAAGGTTTCATGACGATCAATTAATTGCTTGAAGGTCTGCTCAAAGCGCTCGACGTCAATTTCCCCTTTACATCTCAGTGCCATCGGCATGTTGTAAGAGGTCACTTGACCAATACGCTGATGAATGAGGAATGTCCGTCTTTGAGCAGCAGATAATGGATACGTGTCTTTCTTTTCCACTGGTTCAATCTTGAAATATTGATGCTTCTCTGCCTTTTCGATGAATGCTTGGAGCTTTTCAATTGTCGGATTGTTAAACATGTCTGTGAGCGTTAGCTCTACACCAAACTCTTTGTGAATTTGAGAAATCAGACCGGTGGCATTTAACGAATGTCCGCCAAGCTCAAAGAAATGGTCGTCTCTTTCCACCTTTTCAATTCCTAAAATGTCTTTCCACATCCGCTGTAACGTTGCCTCAATGTCATTCGATGCGGCGGCATGGACTTGATTGTTTTCTTCTATTTCCTGCCCTTTGTTATCCTTTGGCACCACCATTTGCACACCTGAAGATGAAGATAATGCAGATGTATCTACCTTTTCAATCCAATATCGTTGTCGTTCAAACGGATAGGTCGGCAAGGATACTTTTTGATTTGATGTCTGATTTCGCAATTTTGTCCAGTCAACCGGCACCCCTTGAAGCCAGATGTCACCCAATCTTCCCAGCAGGTAGCGGTCGTCGGCTGCCTCTTCTTTTGGATGACGCATCAATGGAATCGGCTGCTGATGATGTTCCTTTGAAGCTGGGCGAATAAAGGCACTTAACGTATTCCCCGGCCCGACTTCAACGAAAATAGGATCAAGCTCCGTTAATAACGTCTCCGCTCCATCACGGAAACGAACCGCTTGCCGCAAATGATTAGCCCAATATGCCGGGTCTTGCACTGCTTCATGGTCAATCCACGTACCTGTGACGTTAGAAATATACGGGATAGACGGCGCATTCAATTGATACTCGGCTACCTTTTCTTTAAATGATGGCAGGATGTCATCCATCATTTTAGAATGGAAGGCATGAGAGGTGTGAAGCTTTCTACACCCATGTCCAGCAGCCTCCAGTTTCTCAGCAAGTGCATCAATGGCTGTGGTCTCACCTGACACTACGCACAATTCAGGACCATTTACTGCTGCAAGTGAAAGATCATCTGTTAAATATGACAACACGTTCTGTTCACTCAAAGGAACACTCAGCATAGAGCCTTTTGGAAGCTGGCTAATGAGCTGTCCGCGATAAGCCACAAGATCTACGGCATCTTCAACAGATAGTAAACCAGATACGGCAGCAGCTGTGTATTCTCCAATACTGTGACCGATCAGTGCCTGCGGTTTGACGCCAAAATGAATCAGCAATTTAGCCAAAGCGTATTCCACACTAAACAGAAGCGGCTGCGTATATTCTGTTTGGTTGATCAGCTGACGATCATCACTTGCTTCTGTAGAGAATAAAATACTAAATGGGTCAACTGAGACATGCTGTTTGAATTGATTCAAGCATTGATCCAGTGCTTCTTTAAAGACTGGATATTTGTCATAAAGCTGACGCCCCATGTCTACATACTGAGATCCTTGGCCTGGGAAAAGAAAGACGACTGGACGGCTCGATGTTTGGGAGCTGGCCGTCTTGACCACCTCTTTTGACCTTTGATTCAGCGCCTGTAACATGTCAGCCGTGTTATTTCCAAGAATGACACGTTTGTGCGGGAAATGATGGCGCCCTGTTTGCAGCGTATAGGCAACGTCACTTAGACGAACTTGCTGCTGATGCTGGAGTAAATAGTCCGCAAGGCGATCCGTCATTTTTTCAAGAGCTGCTGGTGTTTTGGCAGATAATAAAAGAAGTTCACTATCCTCAGGGCTATCTGCGGCGACACGTGTAGCAGGTGCTTCTTCTAAAATGACATGAGCATTTGTTCCACCTATCCCAAATGAGCTTACACCTGCCCGGCGAGGAGATTCCTGCGTGCTCCATGGCGTCAAGTCTGTGTTTACAACAAAAGGCGAATCGGCAAACTCAATTTTTTCATTTGGCGTTTCAAAATGAATGGTCGGCGGAATCACTTGATGCTTTAAGCTTAAAACGGTTTTAATAAAGCCCGCGACACCTGATGCATCATTCAAATGACCAACATTCGATTTGACAGAACCAATGCGGCAAAAGCCTTTTTTATCTGTATCAAATGCTTGCTTGAGCGCTTCAATTTCGATTGGATCTCCGAGGGTTGTTCCGGTTCCATGTGCTTCAATGTACGAAATGGTTTCAGGTTCCACCTCAGCCATTCGAAGTGCTGTCTTAATGGCTGAAACTTGACCTTTCGTACTCGGCGCTGTATATCCTACTTTTCTATTTCCGTCATTATTAATAGATGATCCTTTAATGACAGCATAGATGTGATCACCGTCTTCAATGGCATCCTCTAAATTTTTTAAAATAACGGCTCCTGCACCATCACCAAAAACAGTTCCATCGGCTTTGTTATCAAAGACGCGGCAATGTCCGTCAGATGAATGGATCATGCCTTCTTGATAAAGATAACCCGATTTTTGCGGCAGGCGAATGGACACGCCGCCTGCAACTGCCATATGACAGTCGCCGCTTAATAAAGCCTGAACGGCTAGATGAATCGACACCATCGAGGTCGAGCAGGCGGTTTGCACCACCATACTCGGTCCCTTCAAATTTAATTTATATGAAATCATTGTCGCTAAATAATCACGCATATTCAGAACGGCAGCTTCTAGTGTTTTCGAATCCTCACCTTGAGCCGCCCCTTGAAGTGCTCTCATGACCCATTCTGTATTGATCCCTGCACCTGTATAAAGACCAATTTGCCCTTTATATTCAAACGGATCGTACCCAGCGTCTTCAAGCGCTGTCCACACACATTCATGAAAGAGTCTAAACTGCGGGTCCATCATGGCCGCTTCCTTTGGTGTATAGTCAAAGAAATCTGCATCAAATAAATCAACATCATCTAGCATCCCTTTTGCTTTGACAAAACGGGGATTTTTTAATAAAGCTTCATCTGTACCTTCACGCCGTAATTCTTCTTCTGTAAAAAAGGAGATTGTTTCTTTTCCTTTTTTCAGATTCTCCCAGTACTCATCTACATTTTTGGCCCCTGGAAAACGACCTGCAAGACCGATAACAGCAATTTCTGCGCCATGATAGTGATTCGTTGTATCATTCATTCTCGATTCCGCCTCTCAATCTTTTATTCCGTTGCTGTTTAAAACGAGCTCTTCGATCACCTGAAGTGACGACGGCTAGTTCTTCTTCCATCGTTTCTTCCTTCGAGTCCTCAGAAGGCTGGATATATTTCGCAAGCTCTGCAACAGATGGGTACGTAAACAACGTCACAACCGCTTCATTTGTTTGAAGTGCTTGGTTTAACCGATTGGTGACTTGAACAATATCCAGCGAGCTTGCGCCGAGATCGAAGAAATTGTCGTGAATGCCCACTTGTTCCATGCCCATAAAATCCTGCCATACTTGACAGATCGCTTTTTCAGTTTCATTGCGAGGCGCCACATACGGATTGCCCAGCTCTGGTCTTTCGTGCTTAGACACTTCATATGAATCCTCATCCGCTGCGGTCTTAGGCTCTAGTGACAGCCATTGATCTATCCGTTCATCAAGATTTCCTGTGGACACGAGCATGTGTCGATTCTGCCGGCTAGACAGAACATACTGGAACAGCTCAGCACCCTCTTCTGGTAAAATCGCAAGCTCATTGATCGATTCACCAATTGTGGATTCTAGTTCACCCCAGAAATTCCAAGCATCCCAGTTCACACACATCCACGGGGTTTGACTATGTTGATTAAGTCTAGCTGCAAATGCATCCATATATAAGTTAGCCGCTGAGTAAGCAGAGAATCCTAAGCCCCCAAGCAATGCACTAATGGAAGAAAAGAGAAGACAAAAGTCTGCTTGTTCTTGTTCCAACAGCTGCTCTAGCACATCGAGCCCTTTCACCTTTGATTGGAATTGATCCTCTCCCTGCGCCAGTGTAGAAGGGATATCTTTGATTGCACGGAAGGATGTACTTCCTGGTAATCCTGCTGCATGGAATACACCATGAACGCCGCCATGCTTTTTGCGAATGGCATCAAATACATGTTTCATCTGATCAAGATCTCCTGCATTCGCCTGCACCGCTTCTACTGTTGCACCTAATCGTTCAAGCTCAAGCACCTTCTCAATTCTCGTGCGCTGCGCTTCATCGGCATTTGCTTGTTGAACATATGACGCCCATTCATTTCTTGGCGGCAATGCCGTTCTGCCAGTTAAATAAAGATGTACATTTCCTTCCTTCGCCAGCATCTTTGATAGAACAAATCCGATGCCGCCTAAACCTCCTGTGATCAAATAAACACCATTTGGCCTGATCATCTTCGGAAGTCCATCTTCTTTTTGTAGCGGCAAATGCTTGTAGCTCTGCACCCAGCGCTTTCGATGACGATACGCCACAAGCTGGTCCTTTCCAGGCTGCATGATTTCCTGCACAATAAGATCGACAAGGACTTGTTCCTTCCAAGACATGACTTCTGGCACGTCTTCCACATCGATATTCCAACATTTGATATGATGGTATTCCTGTGAAATCACTTTACATGGCCCAAGCATTGCACTTTTCTCTGCACATATCGTCTCATTTCCTGTGACTGGCTGAATTCCGCTAGTGATCGTAAACAGACGGCATTCTCGAATATTTTTTTGGGCAGCAATCGCTTGAGATAAGAAAATTAAGCTGTAATAGCCTTTTTCAATGTGCGCCTGAAAAGCGGCTTGACGATTCGAGTTGTCATCTTCTTTCGCAGCTTCCCATAAATGAAGAATCCGATGAATATTGATGCCTCTATTAGACAATGAATCTAACATGTTTCGGTAGTGCTGGCCTTCTGCCGGATTGATCGTAAACGACTGATCCAGCTCTTGATAAGCTTCACCCTTTTTGACAGAAATGACCTTGATCCCTTGTTGCTTAAATGAATGAATAAACAGTTCATGAAAAGCATCCTGTTCCCTGAAAATGAGCCACGTTTGTTCTTCTGTTACTTTTTCGAAAACTGGTTTTAGCGGCTGCTGCTCCCATGAAGGCAGGTAGAACCATTCTTCCATCTCTTTCTTCTTCGTTTCCTTAGGAGCGGATAGTTGCGGAGACGCGGGCTTTCCTGCTTCAATCCAATATCGTTTCCGCTCAAATGGATAGGTCGGCAGCGATACGAGCTGACGTTCCTCTTGAGTTGGATGTTGCTGTGCTTTGACCTCGTAGCCCCCTGCCCATAGCTCTCCTATTCTCTTTAAGAAATATGCATGGTCATCCGCTTGTTCTCTCGAATGCCTCACCATATTTAGGACATCATGATGTGACTCTTTGTTTTCATGACGTTTCGCTAATGCCGTCAAGCTGTTTCCAGGTCCAACTTCTATGAGTGCTCGTACTTCATCGGTTAACAGCTGAGATAGACCTTCATGAAAACGAACGGTTCCACGCAAGTGGTTCGTCCAATAAGATGCTGTCATCACCTCTTCGCTTGTTGCCCAGGTGCCTGTCACATTCGATATAAACGGAATCGCTGGCTCGTGCAATTCTACTTTCTCTACGAATTGTTGAAACGCCTCAAGCATCGGCTCCATCATGTAGGAATGAAAGGCATGAGAAGTATGGAGCTGTCTTGTGACAATTCCTTTGTCTTGCAGTTTCTTTTCAAATGCAGCGATATGCTCTTCTCTTCCAGAAACGACACAAAGGTCTTTTGCATTGACAGCAGCAACAGAAAGCGATTCATCGATCATTGAGACGAGCTCCGCCTCTGGTAATTGCACACTAAGCATCGCGCCTTTTTCCATGTCTTGCATCAATCTTCCTCTTGCCATTACGAGTGTTAATGCAGACTCGAGAGAAAAGACCCCTGACAAACAAGCGGCAACGTATTCGCCGATACTGTGTCCAATCATTGATTCTGGCTCAACACCGCTATGCTGAAGCAATTTGGCTAATGCATACTCGAATATAAAGAGAAGCGGCTGAGCATTTGACGTTTTTGTGATGTCTTCGTTCGTTTCATCCTCGGAAAAAACAATGCCCTTTAAATCCACTTGCTCCGTTTCCATTACATATTTAAAGCATCTATCTACTTCCCATTTGAACACTGGCTCTGCATCATATAATCCGCGCATCATACCAACATACTGAGCGCCTTGACCCGAAAACATAAAGGTCGCTTTACGCCATTTTTTGCTTCGGAACACACTTGTTTCAAGCTGTTTCTGCTGCATCCATTCATCAGCAGACGCGAGTACGATCGCTTTTCGGTATGGAAATTGCTTTCTGCCATAACGTAATGTATAAGCAATATCTTCAAGCGGGACTTGAGGATGCTGGATCACATACTGCTTTAATCGCTCTGTCATTTCCGCCAAAGCAGTATCTGTTTTTGCAGATAAGACGAGCAGCTGCTTTTGGTTAGAAGCTGGCTTTTGCTTCGCCTGTATGCCCTCTTCTATGATCATATGGGCATTCGTTCCGCCGATACCGAAAGAGCTAACTCCCGCTCTTCTCGGACCATCTGCTTCCTTCCAATACAACGCCTTTTGATTCACATAAAACGGTGTATCTTTGAAAGGAATCTCCTGATTGGGTTTTTCATAATGAATGGTTGGCGGGATCGTTTTATGCTGGAGAGCCAAAATGGCTTTAAACAAACCTGCAATCCCTGCCGCACTATTTAAGTGTCCGACATTACTTTTCACAGAACCGATCGGAATCGTCAGCGGATCTGTCCCTTTGAACACTTGGCTAAGGGCGGATACCTCAATTGGATCTCCCATGTTTGTCCCCGTACCATGAGCTTCTACATAACCAATAGACGCGGGATCGATACCTGATTTTTCATACGTTTCTTTTAAAACCTCTGCTTGTCCTTCCACACTCGGAGCGGTAAAACCAGCTTTTCGGCTGCCATCATTGTTCACACCAACCCCTTTGATGACCGCATGAATCGGGTTGCCGTCTCTCATTGCATCTTCATAACGTTTTAGCAGAACAATCCCCGCTCCATCTCCGAAAATGGTTCCGCTCGCCTCTTGGTCAAACGGTCGGCAATGTCCATCTTTTGATTGAATCATCCCATCTTGATAGATGTAGCCGATATTTTCTGGAGAACTGACCGTCACACCACCAGCCAGTGCAGCATCACATTCTTGATTCAATAATGCTTGACAGGCCATGCCAATATTGACAAGTGAGGTCGAACAAGCTGTCTGCATGGTCACACTAGGCCCGTGTAAATTCAATTTATAAGAAAGCTGCGTACTAAAGAACTCACGGTCATTTAACAGCATGGCGCTGAATTGCTCAGTTGCTTCCATTTGATGGGCAAAGCGCGTCAGCCACTCATGGTTTGGACTCGTTCCTGTATAAACGCCAATTTTCCCTGCCATTCGATCGGGGTCACAGCCAGCATCCTCCAGTGCTTCCCAAGCACATTCATGCAAGAGCCTGAACTGCGGATCCATTAGCTCTGCCTCTCTAGCAGAATAGTTGAAGAAGTCTGCATCAAAGCCTTCAATCTCTTGTAAACGACCTTTTGCTCCAATGAAATTTGGATGCTGGTAGACAGACGCATCCAGCCCTGCTTTCTTGAGCTCTTCTTCTGTGAAAAAGTGAATCATTTCCTCGCCATTCACAAGACGCTGCCAAAAGTCTTCTAGCGATGAAGCTCCCGGGAATCTTCCAGCCATTCCGACAATCGCAATATCCGTATGCTCCTGGGACGTGTTTTTTACTGGGCGAGAAGCAGGCGTTTGAATCTGTTCTGACTGTTCTTCAAACAAATATTCAGCAAGACTTGCCACTGTCGCAAACCGATACAATTGCACAGTGTCAATTTGCTTGTCCACATGCTCAGATATTTTCGCTGCAAGCTGAGAAATATCAAGGGATGTCGCACCAAATTCGAAAAATGGCGATTCATCATCCATTTGATCAAACCCAAAATGAGTTTGCACAATGTCGTGAATGTCTTTTTGTAAAGAAGCGAGTGAAGCAAAGACACGCTGTTCATTCTGCGGCTTTTGTGGTTCAATGGCTGCCATCGTATTTGTTTGTGCAGAGAAATCAGTTTTATGAAATGGGTACCCAGGTAGCGGAATACGCTGTCTGTTCTTCTCATCTGTTATTGGGAAAGCTAAGCCGACCCCCATTTCCCAAAGAACACCTGCGATTTGAAGCATGTCTCCATCAAGTGGTTCGGTTGTTTTTTCTGCTCCCTTTTCAACTACAATCCCTTGTTTCATTGAAAGGTCAATGATCAAAGCTGGTGATTCTTGCTCAATCATTGGTGATTTTACAGGCTGATCCATATGAAGAAGACCCTTTGCAGACGATGGGTCGAAAGTGGTTTGTTGCTCCCCAGTTTGCTGCAAGTAAACAGGCCGCTTGAGTGTCCTCTGAGGCAGGGAAGCCAGCCTTTGATTAACCGTCTCGGTATCATGAAGATGGTACACAATAGATGCCGCATCTTTTAGCTCAAGACCGCCTGCTGCATATAAAGCTGTCCAGACTCCGCTGCCTTCTCCAACCCATCCATCTGGTTCAATTCCGAGTGATCTTACCATGTTGGCAAAAGCGGATGTCATGATCAGCATCGCCACTTCTGATTGACGGCTTTGTTTAGGATGGAACAGCTCGTCTTTTTTGATAGGTACTGCGGATTGGACGAGGCTTATGATTCGATCCACTTCTGTTTTGAAAGAAGGATCTTTCTCATACAGCTTGATGTAATCACGTAAACCTGACTCATGATACCCTGTCAGCTTCATGCTGATCCGTTTATAAAGATGACTTTCTCTGCCTGCTGTCTCTTCATTCAGCACTTGCAGCTCCTCTAATAACTCTTCCCGCGTGGAACAGACAAACGCTTTTCGATATTTGAAAGCCTTTCTTCCACTTTGTAACGTATAAGCTGCTTCACCAAGTGAGAGATCAGGATGTGAGGAGACATATTCCTTTAAGTTTTTTGTCATGTTCCTCAGATCATGCGTTGATCTAGCTGACAACACGATTAATTCTTTGGACGAGGCCTTGCTGTTTGCTTTTCTCGGCTGTGCCTCTTCTAAGATGACATGAGCATTTGCTCCCCCTATACCAAAGGCACTGACTCCAGCTCTCCTTGGCAATTGAGATGTCTTCCACTCCTCTTTGTCTGTCCCAACATAAAATGGGGTTTGATCAAAAGAAATACGGTGATTCGGTTTCTCAAAGTGCGGCATCGGGGCAAATTGACGATGATGCAGCATCATGACTGTTTTGATAAAACCAGCTACGCCGCTTGCAGCATCTAAATGCCCAATATTGGCTTTGACTGATCCAATTCGGCAATAACCTTGTTGATCTGTTTGAAAAGCACGGGTAAGCGCCTCAATCTCAATCGGATCTCCAACAGGTGTACCCGTTCCATGTGCTTCGATATAAGAAATCGTCTCTGGTTCTGTCTCAGCCATTTCTAACGCAGATTCAATGACACTTGCCTGTCCACTCACACTTGGGGCTGTATAACCGACTTTATTGCTCCCATCATTGTTCGTTGCAGATCCTTTTACGACAGCATAAATAAAATCTCCATCTTCTATCGCATCTTTTAAACGTTTTAGCGCAACAACGCCTGCACCTTCACCAAAAACGGTTCCTTTTGCTTTTTCATCAAACGGACGGCAATGACCATCAGGAGAATAAATCATTCCTTCTTGGTATTGATAGCCTGTGATTTGCGGCTGATGGAGTGTGACACCTCCTGCTAACGCAAGGTCACATTCACCGCCGATTAATCCTTGGCAGGCCATATGGATAGCAACAAGCGATGTGGAGCAAGCCGTTTGCACCGATACGCTTGGACCTTTTAGATTTAATTTATAGGCAATCCGAGAAGCAAAGGATGGGTCATTGAGATGCATGATTTGAAACACATCTTCGTTCTTCGCAAGTGACGACATATGCTGCCCCATCCACGATAGATTGCTAGATGCCCCGGCATAAAGACCAATTAATCCTTCGTATTGCTCAGGCTCATAGCCTGCATCCTCTAGCGCATGCCATGTGCATTCATGCATCAATCGAATTTGCGGGTCCATAATAGATGCCTCTCGCGGAGAGTAGCCAAAAAAGTCTGCATCAAATGATGATGCATGCTGTAAATATGGCTTTGCCTTGACATAATCAGAACGTTTTAGCAGCGTCTCATCTACACCCGCTGCCTTTAATTCTTCATCAGTGAAAAACGTAACGGATTCTTTCCCTTGCGATACATTTTCCCAAAACGCTTGCACATTCGGTGCCTCGGGAAACGTACCTGCTAATCCTACAACTGCAATTTCAAGTCCAGATTCGGTCCATTGCTCTTGATCAGACATACGCTGCATTTCTCCCATCTATTTTCGTTTTAATCTCTGTTTACGGCGGTTTTTCCCATCTGCCATCGCCTGTTTGCGGAGATTAGATGATTCAGTGACAGCTTGCTTTTCTTCCTTCACTCCATGTATCTTCTTCAGTTCTGCAGCCAATGACGCGATCGTTGGATGACTATACATCATGACCACTGGAACCTCTATACCATAAATTGATTTAATATGACCGCTCATCTGCAGCAAATCAAGGGATGTCGCACCCATTTCAAAGAAGTTTTCATTCACATCCGGTTCATGAGGAAAAAAGGAGCTGAGTACATCACACAATGATGCTTCTAGACGATCATCTATGGCCTGTGATATTTGTTGAGACGGCTCTTCTTCCTGCTGCATAGGTGTTAATCGGTGTTTTATTCTCTCACCCATGTCTCGAACAGAAACAAGAATTTGCGGATAATCTAGACGCAGCACTTCCTGAAAGGCCTTGATTCCTTCTTCTGGTAAAATTCCCGCCTGCTCCTCGAGCGTCATCATGTCATTGACTTTGGCCGCTAATGCTGAGTCGTGTGCCATACCGACTTTTTCCCATCGATCCCAGTTTAAAGAAATCACTGGCTTTCCTTCCTGCCTCTTCGCATGAGCAAAGCTGTCCATAAAAGCATTGGAAGCGGCATAAGCCACTTGTCCAGCCGCTCCAAGAAAGGACACTAGGGATGAACAAAGTAAAAAGAAGTCGAGCGTTTCATCCTTGAGTGCTTCATCCAGCACATAGGTCCCGTTGATTTTTGCCTGACACATGCGAATTTCATCGTCTGCTGTTCTTGCTTGGATGATCTTCCCATCTGCCTCTCCTGCCGCATGAATGACACCATGTAAATCACCAAATGATGTATGAGCCAGCTGGATCGCTTTCTGCACGGCGTCTTTATCTGACACATCACCGTGTACAGTTTGTACATCAGCTCCTAACTCTTCAAGAACCATCAGTTTTTTCACGGTTTCAGCTTCTTTCCCATCCGCATCACGCAGCTCACCCCATGCAGAACGTTCACGTATTTGTGATCGGCTGAGGAACACAAGTTTTGCTTGATACGTTTCTGCTAAAAGTTGAGCTAGTGTGAAACCAATGCCTCCCATACCGCCGGTCAGGAGGTAAACACCATGAGTCCTGAAAGGCTGTATGGACGATTCCTCTTTGCTTAAAGGTGTACTTGAAGCTTTTCGAACCCACCTACTGTTCCCCCGATACGCCACGACTGCCTCTTGATCGTGCATTGCAACCTCGTATGAAAGAAAGAGCGGCCAGTCCGCCTTTGTTTCCTGACATAAATCAATGTGCTGACACGCAATATGCTGATATTCTTGAGGAATGGTCAGAGCTAATCCAGTACATGTTGCTTGAAGAGGATTGACCTTCTCCATCCCGATGACATCATTTGCTTGGTTTGTCACAAGGTGAAGACGGATGGTTGTGTTATGATGCTGACTGATCAGCCTGACGAGATCGAGCACAGATAAGTAGTTTGGCTGTTCACCTGTATCTTCTGTTAGTTCATCATGCATCCAGATGATCTCTTCCGGTATAAATCCAGATTGCTGCAGTTCAGCCATCACCCACTCTAAGTGTGACAGCATATGAACGTCAGCCTTCATCACCTGGTCATTTTCTTTGATCGTATGATCACTTTGACAGACGCTGACAACCTCTGCATGCCGCTCTTTCAAATAGGCGCCAATATGACCACTTTTCTCAAAAACCAAGATACGCTTCCCTTGATGATGCTGCTCTTTTAGTACAGGTGCAGAGCGCTCCCATACCGGAATGTAAAACCAGTCTTGAAAATCAGCTGAGAGTTTCTCCCCCTTTTCTGATGGCGCTAAATTGCTCATCAGCTGATCCGCTTTAAACTGCGGAGAGGGGAATATTTGATGCTCAAATGGATATGTTGGCAGTGACACTCGATATGGGGTCTTTTCTTTTCTGACAGCGCTCCAATTCGGTTCCACTCCGAAAGTCCACAGCTTACCTATAGCTTTTTTCATATATTCATCATCAGCAGCTTGTTCTTTTGGATGTCTCACCAATGAAACAGCCGCTGCTTTGTTCACATCATAGTCATCATGTCGTCTCACAAATTGGGTCAACGTATGACCTGGCCCCACTTCAATGAAAACCACTTCTCCAAGTCCAAGTAACGTCTCTAATCCTTGACTAAATAAAACAGGCTGCCTAATATGAGATGCCCAGTAATCAGGCGATGAGGCTTGCTCATTTGTTAACCAGTTCCCTGTCACATTCGAAAGGATCGGAACCTCGCCCTGCTGATAGGTGATCTCTGAGAGAACGTTCTTAAACTGTTCGGATGCTTCAGCCATCATACTCGTATGAAAGGCGTGAGAGGTTTTCAATGTTTGGACAGAAGCTCCTCTTTTTTCAGCTTGTTCGAGATAGATCTGTAACCGTTCTGAAGGTCCGGAAACAACAGATAATTGTGAGCTATTCACCGCAGAAAGCTCGACCCCCTCAGGAAGATCATGTTCAATCTCTTCGGCAGGGAGGGACACTCCGGCCATTTCACCCCGAGGCATTTTTTGCATCAAACTGCCTCTTTTTAAAACGATACGGATTGCATCTTCAAGGTGGATGATACCGGCCACGCAGGCAGCCGTGATTTCTCCAATACTATGACCAATGAAATAATGCGGACGTATGCCTAGTCCCATCAGCTTCGATGCGAGCGCATACTCAAAACTAAACAAGATGATTTGTGTATATGATGTTTGCTGCATGAGTTGTTCTGCTTTTATGAACTCTTCTTCGGTTGTTGGATATAACACGTTCTCGATCTCAACACCTGATAAAGACAAAATGATGGCAAAACATTTCTGAAGCGTTTGTTTAAATTCAGGGTCTTTCTCATATAAATCCTTGCCCATATTCACATACTGAGCACCTTGTCCAGAAAACATCCAAACGACTGCAGGCTGTTGAAAGGCCTTTTGCGGCTGTCCGGCTGACTGGAATGTGCGTTCAGGACCTGCAAGAAAAGCTTGTCGATAAGGAAAATGCTTTCGTCCCTCTTGCAGTGTAAAGGCAGCACCTGATAGTGTGACATTCTTTTGTTCTTTTAAATAAGATGTCATTTGTTCAGCAGACTTTTGGACTGCCTGCTTCGATCTTGCAGAAATCACCATTAGTTCATGATCTCTTTCTAATGACGGTTTGTCGGCTGCGGGTGCCTCTTCCATGATCAGATGTACATTCGTTCCACCAACTCCAAATGAACTGACCCCGGCACGCAGCGGCTGCTCTATTTTCGTCCATGGTACGGGTGTTGTATTGACATAAAATGGACTTGATTCAAAATCAATTTTCGGATTCGGTTTTTTATAATGAAGGCTAGGCGGCAGCATCTGATGGTACAGACTAAGCGTTGTCTTGATAAAACCTGCAACCCCTGCGGCTGAGTCAAGATGACCAATATTGGTTTTCACAGACCCAATCGCACAAAACTGTTTTTTATCCGTTTGAAAGGCTTTCTTTAGTGACTCAATTTCAACCGGATCTCCAAGAGTTGTACCTGTGCCATGTGCTTCAATATAAGAAATACTCTCAGCTTCTACACGACTGATGTTGAGTGCCTTTTTAATCACTTCGCTTTGTCCTTCTATACTTGGTGCTGTGTAGCCAACCTTACGCCCGCCATCATTGTTATAGGCTGAACCTTTAATCACGCCATAGATATGATCCTTATCTTTTAGTGCCTGCTTTAAAGATTTGAGCACAACAACACCACAGCCCTCACCGCCAACGGTGCCTTCTGCCTGTTCATCAAAAGCCCGGCAGTGCCCATCCGGCGACATGATCATCCCCTCTTGATACATGTATCCTTTTTTGTGAGGGGTCGTAATGGTGACGCCGCCTGCGAGTGCCATTTTACATTCTCCGGTAATCAGGGCGCGCGCCGCCATATGAATGGCAGTCAAAGAGGAAGAACAGGCTGTATCAACAGCTACGCTCGGTCCCTTCAAATTCAATTTGTAGGATACCTTTGTGTTCATGAAATCTTTATCTGTTAACTGAACAGCCGCAAATTGTTCAGATGAGTCATTGGTTCTCATCAGCATGGAAGCAGCTTGCCAATATAAATTAGCAGAAGCGGCTCCAAATAAACCAATCGGTTCCTGATAGGTTTCAGGGTTATAGCCTGCATCTTCAAGAGATTCCCACGCCACCTCATGAAACATGCGGATTTGCGGGTCCATTACTTCTGCTTCACGCTGTGAATAACCAAAGAAATCTGCATCAAAATGATCATGCTGATCAACTGCTCCTTTGGCACGTACATATTGCTCATGATCTAATGCCTCTTTCTCAACCCCTGCCTCAAGCAGCTCTTCCTTCGAAAAGAACGTAATGGACTCTCTTCCATTTGCAAGGTTGTCCCAAAAGTGATGAATATTCTTTGCTCCGGGAAAACGGCAGGCCATCCCAACCACTGCAACCTCTAATCCTGTGAACTTACTCATCTATCATCCCGCCTAACAGTTGAGCGGCACTTTCTAAGTCATCCGCTTCATTTTCTCCATCATCTTCGATCTGCTTCTCTTGCCCTGATGCTTTGTTTTTTAATTGAGCAGCTATTTGCGAAACAGTTGTATATTGGAACAGCTCCATTACTGTCAGCTCCTGCTGAAATTCCTCTTTCACTTTATTGGACAGCTCAACGATATTAAAAGAGTTCCCGCCTAAGTCAAAAAACGGTTCATCTATACGAATCTGCGAAGCAGGGACTTGTAAAATAGAGGCGAAGATGCGAACAAGCTTCTGCTCTGTTTCATTATGTGCTTGAATGGTCACTGGCTCTTGATTGTCTGCCAGCTGATCTTCTGGATTCGGCAGTGCTTGGATATCCAATTTCCCCGATAGATTCAAAGGAAATTGCTCTATTTGAATGACATGCCTCGGCACCATATAACCTGGTAATCTTTCACTTAAAGACTGACGAAGCGCACGCTGATCTATCACTTGTTTTGCCATCATGTATGCGCAAATGTATTGGTCCTGATCCTGCGTTTCCTTAGGAATGACAATGACATCTTGAATCAATCCTTGCATATGCGGGTCATCAAGAATCGCTCTGCGGATTTCCTCTAACTCAACTCGATATCCCCTAATTTTCACTTGACCGTCGTTTCTCTTGGCAAATTCTAATAATCCATCAAACCGCCATCTTGCAAGGTCTCCCGTACCGTATAACACCCCGCTGCTGAGCTCTGGTTTTTTGATAAATTTCTCCTTGCTCAGATCAGGGTGATTGATGTACCCACGACCTACACCATCGCCTGCTATATATAACTCTCCAAAGACGCCAATCGGAACTAGCTCTCCTTGCGCGTCACATATGAAAATATGCTCATTCGGCATCGGCTGCCCAATAGGAATGACTTGCTCATCCCAGTCTTGGGGAATCAGAAAGGATGATGACTGAACCGTACATTCAGTCGGTCCATACGCATTAATCATGATTGGTTTTTTACCTGATATATGCTGTAAAAATTGATCCATCAGCTCTTTTGTAAACACCTCTCCGCCCACCAGCAGCATCTTCAACGCTGGCAGGTCTTGTTTTGATTGCGTTGCTGCCTTGTTCATCAGCTTTAAATGAGAGGGGGTCACATCAGACAGCTGGATGTGATGTTCTTGGTAAAACGACCATAACGCATGCCCATCCATACGGACTTCATCTTTGGCAATATGCAGCGTATGTCCGAGGAGCAATGCCGGGAACAATGTTTGAACAGACGCATCAAAAATGTGTGAAGCCAGCATCCCTACTTGCAAAGGATCAGGGAGCAGATCAAAAAAGCGCGTTTTCATTCCATATACCAAATTAATGACATGACGATGTTCGATAACGACACCTTTCGGATGCCCTGTCGTACCTGATGTATACAGGACATACGCCATATCCGAAGGCGAGATAGACCAAGTCAGATTCTCTTTTATTGATGATTCTTGAAGCATGTCTTGAATCACATGAATCTCGACATCCAATCCTTCGTGTCCTTCTGCATCCGAGACAATAGCTGTAGCGCCGCTGTTTTTGAGCATATACCGAATTCTTTCAATCGGCAGATGGACATCAATCGGTAAATAAGCATAGCCAGCCTTTAAGATGCCAAGAATGGCAATGACAAGTTCAGCAGATCGATACATTCTGAGTCCAACAGGAGTCTCACGTGTTAACTGACTTTGTGACAGTCTAAGTGCAATGCGATCTGATAAACGATCAACCTCTTCATATGTATAGGAGGTGGTGCCAAACACAACAGCCGTTCGTGCTGGATGCAATTGGACTTGTTGTTGAAATAACGACACAATATCACGATCCACTGGATAAGCGAGCGACTCCCCTTGAAACGAATCAAACAGCTGACTTTTCTCCATATCAGATAAAAATGAGTGTGTGCTCATCGTTTGCTCAGGCGTTTCGAGACATTGCTCTGTGAATCCCATGAAATGACTGGAGAACTGCTCCATCATGTGGTCATCATAAATGGAAGCATCCCAGTGAACTTCAGCATGAAGGTGATCTTGTTCTTTCTTCCAAACAATAAGCACATCCGCATGCAGCTGCTCTCGGTCAGCTTGCCCATGCAATGGCTCAAATGCACATGCCAGATTGACACGCTTCTTGTCTTCTTCTATTGAACGCCAAAGCTCATCCATTAAAATATGAACAGGATAATTTTGATGACGCACTGCCTCCTGAAACGATTGTTTCACTACCTCTAGCCCTGCGCTAAAGCTCATATGAGGCTCAATCTCTGCCTTAAGCGGCAGCATATGATTGATGGCTGATTGATTGGCAGACTGTTCCATTGTAGGAACAGTCACCATCAACTCAGTTTTTCCGCTATAACGTTGAAGCAAGCCAAAAGCAGCTGTGGTCAGCACGATAAACAGGCGCAAATCAGAATCTCCACATAATTGCTTTAACGAATGATTCATAGCCACAGGGAAGGACGAATGAAGCGATCGGTTCATTGCAGCAGGCTTGGCTTGTGAAACAGTATGAGGAATGCGGCCATCAAGCTGGACACCTGATAAGATCGATGTCCAGTAGGCTCTTTCCCTCACCCTTTCCTTCGCCGCTGCTTTCAGTTGAAAATCATCATGTTCAATCACTCTTCCATTCACCTCTTTACTTATATTTTCAAGTCATCTAATTCGAAAAGAGATACGTCATCTAATTGCTGGAATGAAGAAGTCAGTTCGATTTCCTCTATTCTTACAGCATCTACTGAAACAGCCCTCATGATGTCTTTCAGCAAGCCCGCAATCCGCTCAATGGTTTCCTCTGTGAAAAGCTCAGTATTATATTCAATCGTTGAAGAAAGACCGTCTTCCTGCTCATACGCAATCCAGAGTAAATCAAAGCGTGACGTTCCTGTCTCATACGGATAATCACTAAAGGTTAAGCCGCCTACCTTCAGTTCTGGCTGATTCATATTTTGCAAGGCAAACACAGCATCAAACAATAGATTCCGGCTGACACTCCGGCTTAACTGGAGATCTTGAACCATTTGTTCATATTGATAGTCTTGATGTCCGAAATCATCGATGACATGTGCTTTCACATCCTGTAGGAATTGCTGGTACGTCAGCTCTGCTTTAGGATACAAACGAAGTGGTAGCATATTGACAAAAATACCGATCACTTGCTGCAGCTCCTCTTGTTTTCTCCCTGCTACCGGAACCCCGACCGTGATATCTGATTGTCCGCTTAATTTATGAAGCAAAATCTGATATACACTTAACAAACCCATAAACAGTGTGGCGTCTTCCTTTAAAATCACCTGCTTAAACGCGTTCAGCTCCACTTCTTCTATACGGAACGTATAATGTCCGCCGCGGAATTGTCTCACTTCCGGCCGATCGAAATCTGTAGGCAGATCAAGTAGCGGGGCACTTTCTAACCGGTTTTTCCAGTAATCACTCGATTCTTTCAGTGCTTCCGACGCAAGCAAGTCATTTTGCCATTCTGAAAAATCTTTATATTGCAGAGCGAGAGGCTCAAGCGTCCTACCGTCATATAACTGCATAAAGTCATTGACCAAAATATCTTGAGAAAGACCGTCTGAGATAATGTGGTGCATGTCTAGCATAAGTACGAATTCCTCTTCTGCCAGCTTCATCACGCCGACTCTCATCAATGGAGCCTCACTTAACGTAAAGGCAGTCAAAAATTGTTCAATCACTTGTTTTTGATCTTCCTCAGATCCTTGTGTCGATCCGTTAGTGAGGTCAAATAATGTGACTGCAAATGGTACCTCTTCTTCAATCTTTTGATAAGGGACGCCATTCTCTAGTACAAACGCTGTCCGCAAACTTTCGTGTCTCTTAATAAGCTGCTGAAATGCCCATTCCAACCTGCTAATATCGAGTTTCCCTTTGATTCGTCCCGCTTTAAACTCGTTGTATCCTGTGCTGTTTACATCCATTTGCTGCATGAGATACAACCGTTTTTGCGCAGACGACAGAGGATAATGCTCCTTCACTTCGGCTTTTTCAATCGCATGATAAGCAGCAGTATCTGCTTGATCGATATATGCTGCCATTAATCGTATCGTAGGGATTTGGAAAAATTGTGGCAGCGTCAGCTCTACACTAAATGCACGATGAATGATGCCAATGAACGTAATCGCCTTTAGAGAATCTCCACCCATTTCAAAGAAATGATCATCTATGCCAATTTCATCAATCTTAAAGAAAGCTTGCCAATGTTGACTTAATGCCTTCTCCAGCTCCGTTTCAGGTGCCGCATAATTCGTGGAAAGCGCTGGCCTAGAATACAAGTTTCCATCTTGTTCATTCTCTCCGCCGCTCTCTTCCTCAAGGGATAAACGGTCTACATATCGGTGAATACGATCATGTAAAGATGTTGTCGAAATAACCATTTGTTCCACTTGATCCAGCGAAAGCAATCGTTCAAAGATCATTCTTCCTTCTTTTTCTGTAATTAACGTTTCGGTGACATCATCTCCGATTGGAAGATCAAGCTGCTTCCCTTGCTCAAATTCCCAGCCGTCAAAACTAATGACAGACCACTGTGTTTCTGAACGTAGATTGCGTTCATACACATACGCATCGATGAAATGATTCACAGCTGTATAGGCTGTAAAACCGAGTCCGCCCAAGATCGGTGACAAAGATGACAGGACAAAACAGAAATCAAGGGATCGATCACTTAAGGCAGCATCAAGATGAAGCACACCATTCATCTTCGCTTCAAAATGCGGCTCCGAAAAAGTGACATCTGTTTGCTCCATCACCTGGAAAGATTGGTCGCCTGTCACTCCAGCTGCATAGATCACGCCATCGATCTGCCCATATGATGCATCCACTGTGTTGAACAATTGCTGGATATCTTCCTTGTGACGAACGTCTACTTTCTGAATGAGAACATCTGCACCTGTCTCTTCCAGCGCCATTACCCTTTGGATTTTTTTCTTTGTTGGATCCTGTTCATCATGCGTAGACAGCCATTCTTGCCACTTGCTTCTATCAGGGAATCCAGACCTGCTCGTTAAGATCAATGTTCCCTTCATTTGCTCGGCCAAAGTCTGGGCGATATTCAATCCAATAAATCCAAGTCCGCCAATTAAAATGTATACACCATCTTTTTTAGCCAAATGAGCCTGTCCTGTTTCAGGAACTGAACTATTCGCATACTTTTTCACATATCGCTTATTTCGTCGATAGACCGTGAGAAGCTGTCCATACGCTCGATCTAGCTCATCGCTTATTTGCTTTAGCAATCTCTTTTCTTGAACCCCATTTTCCACTGGGCGATCAATATCAAGAATGCGGTAGCGTAAGTTCGGTGTTTCTTGTGAAATCACCATCGCAGGTCCTAGATGGATCGCTTTTTCAGGATAAAGTACAGGCTCACCGCCAACGGCATACGTCAATGAGGAAAGAACTGTAACCGATACCTTTTGGTCCAACACATATTTTTTCAGTGCCTGGCCGATATAAAGCAAGGAGTAATAAGCATCTTGCTGCGTTTGCTTCACCCATTCTTCTTCCGTGTGAGATAGCTGTCGTTCTGAAAGCCCCCATAGATGACAAACTTTCGACACGTTGATTTCATCATCTGCCAGATTTGATATGAGCCTTTCATAATCAGATGGCTCATGTGACCGAATGGTATAGCTTTTTTTGTCATGCTTCGTAAATTCATTTCCTTTACGAACCACTACGGACTCGTTCCGTTTCGTCAGGAGCTCAGCCGCAATCTTCTCTCCAAAAGCAGATGGGTCTGCAAACAAAAGCAAGGCTCCGCCAGACGTATCTTCTGATGGCACGCAAGGTAAAAGATCCGCTTCCCAATGAGGGGTATAGAACCATTCATCCATTTGCTGCTTTCGTCCAGACTGCTTTGGTTTTTCTTGTTTCACACGATCTGCTGCATCATACCAATAGGAGGTTTGATCAAACGCATACGTTGGCAGCGGCATTTTCCGCGGCTGACGGTTTAGATGGAATCTGTCCCAATCAATAGATAATCCGTTTGTCCATAGACGTCCCATTTGACCAAGTAAAAATTCAGTATCCGTCACATCTTGTTTTGCATGTCTTAACACATGACATACATGCTGGTTCAGACCGTTCAGCGACCGGTTGACCATCACGCTTAAATCTTGTCCTGGGCCAATCTCAATTAATTGAATATTGTTCTCTTGTAAAAGATTTGTGATGCCTTCAGCAAAGCGAACTGTATCGGTCATATGCCTTTTCCAATAAGACATATCTTTCGCACTCGTATCTGTCATCCAATCTCCTGACAAATTCGAAATGAATGGAATACGAAGTGACTTGGCTTTCATATGCGTTAATTTTTCTCCGAATTGCTCCGCTGCCTCCTTCATGACATGTGAGTGGGCGGCAATGGTTCCTCCTAATCGCATACACATCAATCTGTTGCTTTTCAGCTCTTGTTCAAATTCACTTATCGCCTCTTCTAGACCTGACACGATACATGATGAATCATTGACAACCGCGAGAGAAATATCGTTTGGAAGCATCGGTTTGAGCTCTGCCTCAGGTAATGGAACACTCATCATGACGCCGGCTGGTGACGACTGCATCGCATTCGCACGATAGGCGACCATGGACATTGCGTCCTTTAAGCTGAATAGCCCTGATATGGCGGCTGCCGTTAATTCGCCAAAGCTATAGCCGATCATTGCATCAGGACGAACGCCCCATTCAATGAAAAGCATGGATAAGGCATATTCAATGGCAAAAATGGCTGGCTGTGCATATTGAGTACTTGCCAATTGTTCACGTGCCTTTTCTGTTTCAGCCGCTAATGGGTACAGAATACGGGCAAGACTTCGTCCCGTTGCTTCTTCATATGCTTGAAAACAAACATCCATTTGCTTCTGAAAGTAAGGCTCTTCCCGGTACAAATCTAATCCCATATTGAGATATTGATTGCCTTGTCCAGAAAACATAAAAATAATCTTTTGCTTCTCCACATGCGAATGCATGAGCTTTCCAATGCCCTTGCCTTGCTTTTCTGTTAATACTCTTAGAGCATCTTCTCTGTTTGCCGCAACAAATGCCTGACGGAAACCAAAGGATTGTCTTCCTGTTTGCAGCGTATAAGCTGCGTCTGCCAAATTGATAGAAGGCGTGTTTTCTATTTGGCTTGCGAGTTTGTCTTTCATTCGTTCCAAGCTCGTTTTGCTCTTTGCTGAAAGAACAAGCAGCTCAGCAGAACGAGGCATTTGCTGACGATCTCTTTGTGGTGCTTCTTCTAAAATGACATGTGCATTCGTTCCACCCATTCCAAATGAGCTCACCCCAGCCCGCCGCAAATGGGAAGCTGGCTGCTTCCAGTCGATCAGCTCAGTGTTTACAAAGAAAGGACTGTGCTCAAATGCAATGTTTTCATTGGCTTTTTTGAAGTGAAGACTAGGTACAAATGTGTGATGCTGAAGCGAAAGCACAGCTTTGATCAAGCCAGCTGCTCCTGCCGCTGCATCTAAATGTCCAATATTTGTTTTCACAGACCCAATGCGGCAAAATTGTTTTTTCTCTGTGTCGAAAGCCTTTGTGAGCGCCTCTATTTCAATCGGATCACCAAGTGATGTGCCAGTTCCATGTGTTTCCACATATTCAATCGTATCTGGTGAAACATCTGCTTGATGCAGGGCATCCTGAATGACACGTGTCTGTCCTTCGACGCTCGGAGCATTGAAACCAACCTTTTGATCACCATCATTGTTGATGGCAGAGCCCTTAATAACCGCATAAATATGGTCACCATCTTCTATGGCTTCACTAAGTGCTTTTAAAGCAACAAGACCAACACCATCTCCGCCAACAGTTCCATCCGCTTGATCGTCAAAGGCGCGGCAATGGCCATCGCTTGATTTCACCATGTTCTGTTGATAAACGTAGCCTGATTTCACTGGGTGCAGGATCGACACACCTCCCGCAAGAGCTACATCTGAATCACCATTTGCAATGGATTGACAAGCCAAATGCAAGGCGACCAAAGAAGTTGAACAAGCGGTTTGCAGCGTAAGCGCCGGTCCTTTCAAATTCAATTTATGGGCAATTCTTGTACTTACGGTATACGTATCATTGAGTGAACCCACTTCAAACAGCTCTGACATGCTGCTATCAAGGGAAGCGGCAAAACGCTGAATCCATTGGAAGTTCGAAGTGGACCCAGTAAACAAACCGACCTTCCCCGTATAATCTTCTTGCACATACCCCGCATCTTCCAGCGCCTTATAGGCGTACTCATGCAGGAGGCGTATTTGAGGATCCATCATTTCTGCCTGACCTGGCGAATAACCGAAGAAGGATGCATCAAATAAATCAGGTCCATCAATGACACCCTTTGCCCTCACATAATCAGATCGCTCGAAGGTTTGACGGTCAATACCAGCTTCAAGCAGTTCTTCATCGGAAAAGAAGGAAATTGATTCTTCTCCATTCTTCAAATTTCGCCAAAATGCCTCAACATTTTTCGCACCTGGGAATTTACCAGCCATTCCAATAATGGCAATCGGCTCATTGGCTTTTCTTGTCTTTTGTTTTACAGGCTGCGCGCCTGCCGCTGCCTGCTCTGAATCGCCGCTTAAATATGCGGCAAGCTCTCTAATCGTTGGACGGCGGAACATTTCGACCATTGGAATGCTTTGATTCAATTGCTTAGCGAGCTGTTGATTGACGTGGATCAAATTGAGTGAATGCCCGCCAATGTCAAAGAATTTGTCATGGACACTTACCTCATCTAAGCCGAGGACTTTTTTCCAAATGTCTTGAATGACTTTCTCCGTATCAGAAAGATGGTCCGAGCCCGCCTGTTTTTTCGTTTGCTGCGCCTGTTTCAAAGCAGGTAAAGCTCGTTTATCTAGTTTGCCATTGGCAGTCAGCGGCATATCGTCCAATTGAACAAAGTGAGTTGGGATCATATAATCCGGCAGTTGATCAGCCAACGCTTGTTTTATTGCCTCTTGATCAAGTATGGCTGTCGTGACAACATATGCGGCCAAACATGGTGTACCAGAAACATCTGGCTTTACAACAACAGCTGCTGCTTTTATTCCTGGCTGTTCATTCAACCAAAATTCAATCTCACCAGTTTCAATCCGGTAGCCTCTCAGCTTCACTTGATCATCATTTCGACCTAAAAATTGAATGAGCCCATTAGGGAGAATGCGGGCTGCATCACCTGTTTTATAAATTTTTTCACCCGGCTGGAAAGGATGGTCGACAAACCTTTCTTCGGTCAGTTCTGGGCGATTCAAATAGCCTTTTGCGACACCTTTTCCGCCAATATATAATTCACCGACGGCTCCTTCCGGCATGAGATTCATATGTCTGTCAAACAGAAGAATATCTGTATGCTGTGCAGGCTTTCCAATCGGTACATACACGTCTTGATCAAGGTCCTGGTCATATCGATGAATCATGCAGCCAACGACCGTTTCAGTTGGTCCATATTCATTCACAATTTCAATTGGCTGCGGGAAGGACTGCTGAATGGATTTCGCTAAAGATGTTTCCAGCTGTTCTCCGCCTAAAATGAAACATTTCATTTGGCTGTCTGGGAAAGACAAATGCTTAATAAACTGTAAATGAGATGGTGTCAGTTTCATCACATGTACGCGATTGTCTTTTATGATGTCTTCGACAAGCAGCTGCCGGTTTTCATGGTGATAAATCATGATGGTATTTCCTGAAATGAGCGGCGTGAAAATAGAAGTAACCGTCAGGTCAAAGGACAGTGAAGTATACAAAGCAAAATGCCTTGTTTCTCCTCGAACATATACTTGCTTCGCCCAATCAATATAGTTGGCTAAGCCAAGATGATGAATGAGTACACCTTTAGGTCTTCCTGTCGTACCTGATGTATAAATGCAGTAGGCTGTTTGGTCTGAGGTGATGGCTTCTGCCAAGTTGTCTGATGGTCCGGTGTATAGATCCGGCTGTGTGATATCAATTTTTTCTCCATGATAGGCATAGGTGAGCCCTTTCATTGGATGGGTTAAGAGCCATTCTACTCCGCTGTCTTCTAATAGATATTCTATTCGTTCCTGCGGATATTCAGGATCAATCGGCACGTAAGCACCGCCAGCTTTTAAGATCGCTAAGCATGCTATCACCATTTCAATGGAATGCTCTGCTAAAATGCCGACACGCTGCTCCTGTTTGACCCCTTTGTTTTGTAAATAATGTGCGAGCTGGTTCACTCTCTTATTGAGTTGTTCATATGTAACCGTCGTATCGCCAAACTCAACTGCGGCTGCCGCTGGCGTTCGCTCTACTTGTTCTTCAAATAGGTCAATCACGGTTGGCTCATTGCTAGATGTTGCTCCGCCATATTGCTTGAAGACCGCTAACTGCTTTTCTTTCTCTTTTTCTGATAGCAGCTGTAGTTGAGCAGCAGATTTGTGCGGATGTGCACATGCATCAGACAGGAGATGAAGAAAATGCTGACACCACTTTTCGATTTGTTCAGCTGAAAAGCTGACGGGGTTATACACCAATGAAAAGTGCAGCTGATCATCAAACGCCTGAACACTAAGCGTGAGATCGAATTCTGTCTGCTCAGTCATCTCAAATCCACGAATACGAATTGGCTGATCGTTTTTCGTGAGCATTTGATCTAGTGGATAGTTTTCAATGACGACGATTGAATCAAATAATGATTGCTCTGCAGTCATTCCTGCATATTTCTTTAAGTCAGATAGCGGGGTATGTTCATATTCATTTCTTACAGCGATCTCACGGCTCACTTCCTGCATCTGTTCAAGAATTGGCCGCTCTTGTTCGAATGAGACCCGCAGCGGTAATGTGTTAATGAACAATCCAGTCATCTTTTCAATATGAGGGACATCCGCATTTCTCCCTGATACTGTTGTCCCAAAGACAATATCATCTTGGTTCGCATACTTAGATAGCAAAACTCCCCACAGCGTATACATCACAGATGCCAGCGTCACGTCATATTGATTCGTGAATTTGCTCAGGCTCTCCGCAATGGAAGTATCCACTTGATGTTCATATTGATGAAACACTTCTGAATTTTCATGTACGCCGCTTGACTTCGGAAGCAGTTCTGCATAACTCCAACCGTTGAAAACATTTTTCCAATAGGCGGCTTGTGCTTCTGTCTGTTGAAGGTTTTTCTGCTGCCATTTGACAAAGGATTGGTAGGACGGTCTTTGTTCCAAAAGAGGTTTGTCCCCATTCGATAAGCGCTCATATGCACTCATCCAATCGCTTAATACAATCCCAAGGCTCCATCCGTCTAATAAAATATGATGGAAGCTAATGAGAACCCAGCTGACTTCATCATTCACTTCACATAACGTCAGACGAAATGGGACTTCCTGCAGATCAAAGCGTTCTTCTCGGTTCTGAGCCGTCACCTCCTCTTTCAGCACATGAAGAGGCTCCTTCGCTTTTGTCAAATCACGGTATCGAATGTCTGGCTGATGCTCCTTCAGCACAATTTGTACTGGTCTTGCGAGTTCCTGCCATCTGAACAATGTTCTAAGCATTTCATGCTGTTTGGTGACATTCGTCCATGATTGTTCAAAAATGTCTCGATCTATCGGTCCGTCTATTTCGATCAGCAGTTGTTCAAAATAAGCTGTTCCGTTCGGTTCCATTAAATGATGAAACAGCAGTCCCTCTTGGATCGTAGTGATAGCTAACATATTTTCAATGTTCTGTTTATCCAGCTTCTGCGGCTGTAAAGCCATGGAATCATCTCCTTTCTCTCTAAGAATGTTTCACGAAATAATGGCGTAAACCATAGTTAGCAATAACCTGTTGCTGAATTTGCGAAGTTCCTTCAATAATTTCAAGCACCTTCGCTTCACGATATAGTCTTGAAGCTGAGTTTTCCCGGCTAAATCCACTTCCGCCATGAATTTGGACATTTGTATTTGTAATGTCAACAGCGATTTTAGAGGTGAAATATTTTGCAATGGATGTTTCTGTGATTGCATCAGGATGATTCGCTTCTCTCATTTCCCCAGCCTTTAGGCATAAGGCTCTCGCTGCATGGAGCTGGGTCACCGCATCTCCGATCATGCCTTTGATCATTTGATGCTTGTACAATTTCTCATTAAATTGTGTTCTTTTACGTGAATACGTAACAAGAGAATCAACGGCTTCTTGTGCAATGGCAAGCCCTGCCCAAGCGACACTGTATCTTCCATGGTCTAATGCGAGTGACACCACATAGTTAAATCCGCCCCCAACTGGCCCTAAGACACAGTCTTCATGCACCTGGACATGATCGAGGGTGATTTCCGCTAAATATGACGCACGGTTGGCCATCATTCCTGTAATTCTCTCAATCTCTACACCCGCCTGATCTCGATCGACAAGGAATGCTGTGACTTGTTCACCGTCTCTTGCTATCACAATAAAGAAATCGGCAATCGCTCCAAAGGAAATCCACTTTTTCTTCCCATTTAATACATAGGATTGTCCTTCCTTTTGATAGCTTGTTTCAACATGATTGGCATCTGAACCAATATTCGGCTCTGACAAAGCAAAGGCACCGATTTTTTCTCCTTTAGCTAATTCAACGAGCCAGCCTTGTTTTTGATCTTCTGTTCCATAACGAAGAATGGCTTCTCCTACAAGTGAATTGACTGTCAATAATGTCCGTACATTACAGCAAGATTTTCCCACTTGTTCCGTAAACTGTCCATATGCGATTGGATCAAGCCCCAGCCCTTGATAGGAAGACGGGATACCTGCTGCCAAGTAGCCTCGTTTCGCCATATCTCGAATCAGCGACTCTGGCAAATGTTCCGTCTCATCGAATTCATTGGCAAACGGACGGATATGTTCATCGCAATACTGTCGTATTTCTTCAATGGCATTGATCGTTTGTTCAGCTGTTTTCATGAAGAGCCGCCCCCTGTTGTTTTCTCTCAATTAAGGCGACAATGCGATTGACGGTACTAAAATGAGCAATGTCGAGGTCTTCGTTATCTAATTGGAATTGAAAGTCATGTTCGATATAGTTCACTAGTTTCATCGCAAATAGAGAATTCACAAAGCCTTGTTCAAAAATATGATCATCATTTCCAAGCTCAATTTCCTCATCAAATACCACTAGGTTTTGCTCGATATAGGCTCTTACTTGTTCGTGTAGGTTCATGATTTAATCTCCTCGCTTTTCGCTTTTTTATTGTTTGGCCGGGTCTTTCTGATTTAATTCAATATTGACATCTACGTATTCTGGGAAAGGCTGAATCATGCTTAAATCATTTTCAAACAAGATATAGCCGTTCTCCCCCTTCTCGATTTCTTTGAAATTGGCAAACTTATATGTGATGTACATCATGCGGTTTCGGTCGGTTTGTTTAAAGTCAGCGACAAGCCGCTTTCCTCGCTTTTTCGCTTCTTGCAAAATCGTTGTAAGTAAGATGGTCCCGACACCACGAGACATGACGCGGCAAGACATCAGCAGCAGTTTGACATGCCATGTGTCACCTGTTTCTTCTATTAATGAGAGTCCAATTTTTCCATATGAACCGAATTTATCTTCAAGTTCACAGACAAGCAGTAAGTGAGAATCTGATTGACGGAAGAAATCAAGCTCTTCATAATCGTAGGTTTTCCCGCTCGCATTTAATTGATTGGTACGGACAGTCAATTCTTCAGCGCGCTGGAGGTCTTGTTCTCCTGCTTCTGATATCACGAATTTCATATGTAAAGACGCCAAGAATTTCTCAGGCGGCCCTTCATATTTCTCTTCTTCCTGCTGCCTTTTGTCCGCTTCTAAGTACATTCTTCTGCGTCGTCTAGCATCTTCTGTGATAAAGACTGGACGCAGGCGATCATCAGTGAGTAATGACAGATAATCCACTGCATCCCAGCACGTAATCTCTGGATGAACAGCCTTCACTTCTTCTCGTTCAAACGGCTGATCATCAATAAAGAGAATGGTATCTTTATGAATATTTAAGCGCTGACTGATTCTCTCTAATGAACTAGATTTGGCATTCCAATGAATCTCTGGATAGAGAAAGAAATGTTCGATTCCGAAGGCAGAAAGCTTTTCCTTCACGGCTGTTTCATCATTCCGGCTTGCTATAGAAAGAAGGATGCCGCGCTCATCTAACTCTGTTAGTACTTCCTTCATCGATGGTTTTAACGTCACTTCATCTGACTCAAGTAAAATTCCATCCCATAATGTATGATCTAAATCCCAGACAACACACTTGATTTGCTTAGCCATTGGTTATTCTCCTCTCACATGTCATATTGGAAAAAGCCCTTGCCTGATTTTTTGCCGTACTCGCCTGCATCAACCATTTTGACTAGCAGAGGACATGGACGGAACTTCGGATCTTTGTAGCTCTCGTATAAAACAAGCAATGAATTCAAAATCGTATCAAGCCCAATTAAGTCTCCCGTCGCAAGTGGTCCCATTTTATGACCGAAACCTCCGCGGAAAATTTTATCGACATCCGCTGGCGTGGCGACTTGATCTTGCACCGCCCAAATCGCTTCATTGATTGTCAGCATCAGCACACGGTTGGAAACAAATCCCGGAAAATCATGCACCACAACTGGTGTTTTATCAAACGATTTCAAGAAACCTTTTGCCGTTTCTACTGTGTCATCTGAAGTTGCTTTGCCTCTAATGACTTCAACTAACGCTTTGAGAGGAACAGGGTTCATAAAGTGCGCCCCAATGACATTCTCAGGGTGATGCATAAGGGACCCTACCTTTGTGATGGAGATACAGCTTGTATTTACAAAATAGATGGTTTCTTTCGCACAAATACCTCGTAGCTCTTCATAAATAGGTTTTTTAATCTCCCAATCTTCCGTCACATTTTCAATGACGATATGCGCGTCATGTAATCCTTCAAGTGAAGTTGACAGTTGGATTTGAGACAATACATCTTCTAAAGACAATGAGATTTTCTTCTTTCTCACAAATTGAACCAATTGATAGGTCTTCTTAATTTTTTCTAGCGCTTCGTTTAACTTTTCTTCTGTGACATCAACTAATGTGACTTGATAGCCATTTGCTGAAAGGTCTAATGCCATATCAGCCCCCATGACACCTGCCCCAATCACGCCTACGTGCTTCGTGTTCATTTCTCCAACACTCCAATTCGCTTTAAAATGACATTGATTTTTTCTACAACTTCATTTGTGAATGAATGAATAAAAAAGTGATCTCCATCGAATTCGAAAAACGCACAATCTTCGCTTGTATATTGATCCCAATCATCTAAATCGAACAGCACAGAAGGCAAATCACGTGTACCATAAAAAATAGAAATTGGACAAGCAACCGGAACGACTTCATCACACAAATAGGTCTCCAAAAGCTGAAAGTCTGCTCTTAAAATCGGCAGAAAGAAATCAAGCACTGCATGGTTATCAGCAAGTTCCTCAGGAACGCCTCCCATCGCAATGATCGCTTCTTTTAATTTGGAATCTGACAGCTGATGATAGACTTTCTTTTCTGGAATATGTGGTGGAAAGCGCCCAGAATAAAAGACATGGACAGGCTCTCTGTTTAACCTTGTTTTCATTCTTTTTTGTAATTCATATGCAAGGACGGCTCCCATACTATGACCGAAAATGGCATAGGGCTCTCCTTCTTTTAAGGAGGAGGACGCCTGTACATATAGATCATCTGCGACCTGCTGTAAATCGGTTAGTACAGGCTCTGTCATTCTTGTCCCGTGCCCAGGGAGTTCAAGTGCATGAATTTCTATCGACCGGTCTATATAAGATTTCCACGTACTGAATACGGTACTGGCTCCACCTGCGTACGGTAAACAAAATAACTTCACGACACGCCACACTCCATTTTGCATTTGATTGCCAACACTTCCAGCCAATGTTTTTCATCATGGATGATTTGTTCTAAAGAGGCTGTGATATTGGCTTGGTACCTACTAGACATCTCACCTGAAAAAAGGAGTTTTGCTGCCTGATGCCTTGCTTTCTCCCATTCTGCTAAAATACGTTCCATCCATCCCACCAGCTCAGGTAGATCGCCTTTGATGAGATTCAGCCGATACAGCTCTATTTTCTTCGTATTGATGATCTGATTGAACGACGCCACTAGCTTCTCGATATCATCCCATTGCGAAAACTGCTCATAAAATGTTTCAAGAGCTGTGATTCCTTTTTCTATTACGTCAATCTGACCATGCATATTTCTCAGGAAATAAGTCGTTTTTTGATCAAATAACTCAGTCGAGAGTTTGTCTGGATCAAAGTAGAAGGCCGCATAGGAATGAAATTGATCATTCGGCTGAAAATGATCATGAAAGGTGTCATATCCTTTCTGTACATCTTTAAATGACAGCACTTGATGCTCATAAGACAAATTATCTAAATGTCGATTCTCTAATACTTGAAAGATTTGCTGATTTTCATCGAATCCAGTCATTAAAATGGAATGACGGCTATGGGTTGTCAAATACTCTTTTCTGCCTCGCTGAACGTAGGGGTCTACCCATACAATTACCGGGCGGTCACGCCTCACATCTTGTTTGACCTTTTCAATGAGGTTGGGACAATACGTCATTTTTTCCACTTGAATTCCTTGTAAATTCATAATCTTTTCTGGATCGTGTGCCGACATCCAGTCAATCTGTAGCAAGCCATTCTCTGTAAGCCCGTAGGCAAATTGATCATTTAATAAGTATGGAAAAACTTCTTGATCATGCAGCTTCACAATTGGAAAAAAGCAATTAAAAAAACAGCTACGATAAAACAAATCATTATAAGGATGAATGCCCGAAATCTGTTTGACGGTCATCTTTTTTTCCTCTCTTTCCAGCAGGAGATGTCACCATAAATCCTTTGATGAAACCAATCGTACAAAACCAAATGAAAAACAAATAATAAGAAATTGCTAATTCAATGAGAGAGGAAGGTCCCCATACAAAAGTCATTTTCCAAGGCAGCCCATTAAAGGCTAGCTGCGCAACAATGATTGGCAGGATCAATATCCCAATTAGCAGCAGCACCCAGCCGCTACTTTTCAGCCAGATGCCAAGTGACATGTCCCTGCGAACGAAAGCGCCGTTTTTTACACGCTTTTTCCACTTGATAAAACGAACGATAGACACTATTTGCAGCAATATGAAAAGACATGTGGCCCCAAGACTCAATTGATCGATGAGCTGAAAAGGATCCATTGATGACTCTGCTTCTTCATTTGCACCCGTGATCGTTTTGGCAATAAGACGTGCCGTTTGCTCTGTGTAGCTGCTATTCATATTCGCTAACACTCCGATCGCAATCTCTTCTTTTGGCTGGATCAGAAAAAATGATGAATAGTTTGGGTTAGAGCCTGCATGAAAAAGCGAGTCTACCTGCTCATGCGCCTTTTCTATATACCAGCCGGCATTGTAATAGACATGCTTCCCTTCTTCTGGGACATTCACAGTTAAGTGATCAGGATTTTTTACAAAGCGAGACCAAGTTGAATCGGTCAATTGATATTGCAGCCAAGTCCCCACATCCTGACTATTCATCACAATATAGCCTGCAGGCGTATTGCCTCGATATTCTGGTGCTTCATAAGCATGCGGAGCAAGGAATTGCAGTTTAAACCCTTCTGAGACAGCACCGGATGTCATCCGTTTTAGCCCAGCCTCTGTTTGGTCAAGATGATGCCTTTTAAACAGTTCCTTCATATAAGCCTCATACGATGTTCCTGTTACATTTTCAATGATGAGACCAAGGACATCATAGTTGATGGTCGCATATTCAAAGGAGCTGCCTGGCTTACGATTAAGCTCGATTGATTTAAGCTGATCAACTGTTTTTTTCAACGCATCCTTTGCAGTATCAGGCTGGATAAGCGCAATGGATTGAAAGGGAATGCCGCTTGTGTGATGCATTAATTGCTCCACCGTCAAACGCTGAGGCTTTCCATTGTATGTTGGAAAAAAACCTGGAATATAGCTGCTCACCGGATCTTTTAAATGAAGTTTTCCTTGCTTCTCTAACTCCACAATCGCAAGAGCGGTAAACGCCTTTGATGTAGAACCAATTTCAAAGAAAGTGCTGGCTGTCACTTGCTTCTTTTTCTTTCGATCCGCATAACCAAAGCCTTTTTGGTACACCACTTCGTCTTTTTTCACAACCACAATGGACATGCCTGGAATGCGCCCAAGCTCCATCTGCTCCTCTATCACTTGATCAATGGCTTTAGATGAAATCACTGCTTTTGCATGTGTCCCCCCGGCAAAGCTGCTTATCCATAAGACCGCTAATAAAAATGAAATGTAGATAACATACTGATTTTTCCTCATGTAAATAATGAATCCATTTCTTCAAGAGACATATCCACTGTTTCAAAATCAGACGGTGTAAATTCGATTCCTTCCTTCTCTAAGCAATGCTGTACAAGACGCTCAATTTGCTGTTCTACCGCTTGTAATAGCTGCGTCATGTCTGTTTCACACAGCTGTTTTTCACTGAAAGAAAGATGGAAAATCAGTTGACCGCCCTTGATGGTAGCGACCATATCGATGACGGTTGTTAATGGATTATCCAATGACGAATCCATCCCCGATGTAAAGTAAGACATCTCATAATCAGATGATTGTTTCAGCACTTGATCAATTTCACCTAGATAGTTAAAGCGTAATTGCGGTGCTGAGTGAGGAGAAAGCTGCTTATTGATGAGTGACAACAGCCCATAGTCTGCACCTTTATTTGGCACTTCACGTATCGTTTCTTTGACAGCTCGTATGTGATCTGAAAGAGATTCAGACACATGAACATTCACAGGATACATGGTGGTGAACCAACCAAACGTTCTAGATACATCGATATCATCCTCTACTGCATCCCTGCCATGACCTTCTAATTCCAAAGAAATCCGCTCTTGATTCGTTTGCTCATAACAGGCTTGGGACAAGGCTGAAATTAACAGTTCATGCGGCTGCGTTTGATACGCTTGATTCGCTTGATTGAGCAATTGATTTGTGAGTTCCACTGATAATGCCTTGGTTAATTTGATTTCGTCTCTGACATATCCTTCATTTGAAGAAACTTGATACAGTGGCTGAATATCCTGCACCGCTTTTTGCCAATAGCTGAGCGACTCTTTTACACTCTCTGATACTGCATACTCGTTCACCCGCTCGGCAAATGTTTGATAGGAATGGGTTTTAGACGGAAGCACTTCTGCTGTAACCTTCTCTGCATGCAATAATTGAATCAAGTCCTCCACAAGAATTTGCCAAGACATACCATCAGCTATTAGATGATGGGCGGCAAAGATGAGATGTGATTGAGAATCAGTTTGACAAAGTGCTGCCTGAATCAATGGTCCTTGATAAAGATGAGTCCTTTGCTTGACCTGATATCCTACTTCTTGTAGCGCTTCTTCCACGTTCTCTTCTGACAATGTCGTGAAATCGTGTACCATCAGCGGAATATCTTGAATGTCTACATCATAATAGAGTGTGTTTGTTGCCTCATGTACTTTTAACCTTAGTCCATCGTGGTGAATGACGAGCTCTTTGAGAGCATCCTGCACGATGGTTTCATCCATCTTTTTCTTTGAATGAACAATGATGGATTGATGCCAGAAATGTTCATCTTTTAACCGCTGGGACCAGAACCATTCGATAATTGGAATCGATTTCACATCACCCACAGCTTGCTCTTGTGAGATATGTATGACAGGTTCCTGCTGAACGACTTGTGCCATTTCTCTAAAAATGGGGTAAGTAAAAAGATCCTTGGTTTTTAAATAGAGTCCTTTGTCTTTTAATTTCGCAATAAATTGAATCGCCTTAATGGAATCTCCGCCAAGCTGATAAAAATGATCAGCCGGTTCGATTGTTTCATGTCCTAAAATGTCTTTTGCTGTATCTACTAAGATCTCTTCAATGTCCGCTGTTTCCTTGGACCATTCAACGGCTGTTTCCACTTGGGACAGCATTGGATCAGGCAGTGCTGTCCGATTGATTTTTCCGTTTTGGGTAAGCGGGAGCTCATCTAGTACAACAAAATAGGCAGGTACCATATAAGCTGGAAGCTGATCTGATAATTTCTTTCTAAGTAAAAAGGACGTCATCTGTTTTTCTTTTAATTCAATATAGGCAGCCAGCTGTTTTTCTCCAGATTCATCGGTTAGATCAATAACCGCTGCTTTATCAACTTCTTCAAGTGCCATCAGTGCAAGTTCAATTTCACCGAGCTCAATCCGGTAGCCTCGCAGCTTGATTTGATGATCAATTCTGCCAATGTAATCAATCTTTCCATCATTTGCTCGTTTGGCGATATCACCTGTTCGATACATGCGGCGACCATTTACAAATGGATTGGGCAGAAAGCGTGATTCCTGCAAATCAGGTCTTTGCCAATACCCTCTGCCAACACCTGCACCTGAAATATAGATTTCTCCTACTGTCCCAGGCAGCACGGCTTGCTGATTCTCATCTAAAAGGTAAATCTCTGTATTTGGCATTGGTACACCAATTGACACAGATGTCCCCCCATCATCTTGATGGAATTGATGAATCATACAGCCAACGGTTGCTTCAGTTGGTCCATATTCATTAAAGATGGATATCCTTCCATCACTTGCCTCTGTGATTCTTTTGGCCAAAGCGGTCGATAATTGTTCTCCGCCCACAATCATCCGTTTCACAACTGATTGAGAAAGTGCAGCATCTGTTAACAGTGCCATATGAGCTGGTGTCAGCTTGATGACTTTTGCTTTTTGATCAAACAAAATATGTTCTAATAAAAAGCCTGGCTGATCCTCTTGACGATAGATCATCACGGTACTGCCAATGACCAATGGCGTATAAATAGATGTCACGGTTAAATCAAACGCAATGGATGAATACAAGGCAAAATGATCATCTGATGAATCAGTATAGTGTGTTTTGGCAGACATGATATAGTTCACTAAGCTTCGGTGCTCAATCATGACTCCCTTTGGCTGTCCTGTAGAGCCAGACGTATAAATCATATATGCGACGTCTTCAGCATTCCCAATGAATGGATGTTCCGCATTATACTGAGCCAACTGATCCCACACGTTGTAGATATTGTACGTATCGCCATTAAAATGGTATGCAGATGCGTCATCTGTGAAAAACAGCTTTGCCTGGCTGTCATCCAAAATAAACTGAATACGTTCCTCTGGATACTCAGGATCAATAGGCACATATGCGCCTCCAGCCTTTAAAATCCCCAGCAGCAGCACAATAAGTTCTGGTGAATGATTCATACATAAGGCAACAAAGTCATGTCTTTGTAAGCCATGTGTTTGTAGAAAATGCGCCATTTGATTGGTTTTTCTCTCAAGTTCACCATATGTCATGCTATGAGATCCGTCCTGAAGTGCAATTCGATCAGGAGAAGACGTTGACATGTCTGTAATCAATTCATGGATTTTTTGTTTCTGTGGAAACAGCACGCTTGTGTCGTTCCATTGATATAGCTCTCGATGTTTCTCGACTTCTGTCATGAGAAGTACGTCTTTTAACAGCTGCTTTGGCTGAGCGAGTATCGTTTCGACAAAGAGAAGCATTCTTTCGTGTAGAAAGTCGATATCTTCATTGCTGTAATCTGAGATCTTGTAGTCATATTGAAGCTCGATTTGCCCTTTTTCATCCCATTCTTTCACAGCAACTTGTAAGCCATATGGCTGGAAGCCATTGTAAAGCTCTATGTATTCAACTTTGTATCCTTCCATCTCCTGCACCATATTGGTGCTGTAGGAGTTGATATAGATTTGAAAAAGCTGATCATACCCTGCTTTTGCAAGCTCTAAATCTTTGACAAGTGCATCATAGGGATATCGCTGATGCAGGAAGTAAGCCTTATAGCTTTTTTGAACGTCTGTTAAACTTTCTAACAAAGATAGATGAGGATCGATCTTCATTCGATATGGCATTGTACTAACGGTCATACCGGACGTGGCTTTTTCCTTTTGTCCGGAACGATTGAGAACTGGCGTCCCAATAATAAAATCTTTTTGCTGGTATCTTTTATGCAAGTAGACGAAGAGTCCTAAAGTAAATAAAGAGTTGATTGAACAATGATGAACATCTATAAATTCATAGATTCGTTCTGAGAGTTGTCGATCAAGGTAATGGCTTTGCCGATGGCCTTTGATTTGGTCAGTTCCTTGTACCAAATAACTATCGGACACATCAGATAATGCTTCTTTCCAAAATTGCTGATCTTTTTTAAATCTTGGGGAGTTCATATATTTTGATTCTTTATCAATAAATACAGAATGATTGTCTGCTTCTTGTTCGATAGAGGAGCTTTGGGTAAGAGCAGTGTAAAGCTGGCTAATTTTATCGATGATTACTTTCATCGACCATCCATCTGCTACTGTATGATGGCATTTGATGAAATAACCAGATTGTTGTTCACTGATTTTTAGTACAGCAAATTCGGCGAGAGAGGTTTCTGTTAATTGAAATGGTGTTTTGAAGGCTTTTTCGGCCCATTCTAGCATGTCTTCATGTGTGGAAAACTCATAGGTAGGAATAGGGCTATCGGCGTTTGGATCAACGTATTGAAGCGTTTCACCATCTTTCTCTACTAGCTTGAGACGAAGAGATTCTGTCATCATGATACAAGATGCAATGGCCTGCTTCAGTTTATCGAGCTGCAATGGCCCATTGACGAAAATGATACCGCCAATATGATTGATCGGTGTTCCTGGATAAAATGTTTCCATGTTCATCACGCGCCGCTGCGGATGTGTTAATGGCCAATATGCTAAACTATTAGTCAATTACGCCACCTCTACTTTTCATATAGTTAACATTTCTACCAACATATTAAATCATATAATGGTATTTTTGTAAATAATTGAGATAAAATGTCTAAATTTGTTCATTTTTTAATCTAGACGCTAGGAAAGCCGACACAGTAAACAGGGCAACGTTTATAAAAAAGACGACTCTTGCCCCAAAGAGATCGGTCATGGTGCTCATAACGAGGATGGACATTCCGTATATAAAAGTTGATAGTGTATGTTGAGCTGATAGTATTTTGGGCAATTCAATTTCACTCAGTGTATCTTGTACATAGGTACGAATGGAAATACTGCGAAGCTGAAAGGCTGGCCCTAATAAAAAGACAAACAACAAACTCATCCATGCAGAATGATTCAATCCTAAGCAAAGGGTTAGCACAGCAACGATCACCGAACTGTAAAAAATGTGATCGAACAAACGCTGTTCCACATGCTTTGCGAACCGCAACACAAGCAGGCCGCCTAGAATGGTTCCGCCAAAATAGCTTGCGTTAATAAAGCCCCACCATGTTTCAGGCTGATGTAAGACTTCTGTGACATACACAAGGATAATGGCACCAGTCCAAATACTTCTACCGCTCATGGACAGCATTTCTAAAATCGTTAATGTTCGAATAGTTGGCTTTTCATACATGAGCTTCCACCCTGAAAAGACCCTTGTAGCAAATGAGTCAGACTGTTGCTCTTGTTTGGCTGCAGCCCCCGTATCAATGATAAAGAGCATAGATATGAGCGACAAACTGTATAAAACAAGTGTCGTCAATAGGAGAAACTGTGGTCCAAGAATGCCAATAAACAGCCCTCCTAAAAGCCAGCCTAGTAAAAGGACCATTTGATCAGAAGTTAAGATATAGCTATTTGCTTTTAGTAAAAAGTTCTTTTCTACTAGACGTGGGATCATCGAATTTCGAACTGGAATGGTTCCTCCATCTATCAAAGAAAGGAAAAATACAATGATAAAAAAGAGAGGAATAGTAAAAGTTGATAGTTGTAGAATATAAATGAAAATTAAGCAACCGAAGAAAGCAATTTGACACATTTGTAAATAGATAATGAGTCTTTTCAGCTTAAATTGATACATAAAGAAAGGAATGAGTACCGCTCCAAGTGCTTGTCCAACAAACTGTGAGACAGCCACCATTGAAGCAATCAGTGTAGAATTTGTTAATTGATATGTCAGGATGGTCAAAACGAGGACATATAGCGAATCCCCAAAATTAGCTAGGGATTGTCCCCCTAATAAAAAGTAAAATGATTTATTTTTCATAGTGATCTCCATTTTCTCTTCATTATCACCCATAATAATACATTATTTTCTACACTTCTACTTTTTATAGCAATATTTTCATAATTTGATACATTATGACTAATTTAAAAAACCGCCAAAAGGCGGTTTTTATTTAGTCATATATATGGATGGTTGGTTCTTTGTCTTCAGCATTTTTCGTGATCAAGGCTTCTTGCTGATCTGAAGATGTGATGTTAATTTCGATATTGGTACTCTTATAGTAATCCATGACTTCACCTGTTAAATATTGCGTGAAGGCTACGACTTCCGTTTTTCCGTAGAACTGCATTGGAATTTCGACTTTCATTTTTTGCAGGTTGCCGTCTTTGTAAAACCCTTTTCCTACGACACCAGTATAATTCGGGAAGTAGTCTTCGACTTTTGTTTTGAAGCGGTCAAATCGCTCGGAATCATCTTTGTAGTTGCCTTTCGCATTATCTGAAGGGAAGAAGACATTCTCCTCTTTGATCGTATCCCAATTGCCGATATCAGCTGAGCCTGCTTTCACATCCGTTTTGGCGATAAAGTTTCCTGGAACGATAGATGATTTTGGTGCTTGCTTATAAAGGGCAATCATGACAGGCACTTTTTGCAGCCCATCCATTTGACGAATTCGTTTGATCACTTGTTCAGCAATTTTTTCGCCTTCTGTCAAAAGTTTCTTTGAATTTTTCGAAGAATCGATCGTCACTTCTTGCTGCGGGTCACCGATATTTTCACGGTAATAATAAACAGAGTTCAGCGCAAGACCAATGACAACTCCGCCAAGCTGTAAGCTGTTTTTATCTTTTCGAATTAAGTAATTATGCTCTAGCATCGAAGCTAAGTAAATTGGACTATTTTCATTTTTAGACTTTGTTGAACCTGAGTTCGGAAGAGCAGGATTTAAGCCTAGATTCTTAAAGTCTTTATCTTCTTTTTCTGCCTTTTTCAAATCACTGCCTGTTTTTTTGCGCGCCAGCCAGCCTAGAACGGTGTCCTCATCTAAATGCTGTCCTTCTTGGAAAAGGTAGTCGTTTGTATTAAATGACTCTGTTGCGAGACGCATGAGTCCTGTTTCAAATTCATCGATGTCCAAGCGTGTGTTGAGACGCTCTGCTGTTAATCCTCTCGCAGCCCCTTGTTTAAACGGCAGCACCATTTTGTAATAGGAGTCAGAGATATTGTACATCGGGATGATGGCTGTTTCCTTCGTTTCATCCGTTTTTTGTGTGACCTCTTCCTCTTCCTTTCCCCCAAAAGGTGCACACGCTGACAATACCAGTGTGAGCATTGTCAGCAGCAATAACAACTTTTTCAATAGAAAACACTCCTCTTATTTCTTTAGCTCCTCGAGCATTTTAGCTTCGTCCCAAATTTCAATATTGAGTTCTTCTGCCTTTGTCAGCTTACTTCCCGCTGCTTCTCCGGCTATGACTAGATCTGTTTTTTTACTCACACTACCTGCCAGTTTACCGCCTAATGCTTCGATCGCTGCTTTTGCATCGTTTCGAGCCATTTCTTCTAATTTCCCTGTCAGCACAATGGTTTTACCTGCAAAATAGGAATCACTTTCTTCAACCTTCACCGGTTTTGGTCCTGTATAGGTCATATTGACCCCAAGCTCTTTTAGTTCATTTAGCAGATTGAGTATTTCTTCTTTCTCAAAGTACGTAACGACAGCATCAGCCATTTTTTCACCGATTTCATCGACTTCGAGTAATTGTTCTTTCGTCGCTTGCTTTAATTGATCGATATCGCCGAAATGCATCGCCAAGGTCTTCGCCGCTTTAGAGCCAATAAATCGTATACCGAGTCCAAATAGTAAACGCTCTAGAGAGTTTTCTTTCGATTGCTCAATCGAACGCAGTAAATTGTCGACAGATTTTTCGCCCATTCGCTCAAGCTGAATGAGCTCTTCTTTCGTTAATCGGTAAAGATCAGACACACGAGAGACAAGCTGTTCTTGGAAAAGCTGTGTAATGACCCGCTCGCCAAGCCCATCAATGTTCATTGCATTGCGGGAAACAAAGTGAATGAGTCCCTCACGTATTTGGGCAGGGCATTCTGGATTGATGCAACGCAAAGCCACTTCGCCTTCAATTCTCACCAGCTCACTATGACACTCCGGGCATTCAGTCGGCATGTGAAACGGCTTTTCTTCTCCTGTACGCTGATCGATCAGTACGCCTGCCACTTCCGGAATAATATCGCCCGCTTTTTTCACAATCACTTGATCAAAAAGGCGAATATCCTTTTCTTTGATCAAATCTTCATTATGAAGAGAAGCACGCTGCACTGTCGTTCCTGCTACTTTGACAGGCTCAAGGATCGCCGTTGGTGTGATGACACCTGTACGCCCGACACTTAGTTCAATATCAAGCAGCTTTGTCACGACCTCTTCAGCTGGAAACTTGTACGCAACAGCCCAGCGGGGACTTTTTGCTGTAAAGCCGAGCTCTTCTTGCTGAGCTAACGAATCGACTTTGATCACAATTCCATCGATTTCATATGAAAAATCGGCACGCTTCGTTTTCAGTGTTTCAATAAGCTCGATCACTTCTTCAATTGTTTGGCACATCCGTCTTTCTTTGTTCGTTTTAAAGCCAAGTTCGTCGAGAAGATCAAGTCCTTCGCTTTGCGATTCAACACCGATTTCATCAAGCTCCGCTATACTGTAGACGAAGATATCAAGGTTTCGTTTCGCCGCAATTTTCGTATCAAGCTGACGAAGCGAGCCTGCCGCCGCATTACGCGGGTTCGCAAACGGCTCTTCTTCGTTTTGTAATCTTTTTTCGTTTAATGCTTCAAAAGAAGGTTTTGGCATAAATGCCTCGCCTCTCACTTCAATTGACAAAGGGCGTTTGATTTTGAGCGGGATGGCACGAATGGTTTTGAGGTTTTCAGTAATATCCTCACCCGTTGTCCCATCTCCACGTGTGGCACCTCGGACAAACAGGCCATTTTCATAACGGAGAGAAACAGCGAGTCCGTCAATTTTCAGCTCGACATTGTATGCGATATCGTCACCGACTGCTTGACGAACCCGGCGGTCAAAATCAAGAAGGTCCTGTTCATTAAACGCATTCCCAAGGCTGAGCATCGGTGTGCCGTGGCGCACTTTTTGGAAGGCGTCTAACACAGCGCCTCCTACTCTTTGTGAGGGGGAGTCCGCTGCTTTTAAATCAGGGTGCTCTTCCTCTAAAGAGATCAGCTCACGCATCCGCGCATCATATTCAGCGTCAGGAACACTTGGACGATCCAGTGTATGATATTCGTAGTTGTATTGGTTCAAAATCTGGTGCAGTTCCTCGATCCGGCGTTTCGCTGCTTCTTTATCCATCTGCTTCTTCCTTTCAATTCATCCGTTTTATAAGTCCTATCGGTTTATTGCTTCTCAATTGGCGCAAATGCTGCGAGAAGACGCTTAATGCCTGTAGGGCTTGGGAAGGCAATATCAAGCTCTGTGCTGTCTCCACTGCCTTTTACGCTCACAACTGTTCCAACGCCCCATTTTTTATGAGCCGCTTTATCGCCCACAGCCCAGCCAATACTTCCGCCGCCTGTGTTTTGAATGGTTTGAGTTTGTGGACGTGAGACAGGTCCCCGTCTTTGTGGTCTTTCTCTAGTTTGGCCAAATGGTGTTTTCGTTTCTTTTTTCTCATTTAGGTTGTCCAATAAATCGGCTGGTATTTCTCGAATGAATCTTGATTCAAGGTTCATGTTTGTCCGGCCGAAGAGTGTTCTCATCTTGGCACTTGATAAATAAAGCTCTTCTTCCGCCCGTGTGATGCCCACATAAGCAAGGCGGCGCTCTTCTTCCATCTCTGCATCTTCCATTAATGAGCGGCTGTGCGGGAAGACACCTTCCTCCATGCCCATTAAGAAGACAACCGGGAATTCTAGACCTTTTGCGGCGTGAAGCGTCATTAAAATGACCGCATCCTGATCTTCTTCCTCATTTTCATCCAGCTTATCAATGTCTGCGACAAGGGCAAGATCTGTCAGGAAGGTCACAAGGGACTTGTCTTCATTTTGTTCTTCAAAGTTCTTAGTCACAGAGAGAAACTCGTCAATATTTTCTAGACGGCTTTGTGCTTCAATCGTTTTTTCAACCTTCAGTGCTTCACGATAGCCTGTTTTCTCTAGGATTTCTTCTGTTAATTCTGTGACAGATAAATACTCTTGCATATTTGTCATTTGATCAATGAGCTGTTTGAATTCATCAAGCGCATTGGCTGCCCTTGCACTGAGTCCAATGAAATCTACCTGACCAAGCGCTTCAAACATAGACAGGTCATTCATCTCCGCATATGCTGCGATTTTATCAACAGATGTAGCACCGATTCCGCGCTTTGGTACGTTAACAATTCGTGCAAAGCTAATGTCGTCATCTGGGTTAGCTACTAGGCGTAAGTACGCCAAAATGTCCTTGATCTCTTTTCTGTCATAGAACTTCGTGCCGCCGACAATGTTGTATTGAATGTTTGACTTCAATAATGTTTCCTCTATGACACGAGACTGCGCATTGGTCCGATAAAGAATCGCAAAATCGGATAATTTACGCTTACCGCTCTGATGAAGCTGATGAATCTTTCCAGCAACAAATTGACCCTCGCCGAATTCATTATCTGCACGGTAATAGGCAATCTTCGCCCCTTCATCATTTTCTGTCCAAAGATTTTTCGGCTTACGGTTTGAATTGTTTTGAATCACCGTGTTTGCGGCATTCAGAATACGTTTAGTCGATCTGTAATTTTGCTCAAGCAAAATCACTTCACTAGATGGATAATCTTTTTCAAAGGAGAGAATGTTTGTAATATCCGCTCCGCGCCAGCGGTAGATGGACTGATCCGAGTCACCGACCACACAAATATTTTGAAAACGTTGAGCGAGCAGTTTCACAAGCATGTACTGCGCTCTGTTTGTATCCTGATACTCATCGACATGAATGTATTGAAATTTTCGCTGATAGTGTTCTAATACTTCAGGGATCCGCTCAAACAGACGAATCGTCATCATAATAAGATCATCAAAATCGAGTGATTGGTTCTTGAGTAATCGCTTTTGGTAATCTGTGTAGACGTCGCTGACCACTTGATCATAGAAATCACCGGCTGTTTTGGCGTATTCCTCTGCGTCAATGAGTTCGTTTTTTGCACTGCTGATTGAACCTAAAATGCTACGTGGTTCAAACTTTTTCGGATCAATATTTCGTTCTTTTAAAATATTTTTAATGACTGAAAGCTGATCAGATGTGTCTAATATAGAGAAGTTGCGATTCACACCAATACGGTCAATATCGCGTCGTAAAATGCGCACACACATGCTGTGGAACGTAGAGATCCAAATGTCATCCGCACCAGGCCCTAAAATGGCTTGGACACGCTCACGCATTTCACGTGCTGCTTTATTTGTAAACGTAATTGCTAAAATGTTCCACGGAGCCACATGCTTTTCTGCCATTAAGTAGGCAATTCGATGTGTGAGCACCCGTGTCTTTCCGCTTCCTGCTCCTGCCATCAAGAGTAGCGGACCGTCTGTTGCTTTGACCGCTTCTTTTTGCGCGTCATTCAGTCCTTCTAATAGATGATTCGATATTTCATTCATTCCATTCACCGCCATTTCGAACTTATGTTCTATTTTAACCCGTTTCGTCTTGTTTGACTATGATGACTTTTTGACTGCGCTCACTGTCTTTAATGCTTCTTTGAAATTGTCATAAATGACGTTTCCTACAACAACCACATCCGCATGCTGCGCAAAATCTTCCGCCTGCTTTGCGTTTTCAATGCCCCCGCCATAAAAAAGAACCGTATCAGAAAGCACTGCTTTCGTTTCTTTCACAAGCTCTATATCTCCAAGCGTTCCGCTGTATTCTAGATAAAAAATGGGCAGCTTCATTAAATGCTCTGCCACTCTTGCATATGCCCTTACGTCATCGATGTCCAGTGCTGTATTTGCCTCTGTGAGCTTGGCCGCTTTACACTCTTCATTTAAAATAACATAGCCTTCAGGCACGATCTCTTCCATTGACATCAAATCACCGAATTCCTTCATCGCATCCTTGTGAAGCCCAACAATCCAATCAGGATGAGAGCTGTTTAAAACGGTCGGGATGAAATACAGATCGAAGCCCGGCACAATCATTTCATGTGTTGAGATTTCGAGCACACATGGCACAAGAAACCGGCGGACCTTTGACATCAATTGAAGCACGTTGTCCTCTGTCACATTGTCACTGCCGCCAATCAATATAGCATCCGTACCAGATTCGCAAATCGCCTCCAGCTGTTCATCGGATATTTCTTTATTTGGATCGAGTTTAAAGACATGCTTCCACTCGGTAACATCATACATGAAAAACGTTCCTCCATTCGTTTCATTCCATTTAAATATTATAACAAAATCAGTGACCGCAAAAAATGGGTAACCTTCTTCAGCTAAAAGTTTCATTCTTTTGAAAATGGTGTTCGTGACTTTAGGTTAGAATGCTGAAAACATATAGGAGCTGAGAGGGATGATCTTTGACCGTTCACTGATAGGAGAGCTTTGTATCACCACATGTTATTATACAATAAAGGGACATTTTACTATTGATCAAAAAACCATACATAAAGCAGGTGACTCATTTGAAAAGAACCATCACATATGATCAAACAATCGACATCGGATACATCTATCTCCTGCCTGTGGGAATCGGGACAATCAAAGAAACCATTGAATTAGATGTGAATGAATGTGTGAACGCAGATATCGACAAAGAGGGCCGAGTAGCTGGTCTGGAGTTATTTGCAGAAGAAGCCGAGGTTTTGAAGCATGCACCCGTTTATGAGGACGAGCTTTCTTTACGTTTTACAGATCAGGACGTTCTCTCAACCTATCATTTATCAGGCATTGAATTTCATTTCTCGACGCCTGATCACAAAGGGCTGATCGGTTTTACGATTGTCGATCCTCATCGATATCACGTCAAAAAAAAGACAAGAAAAAACCGTTTTGAATGGTCAAAACGGTTAGATTGTTGACAAAGTGCTAAAATGATGTTTATTTTAGCACTTTGTCTTCTTTTCAGCGTGATAGAAAACCTTTGCAGCCCTAGGAAGGGCAGCTACTTTTGCGGAGCGAATTGAACATTCGTGAGCACCAGCGCGCAGACCTGCGGGCGAATGCGAGGGTTTGGCTACACGCTGACCGTTTTGAATGGTCAAAACGGTTTTTCCAAGCTATTGTCTCACTTCATTGAAATAATGGACGGATGTCATGGCCCCTTCATCAACCATCTTGTTGTCTTGAATATCTAATGGATCAGGGTGTCCAGCTTTTTCAGGAATTTTTTCATCTGAGCGGAACATGCTTGCCCATTTTTTGAGATGCTGTTTATTTTTCACTGCTAATAACACAGCACCACCAACCCCTAATCCTGCAAGTACATACGCATTCGGTCGCTTATTCATGTATGTTCCCTCCCCTTATGATCTTATTTGCAAGTTACCCCGCCTTTTCATTTCTAAACGTCACAATATGGTGAAGTGGTTTCTCTTTCAATGAAAAGTGGAATAACAACAGCAATGATAGAGAAAAGAGGGGATCTTCGTGACAACAACTTTCATTGTCATTGGCACACTATTAGTGATTTGTTTCATCATACCAATCATTTTATTCATCTGGATTTGGGTGAGAGATGAAAAACAGGAAGAGCATTCTGTCCTGCGAAACTATCCGGTCATTGGAAAGCTACGGTTTATTTTTGAAAAAATAGGACCTGAGCTTCGCCAATATCTGTTTCTGAATGATCGCGAGGAGCTTCCTTTCTCAAGAAGAGAATACGAGCAAGCTGTTATGTCTGGGAAGTACAAAAGCCGGACGATGGGCTTTGGATCAAAACGTGATTTTGACAAGCCTGGTTACTACATTCGCAACGTCCTATTTCCAAAGCAGCGAGATGAGTTACGTATCGATCAATCTGAAAAAATCCAAACAAAAGTGTACCAGATTGATCAAGACAATTTACTCCGAAGAAGTGAACATACCAAAGAGGTCGAAGCAAAACCTTACTATCTCCATCAAGACGATGTACAAGTGATTGGCGAGCACACATGTCAAAAGCCATTCCGTGTAAAAGGCCTGATTGGACAGTCTGCCATGAGCTACGGATCTTTAGGCGACAGGGCCATTACAGCACTATCCTCGGGATTAAAGATGGCCGGCGGTACGTGGATGAACACAGGTGAAGGCGGGCTTTCTCCATATCACCTCAAAGGCGGAGCCGATATCATATGCCAGATTGGGCCCGGTCTATTTGGCGTGAGAACAGAGGATGGCGCTTTTTCCTTTGAAGAATTTAAGAAAAAAAGCGAGCACGAGGAAGTCAAAGCCTTTGAGCTGAAGCTGGCACAAGGAGCTAAAACACGCGGCGGTCATATTGACGGCAAAAAAGTCACCGAAGAAATTGCGAACATCCGTAAATTGCCGCCCCACCAATCCATTGACAGCCCAAACCGATTTGAGATGTTCCACTCCATTCCGGATATGTTTGATTTCATTGAACAGCTGCGAAGTATAGGCGGAAAGCCTGTCGGCATCAAGCTTGTGGTCGGACATAAAGAAAACATTGAAGAGCTTGCAGCGTACATGAAAAAAAGCGGAAAGCATCCTGATTTCATTACAGTGGATGGCGGAGAAGGCGGCACTGGTGCATCCTTTCATGAATTGGCAGATTCCGCAGGACTACCGATTTTCACGGCACTCCCAATGGTTCATCAAATATTGAAGGAATACGGTGTCAGAGATCAGGTAAAACTCTTTGCTTCTGGTAAACTTCTCTCGCCTGATAAAATTGCGATTGCCCTTTCCATGGGTGCTGACTTTGTCAATATCGCACGGGGACTCATGTTTTCAGTCGGATGCATTCGCGCCCAAGTGTGCCACACGAATAAATGCCCAGTCGGGGTCGCCACAACTGATCCAAAACTGCAAAAGGGTTTATCAATTGAAGAAAAGAAATACCGAGTCTGCAATTATATCCTTTCTCTAAGAGAAGGCTTGTTTAACTTATCCGCAGCCGCTGGTATTGAATCTCCCATTCATTTTAATGAGAAACATATTGTCTACAGACAAGAAAATGGTCAGACAAGTGAAGTGCCGACGTTCTCAGGGACACAGCCATCCGTCTAGTTTGAGAAAGGTGCGTTTTTGCACCTTTTTTCAATTGACATTTTGGCTCAATCGCGTATAAAGAACTTAGACAAATGACAGGAAATGGAGAGATGGAGGATGCGTGAGAAAAAGGTTCGCGGGATGAACCGGAAGACGAATGAGATGGTGACAAGAATTGAGGAAGGTACACAAGAGTTCCCGGCAGATATTGAACAAGGTTATTGACATCTCCCACTACCAGTTGCGTATGATTTTATTTGTTCAAGCAAAACACCTCAAAAAATCAAGCGATTGTCCATTCAAACACTGCTAAATAGAGCTGAACATCTCATTGATTTGAAGCCACTTGATGGAGAAGTATATCGTGTCATTGTTGCAGTAGATGCCACTGAATGATGGGGATCACAAATCATTGTGTTTAAAGGAGATTCCTATATTAAAGACTTTTTCAATAGACATGATGATGATCAGAGATGGCTGCCTCTTTCCGATGCGAGAAACATTCAAAGGGAATGGGGTTTATCTGTGCCAAAGGATAGGCAAACCATAGGTTTTAAAGACATCATCGCAGACGAATATGGCATCTCTGGTTTATAGGCGAGCTAAAATAAAAACAAGAGGGTTCGGGTTTGGCGAAATTAGTCAACTCCTTAAATTCCTTCCCGTTGGTCAGTCAGACATTTACCGTTGACTAATGCCAAGCCTTTCCCTCGACCGATTACGAGCAGTAACACAAATTTAAAAATAACCGTTGTCCTTTTCGGCAATAGTCAATTTTTTGTATCTATTACTCATGTATCTCAAAATAAAAAAGAGTAGCCGCAGCCACTCTTAATTTTACTTATTCAACAATCGCGCCCTATTCAGGAAGAGACTTTCATGTTAACCTGCCATTTCTTGCGAGAACCTAAGTAAATATCCATCAGGATCTTGAACAAGAAATTCCTTTTGTATAAACGTAGTATCATTACTTTTATATTTGCTAACAGTTGGCTCTCTGAATAGTGGAATGTTTTGCTTTCTTAAACGGTCAATGACAGGCTGTACGTCTTCAATGTCTATTTGAAAATTGATTCCCCGTCCAAATGGGTATTTTAACTCCCCAGTGTCCCAATGGCCATTGATTTCTTCTAACATCATTTGTGTTTCCTCTTCCAACGAAACAAATATAAATTTATCGTCTTCACGCTCATATTCCAATTTAAAACCAAGCAATTCTATATAGAACCATTTAGACTTTTCGATGTTTGTTACAGATAACTCTGGTATCAAAGCATTGAATCTCATTTTTTCTTCTCCACAACCTTCTGATAAAGTTATTCGGTTAAATGACCCGTTTGTTGCTTCTTTCAAGCCAGTCCTTGCTTGCCTTTTCAGCGCTCTCCATAAAAAAACTGTAAACAACTCCATTCTTGTTGAAAAGGATTGTTTACAGTGAAAACTGCTTTATTTTGTTTCGTCATTTGCCTGCTGTTCTGCTACGCGGTCAAGTGCCATTGTATAGGCATCATTTCCGTAGTTCAAGCAGCGTTTGACTCGTGAGATGGTTGCAGTGCTCGCACCTGTCTCCGTCTCAATTTTATGATACGTGTTCCCCTCGCGAAGCATACGCGCTACTTCAAGACGCTGTGATAAAGATTGGATTTCATTGATGGTACACAAATCATCAAAGAATCGATAGCATTCTTCCAGGTCTTTAAGGGATAAGATGGAGTTGAATAACTGATCTAAACTTTTGCCCCTTAATTTATCAATTTGCATCTTTATACATCTTCTCCTTTACTATTGGCACCGCTTCGCACGACATTCTGCAGAGAAAGCGGTATCTTTCCTGACTATTTTTTTCAACCTCAGCAATGAGCTTTGAACGAATCATGACAGGTTTGGTTCTACGCTGGAAATGCCGTCAGTTCTTTCGTAAGCCGAAGCTTCTTTATCGTATACAAATTCGACAAGTTCTGTCATTTTCCTTGTTCGACAATCTGACAAACTTGTTTGCTTACGATATCAGAATTACTTCTGCTTCATTAGGTCTGCCCTAAAAATACAGGTTGTGCGGAAAGCTCGGCGAGACCACAAACATGCGCCCCGCCTCGCTCAATTATTCAAAATATGTTGGTCGGCCAGCGTAACCGACAGATTCATTTTTCAATCAGGCCATTTCACTCGTCATGTCAAAGCCCTCTGCTTCAACAACTCCACATAAGTATTTTCACTTACATGGCAGTGAAGAGATCCATTGCTCATGTCTGCCCTATAACAGTTGTCAGAAATGTGGCAAAGATGATACAGCTCCACTCTGTTATATTTTAACGCATTATAGACGGAAAGAGTACAGTTTTTTTCATGACATCAAATATTCCTCTTGGTGTCACTCGAATATACGGCAAATGGGTACTTTGGAAAAAGACAAGTGTATCAATTGGGCAATCAAATGGATAGCCTCGCTCAATGAGCAGCTCACGCAAGGTTTGTATTTGCTGAAGAACAGTCTCAAATGGTTCAGCAGAGGCACAGCCTGATAATTGCAGCGGGATTTCGTGCAAAATTTTCCCGTTCTCTGTGAGGACGATTCCCCCTCCAATTTCTTTCATTCGCTTATGCGCCAGCATCATATCCTCTTTATTTTTCCCGATCACTAAAATGTCACCCGTGAGCGAAAATGAGCTGACAAAACCTTGTACTTTATTTGCAAAACCTTTGAGCATCGTATTCACACGCCACTCGCCTTTTCGGTCAATCAGGCTAAAGAAACTTTGATCATGATCACATGACAGCTGGTTCACAGAGTTATCAATCTCCACTGTATAAGGCTCCATGATGACAGCATTTCTCATTTTGACGCCTAGCGGCATGGAAAATTGCAAATCACTCGTCGTCAGATCATAGCCTAAATCTAATGGAACAAGCCCGCCATTTTCCCATTTAGTTTCTTGAAATTGATGCTGGTTCTCTCCATCTAATTTGAGGATAACCCCTTTAGATATCACCGTTTCAGGATTTGGATTCATTGGATCATCTAACACATTCAATGAAGCCAGACGTCCTGGACCGACAACCCCTAATAGGTCATCAATTTGATAGTACTTCGCAATGTTAAAGGTCGCCATATTGTATGCATCGATGATAGGCACGCCTTCTTCAAGGGCAATTGAAATCAAACGATTAATCATACCCTCCTCATAAAAATGAGGCGCCGCTCCATCTGTTGTATAGAAGAAGTGATCATAGTGTCTAAAGTCACGCTCGTGCAGCTCTCTTAAAATGTTCACTAAATCTGGGCGGATGGAAGAATGACGAAGTGAGACATGGTAGCCAAGAGATAAGCGCTTTAGCACATCGTCTGCATTCATCGCTTCATGATCGCTGTCCGCGCCAAACAGCTTCATTTTTGTTAGCGTTTTCTCAGAAGCTCCGGGGAAATGCCCTTCAATTCGTTTCCTCTGCTTCTTCGTTTCTTGCATGCAATATAAAATGAGATCATCACCGTCCATCAATCTTGGCCAGCTTGTTAATTCGCCGCCTTGAAGGACATCAGGATGATCAATCCATTCCTTCCGGTAGTTGATAGGAAGCATCTCATCTTCATATCTGACTTCAGTTTGAAGATCATATCTAGACCACCAGAAATACTGAAATGGCTGCTGTTTTAATTCACATAGAGTGGAAAGCGCTTTCTTTTCATTGCTCTGCAAAAGAAGAAATAAGTTATCACTGACCATCGTTGTTGTGCCAAATTGAGACACATATTCTGCAAGTGATTGGGGATTATAAATATGGAACGGGTGCGCGTGAGGCTCTATATACCCAGGCACAATGTATTTCCCTTCACAATCAATCACACGTTTAGCTGATTTATTTTGAGGAAGCTCTGCTCCGACATAAACAATTCGATCATCATGTATCCAAATATTTGCCTTCACCCATTGTTTTAAAAACGGGTTTAGCACGAGTCCATTCGTTAAAAGGAGTGTTGGAACTATTTTTGAGTCGACTACATCGATTTGTGTGCGGATGTCATTGTTTCTCCAATTAAAAGTACGTTCGGACATTCACATACTCTCCTTCATTTGTATTAGCCCTATCGTAACATAACGAACCACGTTACGCATTAATGAAACGTTACAATTTCTTGAAATCACACTTAAAATATTTAAAAAAGGAGATTTACCTTCAATGAAACCTAATCTCGGCTTAATGGAAGCGCTCATTCGAATTGCCTGTGGAATGACAATATGTACTGTGGCTGGTTCTTTATATGCTAGAAAACCATGGAGTAAAATGCTGCTTTTCAGCATCATGTGCGGCGGGATGAAACTGGCATCTGGTATTCTTCGTTTTTGTCCAGTGACATATATGTGTGAGCAGCAGGACACACATGAAGAGAAGGCTGAGTGAACAGCCTTCTTTTTTTATGATTTCCACCTCTGTCATCACTCCGCGGCTTCACACCATTCCACCATCGTACCTGCGATAATTTCCGCGGCTTCAATGACATGCTCAATGTCGATGGATTCATTCGGAAAATGGGCAAGCTCCGTTGTTCCAGGTCCGAAGACGATGATCGGGATACCTGCCGCCTGTGACAGTAATCCTCCGTCTGTTCCCCAAGGAGCGGCTTCGATCTTTGGCGGCTCCTTCTTGACCGCTTCATATTGTTCCTTCAATAGACCTAAAAGTGGATGGTCCGTATCGATTGAGCCTGGAAGCCATCTTGCACCAAACCATTCGACCTCAACAGGATGCTCTTTGAACCATTCATCCTTTTCCCCAAGTCCCATCATCCAATTTTCTAATTCCTTCTCTGCCTGCTCAACCGTTTCACCTGGCATCACACCAAGTCTGCCCTCCATTGTGAGCAAATCCGCTACAGAGGACGGCCAATCACCGCCTTGAATTTTCCCTATGTTGATAGGGATTGGAATCGGGATATGCTGAAATAGCGGCTCTGTGATGCGCTGATTTCGTTCTTCTTCAAGTGCTGCTATATGCGAAAGAACGATCATACTTTTTTCAATAGCGGAAACGCCGTGATATCTTGTTCCGCCATGAGCTGCCCTTCCTTTGATATGCAGTCTGAACCACTTAGATCCCTGCTGAATCGGAAAGATTTTCATATGACTTGGTTCTGGAATGATGGCCGCATCTGCTGTATACCCTCTCAGTATGGCTGCAAGGGTGCCGGCGCCGCCGCTCTCTTCTTCGACGACACTATGAAACACGACATCTCCTTTCAGCGGAATCTGTAGCGCATGCAGTGCCTCTAGTGCAAAGAGTAAAGAAACGTTTCCGCCTTTCATATCTGTTGCCCCGCGTCCATAAAGTCTCCCGTTTATGATATGCCCGCTGTAGGGTGGATATGTCCATTGTTTCGTATCTCCTGCTGGCACAACATCGACGTGCCCATTTAATAAAATGGATTTGCCGCCCCCTTTTCCCTTCAATCGTCCGGCGACATTGGGACTTCCTTTAAAGGAACGCCTCGGGGAATAGAAATACGGGTGTTCGAGCAGGTCTTCTCCGCCAATGTCCCATACATCTACATCAAAACCAATGGCAGACAGCTTATTTGCTACGATTTGCTGCACACCTTGTTCATTCCCTTGGGTGCTCTCACATTGCACCATTTGCTGAAGAAGCGCAATCGCTTCATCTTGGTGCTCTCTCATCCAGCTTCTGATACGTGTGATTGGCTGCAAGTCATTCATCCTTTCTACACAACAGATTTGACATCAGGCGCTAAAATTAAAGGTGCCTCTGTCGCCCTTATGACATCTTCCGGCTGATACGGCGGCATGACTTCACGTAAAATGAGCAACTGTGATTTGACCTCAATGACTGCCATATCCGTAATAATTAGATCCACACAAGACTTAGCAGTTAAGGGCAGTGTGCAAGCAGATTTCACCTTTGACTCACCATGTTTATCGAGGTGGCTCATCACCACCACAACCTTTTTCGCCTTTTGCGCAAGCTCAATCGCTCCGCCCATCCCGGGTACTCGTTTGCCTGGCACAATCCAATTCGCAAGATCACCCTGACTGCTTACTTCAAGTGCACCTAAAATGGTCATATCCAGCATGCCTTTTCGAATGATGCCAAAAGCGGTCGTGCTGTCCATGTATGAGCCGCCTTTTGTTAACGTAATAGGAAAACCACCGGCATTGCACAAATTCGGATCTTCTTCTCCTTGTGCTGGTGAGGCGCCTGCCCCCATAATGCCGTTTTCTGCATGAAGCCATACGTTGTAATGCGCTGGAATGTAATCAGCCGCAAGGGTTGGGATGCCGATCCCAAGATTGACGATCATGCCATCTTCAATTTCCTGCGCCGCCCGTTTGGCTATGCGGTGTCTTAAATCGATGTCTCCCATGCCCATGTCCAGTTCACTCCTTTTGATTGCACGATCTGGTTCACAAATACGCCTGGTGTCACGATTTCCTCTGGATGAAGACTGCCTACAGGCACGATCTCTTCCACTTCCGCAATGGTCCAGTCTCCTGCCATCGCCACAATCGGGTTTGTATTCCGTGCACTTTTATCAAATATCAGATTTCCTGCTTCATCTGCTTTGAAGGCATTCACAATGGCAATATCCGCTGTCAGCGCAGGCTCAAGGATATATGTCTTTCCGTTTAGTGGCACGAGCTGCTTCTCATCAAGATTGAGGCTATCCATGCCGACATCTGTTACAATGCCTGCCAAGCCCATCCCGCCTGCTCGTATTTTTTCTGCTAGAATGCCCTGCGGGTAAAAATGAACATCTAGTGTACCTGATTGCATTTTCTGTCCGGCTATTGGATTTGAGCCAATATGAGAAGCAATGATCTTCTTGACTCTTCCTTCTGTGATCAGCCGGCCAACACCTATTTGTGGGAAGCCTGCATCGTTTCCGATCAATGTCAGATCTTTGATATTCGCTTCTAGGATGGCATCGATCAATGATGGCGGCGACCCTACACCGCCAAACCCGCCAAACATGATGGTCATGCCGTTCCTAAAATGCGTGATCACTTCATCTACATTCACTGTTTTGTTCATCATCTTTCCTCCCTACATCGCAGATGGGAAAAACCCTCGGTTGATGACTTCTTGTTCGACCTGCGTGATTGTCTGCTCAAATAATTGAATGAGTTCATCCATCTCCTGCTGCGTGATAGAAAGCGGCGGAGCGATCATGACCGCTGCACCTCCCACTCCATCCTCTCCAGCGCTTGCTGGGTAAACGAGCAAGCCATTTTGCTTCGCTGTCTCAACGACTAAATGCGTCATTTGAGCATGGGCAGGAAATGGTGTTTTCGATAAACGGTCTGCGACAAACTCAATGCCGATAAGCAGTCCCTTTCCTCTCACATCTCCTATGATGAAATGGTTTGTTTGCACATCCTTTAAAGCATTCATTAAATAGCGTCCAGACAGATCCGCTCGTTCAGGAAGCTGATGTTTTTTCATATATCGAATGACAGCCAGTGAGACGGCTGCTGAAAGCGGGTTGCCGCTATAGGTGTGACCTGCCATCACAGAGCCGGAACCGCTCAGAATTGGTGCGATGACATGATCCGCTGAGACGGCTGCCGCAATCGGTGAATAGCCAGCACTCATCCCTTTGCCGAGAACCATAATATCTGGTACGACGCCCCAATGCTCCATCGCAAACATTTTCCCAGTTCGTCCAAAGCCTGTCATGACTTCGTCTGCAATCATTAAAATATCGTTTTCCTCACAGACACGCTTCATTGCTTCAAAATATCCGTCTGGCGGTACAAGCGCCGCTCCCGATGCTCCAACAATCGGCTCTGCAATAAAAGCGGCAATCCTCTCTTTTCCTATACGCTGAATGACGGTTTTAAATTCCTGGACATACCATTCAACCTGCTTGCCCTCTTCCTTCGGCAGCCATGAACGATAGCTATATGGCGGAGACAGCACTGGGTTCTTTTCGAGCAATGGTTCAAAGCGCTCTCTCCTTGCAATATGTCCTGACATCGACAGCGCACCGAGGGTGATGCCGTGATAACTCATCCATCGTGAGATAATGTGATTCTTCTCAGCCTTTCCCTGCTCCTGCCAATGCTGAATAGCAATTTTCATAGCCGTTTCCGTTGCCTCTGATCCGCTTCCGACAAAAAAAGACCAGTTCAGGTTACCTGGACAAAGCTTACTCAATTCATAGGCAAGTTCTTCTGCTGGTTCATTTGTGAATTGTGATCTGTACGTAAAGCTCACTTTTTCCGCTTGCTCGGTCATGGCATCAACGATTTCACGTATGCCATGTCCAATACTTGCCGTGACAGCCCCCGATGAGCCGTCTATATATTTTTTTCCGTCCCGATCATATAAATAAATTCCCTCTCCTTTCACAGCCACAGGATAATGCTGATTCAACATCGGTTTGATTAAGTAATCCCGGGTCTCCACTTTGCCATTCCTCCCTCTCTCGTCAGCAGCTGCCTCTTTCTTTTTCATGAATCGCAAGAAAATTTTGTATACTTGTTATAAGATTAGCTTAATCAAGAGGGCAGTCATCCTCCATTCGCCACATGCCCGAATTTCAGACGCATTTTTTATACATCGTGTATAAGAGTGTTCAAAAGGAGGTCATGAGTCTATGGCGATTCTCGTCAAAGATGCACTTTCGCTCGATATCATGAAGGGAACAAAGCTGCTCGCTGGAGAAAATGGACTGGACCGACTCATTCAATGGGTGACCATCGTGGAAATCATCGAAGACACGTCGAGGCTTTCCGAAGGAGAATTGCTCGTCACAACCGGATTTGGACTCGCAGACAATCAAGAAAGACGCGACCGGCTTGAAGAATTGATTCAATCTAAAAGGCTATCAGCCATCGCTATTTATAAAGGTGTATACTTAAGCGACATTCCAGCATCACTCATTCAAGCGGCGAAAAATAGCGGCATTCCGCTCATCGAGATTCCCCCGCACATCAATTTCTCGGACATTACAAAAGCCGTCTTAGAACAAATCGTGAGCAGCCAGCTTCATCAGCTTAAATATTCATCCGCGATTCATCAAAGACTGACCCAATTAAATGTAAGGAATAAAAATGTGACGCAAATTACAGAGGAACTGGCACATCTCACTGCAGCAAACATTGTCGTTCTTGATGTCTTTTTACATCAAACAGCGGCTCATCTCATAAAAGATGAAGTGACGTACTCTCCTGCTTTTGGCTTTCTGACAGATCATGAACCAATTGAAACCACGCCCCTTCTCAAGCAGGCAGAAGAAAAAGGGCGGCTCGTTTATGACACGTGCGGAGCATTTGTCCTCGCCGCATGTCCGGTGATTGCGATGGGTGATATTTTCGGGTTCATTGTGTCTTTAAAGAAAAAGGATACGTGGCATCATCTCGACGCGATTGCAATCGAGCATGCCGGGGCCGTGTATGCGATTGAATGGCTGAAGCAAAAAGCCATTCAAGATACAGAAAACCAAATGCAGGGACATTTGTTAGATGATATTTTGCAGCAGCAATATACAGAAGAAAGCTACGTGGTCGAACAAGCAACAAAGTTGCAATATGATATGAGCGAGGAGCAGGTGGTGATCTACTTTCAATTCCAGCATCAGCACACACAGCTCGATCACCAAATGATGCAGCGTCTATCGCAATTACTCACCTCGATCTTTGAACGCAGACATATTCCTTTTTTACTAAAGACAAGGCTCGATTCCATTTTTGTCCTAACACCAGCCGGAAAAAAAGTGTTTCAAGAAGCGGAATGGTATCGCGCAGCAGAGGAGTGCCGGAGCACTTGGTCGTATTTTTTCCCCGTCCATCCGATTGTCATTGGCATTGGGAGAGCCTATGACCAGATCAGTCTCTTTGCAAAAAGCGCAAAGGAAGCGCAGTATGCAGCAAGGCTTCTTCCGCTTTTAAAAACAGACGAAAGCATCATTCATTATCAAAAGCTCGGCTTATATGGGATGCTTCTTGAAATGAATGAAGCGGGTATGAATTTGCATGATTTTTACGTGGAGCTGTTAAGTCCTTTGCTTTATACGAAAAAACAAGGGGCTGACCTGATCCATACACTCGAAGTGTATTTGGCACACAATGAAAATATTCAAAAATCTGCGGGAGAATTGTTTATTCACAGACATACGTTAAGCTACCGGCTGAAACAAATTGAAACGAGAACAGGCTGCAGCCTCAAATCCACTGATGATCGGATGAAGCTGCAGCTCAGTATCATGGCATACCGCCTATCTGGTCTGCTTGATCAGATGAGAACCATTTCATGATTCATTTGGCGTTTTGACCCATAGATTCATATCTTCAATTTTGTCAAAAATATAGCAGTTGTTTTGGAAGCGCCCGGTATACGTATAACCAAGCTGATAAAACACTTGATTCATTCCATAGGACAGTGCACGTGCAAGAGAATAAAAGACATAGATATGCATCGACTGGAGTTCCTTTTCAAGTGCTAGAATCAAATGATGCATGAATCCTAGTTTTCTATAGGAAGGAAGGGTCGCACAATCTGTTAATTCTGCATGACCATACGGCGCATTGATTTCAGCGGATGCTGCACTCACAATGTGTCCGTCATGTTCAACAGCATAAAAGATTGTCCCTTCCTCCATTACCTTTTGAATATAATCTGACTCGTTCATTGGCGTAGGGTACGTTTCAAAGACCGTATCATAGAGCTTTGCCAGTTTATGAATATCCTTCGGTTCGGCTTTCCTCATCACATACTCATCCTGCCACGTACCTTGGTCTTCTTTGATTTCTTTTGCTTGAATGGATGCGACGATCTCATCCTCCTCCAGCCAATACGAACTGTTCATTCGATCCTCAGTGAGAAAAAGCGACATACCGTAAGCGTCACTTCCAAGAAAATAATGAGAAAACACCCCTTCAAGCCGAAAGCCTTTTTCTAAAAAAAGCGGCACATGCTCTCGTCTTACTTTCACAATGACCTTAGAAGCCTTACAGTCCGCCGCTTCCTGAAGGACGGATTGAATGACATCCCGCACCCTGCCGCTATAATCATCTAAACGGATTCGCTCATTAAATGAATCAATACAGATCAAGGCAGAAAAACGCTCGTTTGCAAGTTTCTTCAATTGCACCATACACTCATTCCTCTCTAATGAATCAGTTAATAAAGAATGTCCAAATAGAAAACGAAACAATGACAATGCCAGAAAAAATGGAAATGACCATATAACGAAGGGCTGAACCTTTTTTAACTTTGTTTTGCTTGATTGCTACACGCCTGATGTGATTTGAAGCGACTAAAAATAAAATGAGCATGACGATTGCAAAGATAATAAATGCTTTGATTTCCATGTTTCCTCCCTATATCTATTCGTGATCCCATACTACTTCTTCATGTTCAATCGGCATCCCTTCTCATGAACAAAAAACACCTTTCCATCTCATCAGATAGAAAGGTGTTTTGATTAAACGGATTTCCCCGCAGCCTTCAGCGCACGGGCACCAATGTCACGGCGGTAAAATAGACCTGGTTGAATGATTTCTTCAACCGCTTCATACACTCTTGATCTTGCCGCTTCAAATGTGTTGTCAAATGCGGTCACATTTGCTACACGGCCGCCATTTGTGACGAATTGATCGTTTTCTTTTTTTGTTCCTGCGTGGAAGGTCACGACATCAGACACCGTTGTTTGCAAAGCACCGATTGGCGCGCCTTTTGCGTAGTCCTCCGGATATCCTTCTGAAGCAAGAACGACACTGACAGCGGCAGTGTCTTTCCACCGCAAGTCCACATCTTTTCCGTCCAGAATGTCGAGGAAGACTTGAACTAGATCTGATTCAAGACGAGGGAGAACCACCTGCGTTTCAGGGTCGCCGAAGCGTGCATTGAATTCAATGACCTTTGAGCCTTCTGGTGTTAGCATTAAGCCTGCATATAAAATGCCTGTAAACGAACGCTCTTCCTGCACCATCGCGCGAGCTGCTGGTTTGACGACGTCTTCCACCGCTTTTTGTACGACTTCATCTGAAATTTGCGGAACTGGCGAGTAAGCGCCCATCCCGCCGGTGTTCGGTCCTTTGTCATCTTCAAATGCCCGTTTATGATCCTGTGCGATCACCATTGGGTACACCTTTTCTCCATTGACAAAGGCCATCAGTGAAAATTCCTCGCCTGTTAAAAATTCCTCGATGACGACAGAAGCACTTGCATCGCCAAACTTTTCATCCTCTAAAAAGTCGTGCAGACAGTCGATCGCCTCTTCAAGTGTCATCGCGACTGTCACGCCTTTTCCTGCTGCGAGACCATCTGCTTTAATGACAATTGGCGCACCCTTTTCTTCCACATATGCTTTCGCTTCTTCAAACGATGTAAAAGTGGCATAAGCGGCGGTAGGGATATCGTAGTTTTTCATTAAGTCTTTTGCAAATTCTTTTGAGCCTTCAATGACTGCGGCTTTTGCATTTGGTCCAAATACCTTTAGACCTGCCTCTTCAAATGCATCGACGACACCTGCAATTAAAGGAACCTCTGGACCGACAATCGTTAAGCCGATTTTATTGTCTTTTGCAAAACGAATTAACGCCTCATGATCACCTTCGCCGATTGGAACAAGTTTCGCAGCATCTGTCATTCCATCATTGCCGGGTGCGACAAATACTTGGCTGACAAGTTCACTTTGGTTCACTTTCCATGCGATGGTATGCTCTCTTCCGCCTCTGCCGATAATTAATACGTTCACACTGTCATCCCCTTAATGTTTGAAATGTCTAACGCCAGTGAAGACCATGGCGATGCCATATTCATCTGCTTTTTGAATTGATTCTTCATCACGAATGGAACCACCTGGCTGGATGATCGCTGTGACGCCTGCCTTTGCAGCAGCTTCCACTGTATCGCCCATCGGGAAGAACGCATCAGAGCCTAGTGCACTTCCTTTCGCTTTTTCACCTGCTTGCTCAATCGCAATGTTTGCTGAGCCGACACGGTTCATTTGACCAGCACCGATACCTGCTGTCATTTGATCCTTCGCAAGGACAATGGCATTTGATTTCACATGCTTGACCACTTTCCATGCAAGCTTTATGTCTTTCCATTCGTCTTCTGTTGGTTCTCTTTTCGTCGGAATGGAGATCGTTGCTTCGTCTAAGCCGTAGGTATCGATATCCTGAACGAGTAGTCCACCATGTACACTAGTTAGCTGCTTTTCTTTCTTTTCGAGATCAGCTTCAACATCTAGTGTTAAGAGACGAAGGTTCTTTTTCGCTGTTAACACGTCAAGTGCTTCTTGGCTGAACGATGGGGCGATGACAATTTCTAAGAAAATCGTATGAAGCACGTCAGCCGTTTGTTTATCTACTTCACGGTTAAGCGCCACAATGCCGCCAAAAATAGACGTTTCATCTGCTTTGAATGCACGGTCAAAGGCTTCTGCAATCGTTTCTCCAGTACCAACGCCGCATGGGTTCATATGTTTTACAGCCACAGCCGCTGGCTCCGTAAATTCACGCACGATTTGAAGAGCTGCATCTGCATCTTTGATGTTGTTGTAGGAAAGCTCTTTTCCGTGTAATTGCGTTGCAGTAGCTAAAGAGCCTTTGCTTGGAAGAGCATTTTCATAGAAAGTCGCCGCTTGGTGCGGGTTTTCTCCATAGCGAAGGGATTGTTTTTTCTCAAACGTGACGGTGAACTGCTCTGGCTCTGTTTCGCCAACAAAGTTCGTTAAATAATCTGCAATGAGGGCATCGTAAGCAGCTGTATGACGGAATACCTTCGCCGCAAGCTCACGTTTTTTCTCAAGTGACACGCCGCCTTCTTTGATTTGCTGAACGACTGTATCATAATCACGAGGATCGACAATCACTGTGACGTCTTGGTGGTTTTTCGATGCCGCACGAAGCATTCCCGGTCCGCCAATATCAATGTTTTCAATTGCTTCTTCATACGTTACATCGTCTTTTGAGATCGTCTCTTTGAATGGATAGAGATTCACGACAACAAGATCAATCGGCTGAATGCCATGCTTTTCAATCTGTGCCATGTGCTCATCGTTTTCTCTCACTGCCAATAATCCACCATGAATGTTCGGGTGAAGCGTTTTGAGTCGTCCGTCCATGATTTCAGGGAATCCAGTGACTTCAGAAATCCCAATGACATCAATGCCATTCTCTTGAAGAAGCTTATGAGTACCTCCAGTTGAAATGACTTCAACACCAAGTTCTGTTAATTCTTTCACAAAAGGTACAAGATTTGTTTTATCAGAAACACTGATTAATGCGCGTTTGATCGTCATGCCTTCGTCACCTCATTAAGATAATTCTAAAAGTGATTTGATCACTTTTGGATATAGTGTGTGTTCTAGTTCATGCATTCTTTTTTCAATCGATTCAAGCTCTTCGCCTTGTTCAATGTAAATCGCGGCTTGGTCAATAATCGGACCTGTATCCATCCCTTCATCGACAAAATGGACGGTGATGCCTGCCACTTTGACGCCTGCTTGATAAGCTTGTCCGATGGCATCAAGACCTGGGAAGGCTGGCAGCAAGGATGGGTGGATATTCACAATTTTCCCTTTGTATGCTTCAAGTAATGTCGGACCGATCAGTCTCATATACCCCGCAAGGAAAACCCATTCTACTTCATGAAGCCTCAGTTGTTCGATGATCGTTTGTTCAAAAGCGGCTTTATTCGGAAAAGCTTTCGGTGTAAAAGCAAAGGAGGGAATGCCCTCTTTCTCAGCACGCTCCAGCACCTTTGCACCCGGTTTATCACAAATCACAATGGCGGCCTCTGCCTGCCACTTTTCTTCTTTTAACGTATCTATAATGGCTTGAAAGTTCGTCCCGCTTCCAGAGGCGAAGATCGCAAACTTCTTCATGAGAGGCTTCCACCGCCGAATGTGACACCTTCTCCTTTTTGAACACGTCCGATGAGAAATGCTTTCTCTCCATCTTGTTCAAGCTCACTAATCACATCCACAAGATCGTCCTCTTTGACAGCTAGGACAAAGCCAATGCCCATATTAAACACGTTGAACATCTCTTCTGCCTTCAACTGACCCTTTTCTTGGATAAAGGAGAAAATGGGTGGTACTGGCCATGAGCCGTTATCAATCTCAACGCCAAGACCTTCTGGCAGCATACGTGGTAAATTCTCAATAAAACCGCCGCCTGTCACATGTGCCATGCCGTCAACTTTGCCGGCTTTTACTTGTTTGAGTACGGGCTTCACATAAATTTTTGTCGGTTCAAGAAGCTCTTCACCGAGCGGTCTTGTAAAAGGTTCATACGTTTGGTGCAGGTCAAGACCAGCGTCTTCCAGCAAGACTTTACGAACGAGAGAGTATCCATTGCTATGAATTCCACTTGAGCTGAGTCCAATGAGCAAATGTCCCTCTTTGATGCTGTTTCCTGTCACGATTTCGTCCTTTTCAACGACACCTACCGAAAAACCAGCAATATCATATTCTTCTTCTGTGTAAAGACCTGGCATTTCGGCTGTCTCACCGCCGACAAGTGCTGAACCAGACTGCTCACATCCGTCAGCCACACCTTTGACAATGGATTCAATTTTTACCGGATCTGCTTTTCCAACGGCTAAGTAATCTAAGAAAAAGAGCGGTTCTGCCCCTTGTGCAAGCACATCGTTGACACACATGGCCACGGCATCGACGCCGATCGTATCGTGTTTATCCATTAAAAAGGCAAGCTTTAATTTCGTTCCGACACCATCTGTTCCTGAAACAAGAACGGGCTTTTTGTATGGCAGCTCAGATAGATCAAACATACCGCCAAATCCACCTAGAGCGCCCATGACACCTACTCGTTTTGTACGTTCTACGTGTGTTTTCATTCGTTTGACGGCTTCGTACCCTGCTTCGATGTCGACACCGGCGTTTTTATATGCTTCTGACATCCCATTCACTCCTTTTAGCTGCTGCTTTCCATGTATTTTCGGCAGAATGAAAGAGCAGCATATCAACTCATCTTGACTGCTGCTCCTTTATTCGATTATTTCGTCAGGACTGTTTCCTTCACATGCGGAAGAACTGTATCTTCATATATTTCAGTCGGGTATTTCCCAGTAAAGCATGCTAAACACTGACCGCGTTGCGGATCATCATACTTCCTGCCAATCCCATCCATTAAACCGTCTACAGATAAAAATGCAATGGAATCTGCACCAATTTCCTGTCTAATTTCTTCCACTGAATGAGAAGAAGCAATCAGCTCTTCGTGTGTGGATGTATCAATTCCATAAAAACACGGGTGTGCAATTGGCGGTGAACTAATGCGTACATGGACTTCCGTCGCACCCGCTTCTCTTAGCATCGTGACAATTCTGCGGCTCGTTGTCCCGCGTACGATGGAATCATCCACCATCACAACACGCTTTCCTTCGACAACCCCGCGTACAGCAGACAGCTTCATCCGTACGCCCTGCTCACGCAATGCTTGAGACGGCTGGATAAACGTCCGGCCAACATAACGGTTTTTAATCAAACCGAGCTCATACGGAATACCTGTTGCTTCGGCATATCCAATCGCTGCAGAAATACTGGAATCTGGTACACCTGTCACAACATCTGCTTCGACATGCGCTTCCTCAGCAAGCTTTTTGCCAAGACTCTTTCTCGCACTATGCACATTGATGCCGTTGATATTGCTGTCAGGTCTTGAGAAATAAATGTATTCCATGCTGCACATGCTGCGGTTAATATTCATCGAGAAGCGCTCAGATTTTAAGCCTTCATCATTAATGATCAGCATTTCGCCAGGCTCCACATCACGTAAATACGTGGCACCGACAACATCAAATGCACATGTTTCAGAAGCGACAACATAAGCATCCCCAAGCATACCAAGTGAAAGCGGGCGTAAGCCGTTTGGATCAAGCGCCACGATCATTTCTGTTTCCGTCATGATTAAGAAAGCATAGGCTCCCTTAAGCATGGACAGCGCATTTTTGATCTGTTCCTTCAATTCCATATGCCCGCTGCGCTTAATTAAATGTGCCAGCACTTCGGTATCAGAAGAGGTCTGGAAAATGCTCCCTTGGTTCTCTAGCTGCTGCTTTAACTGCGTTGCATTCACTAAGTTTCCATTATGAGCAAGGGCAAGACTGCCATTGTTTTGCGAACGGAAGAAGAGGGGCTGCACATTTTCAAAGCCGCCTCCGCCTGCTGTCGCATATCGAACGTGTCCGATCGCACCTTTTCCTTTCAAATCCTTTAGCTCACCGTTTTGAAAGACTTCCGTAATCAGTCCAAGGCCTTTGTGTGATGTGAGGTTCTCACCATCTGTTGCAATGATTCCCGCACCTTCTTGTCCTCGGTGCTGAAGGCTATGCAATCCGTAATATGTGATTTGCGGGGCTTCTTCGTGTCCCCAAACCCCAAAGACACCACACTCTTCATTTAAGCCTCTGATTTCAGCAAGCATGGGATCGCTCCTTTCCATGCACGTTCAAGCTCGTTGACCGCTGCATGAATCCATTGTTGTCCTTCTTGATTTTTGACAGTAAACACACCATCATTTGTAACCGTTCCGACTTCTTTCGCATCTTTGACAGCCGCAGCAAACGCTTCGCGGTGCTCCGGTTTAACTGTGACGACAAAACGTGACTGTGTTTCACTGAATAATGAAGCTTCGCTGTTTAAATCGATTTGGATATCTGCACCAAGCCCGTCAGTTCCAAATGTACTTTCAGCAAGTGCTACACCAAGTCCGCCTTCAGACACATCGTGTGCTGATTGAACGAGACCGTTTTGAATCGCGGCTAGCAGGGCTTCTTGACGCGAAAGCTCTACGTTCAAATCAATTTCCGGTGCTTTTCCGTAAATACGACCTTCTGTCATCTTTTGAAGCTCACTGCCTGCAAATTCTTCCTTCGTCTCACCAATGACGAAAATGACATCGCCAGCCTGCTGGAACGATTGAGTCGTAATATGAGCAGTATCTTCGACCAAACCAACCATCCCAATGACTGGTGTTGGGTAAATCGCTGTTCCATTTGATTCGTTATATAAAGAGACGTTCCCACCGATAACTGGTGTGCTTAGCGTGCGGCATGCTTCGCTAATCCCGTCAGCAGACTTTTCAATTTGCCAGAAAATTTCTGGTTTCTCCGGGTTACCGAAGTTCAGGTTATCTGTCACTGCAAGTGGACGAGCGCCTGAGCAGACAATGTTACGTGCTGCTTCTGCGACGGCGATTTTCCCACCGACCTCTGGATCAAGGTAGAGATAACGTGCGTTACAATCTGTTGTCATCGCTAGAGCTTTTTTCGTTCCACGGATTCTTAGTACACCCGCATCAGAGCCCGGTGCAACGACGGTATTTGTCCGAACCATGTAGTCATATTGATCATAGACCCATTCTTTACTTGCAATCGTTGGCTGCTGAAGGAGCTGCTTTAATGTCTCTGCTGCATCTGTGATCGCTGGAGCTTCCACTTTTGTTTCTAAAAACTCACGATAGTATGCAGGCTCACTTGACGGCTTGTGATAAACCGGTGCTTCCTCCGCTAGTGCATCAACAGGAAGCTCACAAACCATTTCGCCTTGATGGAGTAAACGAAGCATTTTATCGTCTGTCACATGACCGACTGATACTGCTTCAAGATCGTATTTTTCGAAAATATCAATGATTTCTTGTTCACGGCCTTTTTCAATGACCAGAAGCATTCTCTCTTGCGATTCAGACAGCATCATTTCGTATGCGGACATGCCTGTTTCACGCTGTGGAATGAGGTCTAGATTCATCTCAATACCAGAACCTGCTTTACTCGCCATTTCCGCACTTGAGCTTGTTAAGCCAGCCGCACCCATATCTTGAATCCCAACGAGCGCATCGTTTTTGATAACTTCAAGGCACGCTTCAAGCAGCAGTTTTTCCATGAATGGATCGCCGACTTGAACAGCTGAACGTTTTTCTTCTGATTCATCGGAAAATTCTTCAGACGCAAATGTTGCACCGTGAATACCGTCACGTCCCGTTTTAGCACCAACGTACATCACCGTGTTGCCGACACCTTTTGCCTGCCCTTTTTTGATGTCCTCATGGTTGATTAATCCAACACACATAGCATTCACAAGCGGATTGCCTTCATAGCTTTGATCAAAATGAACTTCTCCGCCGACTGTAGGAATTCCGATACAGTTTCCATAGCCTGCGATCCCTGCCACTACTTCTTCAAACAAGTACTTCACGCGCGGTGAAGTCAGTTCACCAAAACGAAGAGAGTTTAGTACAGCAATTGGACGCGCACCCATGGAGAATACATCACGGATAATTCCGCCGACACCTGTTGCCGCTCCTTGATACGGTTCAATCGCAGATGGATGGTTATGTGATTCGATTTTAAATACAACCGCTTGGTTGTCTCCAATATCAACGATTCCAGCGCCTTCCCCAGGACCTTGAAGAACATGCTCTCCTTTTGTCGGGAATTTGCTTAAAACAGGCTTTGAGTTTTTATAACTGCAATGCTCTGACCACATGACAGAAAAAATACCCGTTTCTGTGTAGTTTGGCAGCCTGCCAATAATGGATTCGATTAAAGCGAATTCTTCATCACTCAATCCCATTTGCTGATACAATTTCTCTTCTTTAATTTGCTTGTGACTTGGTTCAAGCAGTAGTGACATGAGTGTCCCTCCAATTTTTCACGATAGATTGAAACAATTTAAGTCCGTCTGCGCTGCCTAGTAATGTATCCACCGCGCGCTCAGGGTGCGGCATCATGCCGAGTACATTGCCCTCTTCATTCGTAATACCTGCAATTCGATTGACACTGCCGTTAATATCGTCTCCGTAAGTGAAAGCGATTTGGTTATTTTCAATAAGCTTTGCTAAAGTGCCTTCATCACAGTAGAAGTTGCCTTCACCGTGCGCTACAGGAACCGAAATGGATTCGCCTTTTTGATAGCCGCTTGTAAATTGCGTTTCGTTGTTCTCTACAATGAGTTCAACTGGACGACAGATAAATTTCAAGTCTTTATTTCGTCTCATCGCACCCGGAAGAATGCCAAGCTCCTGAAGAATTTGGAACCCGTTACAAACACCGAGAACAGGTTTTCCTTCCGCAGCTGCTTTTTTCACCGCTGGCATAATGTTTGAAAAGCGAGCAATCGCACCACATCTTAAGTAATCCCCATAAGAGAAACCGCCTGGTACGAGTACACCGTCAAATCCGTCTAGACTCGTTTCGTCGTGCCATACATATTCAACTTGTTCACCTAACTCATCTTGAATCGCATGGTACATATCGATATCACAGTTAGAGCCAGGCAAGACGATCACTGCAAACTTCACTGTGCGACAACCTCCTCCACCTCATAGCGGTAATCTTCAATCACCGTATTGGCCAGTAATTTTTCACACATTTCTTTGACGACTGTGTCTAAATCACGATCTGATTTTTCAATGACAAGCTCCATGTATTTCCCGATACGGACATCCTTTACTTCCTGATAAGACATGCTGTGCAAGGCGTGCTGCACGGCACTTCCTTGTGGATCAAGAACGCTCTCTTTTAAGCTGACAAAAATTTTCACTTTATACATGTTTATGGCCTCCAAGTCTTTTGAAAATTTCTTCGTATGCATTTGTTAAGCCGCCCAGGTTTCGTCTGAACACGTCTTTATCAAGCTTTTCGTTTGTATCTTTGTCCCAAAGCCTGCACGTATCAGGTGAAATCTCATCAGCTAGCAAAATACGATTCTCGTGATCTATTCCGAATTCAAGTTTGAAATCAATTAAATTCACATGGCAGTCTGAGAAGATTTGCTTTAACTCTTCATTTACTTGTCTTGTGATCTGCTTCATTTCCTCGACCTGCTCCGGTGTCGCTGCATCTAAAATGCGAATATGATCTTCTGTAATGAGCGGATCGCCGAGTGCATCATCTTTGTAGTAAAACTCGATCAATGGTGTATCCAGTTTTGTTCCCTCTGGAATGCCAAGGCGCTTTGACATACTGCCTGCCACCACATTTCGTACAACGACTTCAAGCGGCACAATCTGCACCTTTTGAATGAGCTGCTTTGTTTCAGAAAGGCGTTTCACAAAGTGATTGTTGATCCCTTTCTCATGCAGCATTTGAAAGATTAAGCTTGAAATTTCGTTATTCAGTCTGCCCTTGCCTTCGATTTCAGCTTTCTTTTCGCCGTTAAATGCTGTCGCTGAGTCTTTATATTCGACATATAGAATATGCTCGTCATCGGTCTGATAGATTTTTTTCGCTTTGCCTTCGTAGAGAAGTTCTTGTTTCACAGTCATTCAGGTTGGCCTCCTAATTTGAATGTTGGCAATTTTCAGGATTGGGCACCTGACGAGCAGGCGACCCATTTCTTACGCAAGACCTAGACGTTCGAAAATCATATCGACATTTTTCAAGTGATAGTTGTAATCGAAGCAGTCAGCGATTTGTTCAGGTGTTAAGCGTGATGTGATTTTTTCTTCCGCTTCTACTAATGAACGGAAATGCACTTGCTTTTCCCACGCTTCCATTGCCTTCGGCTGAACCGTATCATATGCCTCTTCACGTGCCATGCCTGTATCGATTAATGCAAGAAGAACGCGTTGTGAGTAAATCAAGCCAAGTGTGCGGTCCATGTTGCGTTTCATGTTCTCAGGGAAGACCGTCAAGTTTTTCACAATGTTTGAGAAACGGTTTAGCATGTAGTTCAGTGCAATCGTTGCATCTGGTAAAATGATGCGTTCAGCAGACGAATGAGAAATATCACGCTCATGCCAAAGTGGTACATTTTCATAAGCTGTCAGCATATATCCACGGATGACGCGGGCAATTCCCGTCATATTTTCAGAGCCGATTGGGTTGCGTTTATGCGGCATTGCTGATGATCCTTTTTGTCCTTTTGCAAAGAACTCTTCTACTTCACGTGTTTCACTCTTTTGAAGTCCACGAATTTCAACAGCAAATTTCTCAATGCTTGTTGCGACGAGTGCAAGAGTTGCCATGTAATCGGCATGACGATCACGCTGCAAGGTTTGGGTTGAGATTGGTGCAGCTTTGATGCCAAGCTTCTCACATACATATTGCTCAACAAACGGGTCGATGTTCGCATATGTGCCAACAGCTCCAGAAATTTTGCCGAATTCAATGCCAGCTTTTGCTTGTTTAAAACGTTCTAGGTTACGCTTCATTTCTTCGTACCAAAGACCAAGCTTCAGGCCAAATGTTGTCGGTTCAGCGTGTACACCGTGTGTACGACCCATCATGACGGTATATTTGTGCTCTTTTGCTTTTTCTTTTAGGATGTCAACAAATCTCTCAATGTCCTTGAGCAAGATATCGTTCGCCTGTTTTAATAGATATGAAAGCGCCGTATCCACTACGTCTGTAGAGGTTAACCCGTAATGAACCCACTTTCTTTCTTCTCCTAGAGATTCAGATACAGCACGCGTAAAGGCAACCACGTCATGGCGGGTGTCTTGTTCAATCTCTAGAATACGATCAATATCAAAGCTTGCATTCTTGCGCATGGTCACAACGTCTTCTTTTGGAATAACGCCGAGCTCTGCCCAAGCTTCACAAGCGAGAATTTCTACTTCAAGCCATGCATTAAATTTGTTTTCCTCTGTCCAGATTGCTGACATTTCTGGTCGTGCGTAACGTTCGATCATTTCCCGTTTCCTCCATCTCTTTCAGTCCATATCTTTGTGATGTTTGTCATCCATTCATTATCAAGCTGTTTCATAAAAGTCATATGCCCCATTTTGCGGCCGGTTTTCACTTCATGCTTTCCATATAGATAAAGCTTCGCTTCTTTGAGAAGCTCAGGATGCTCTTTTGGGATGTCTACTTCATCGCCTAATAAGTTCACCATCATGCCCTCTGATAAAAGGGCTGTGCCACCAAGCGGCAAACCGCATATCGCGCGAACGTGCTGTTCAAACTGACTCGTCTCACATAAATCGAGCGTATAATGACCAGTATTATGCGGGCGAGGCGCCAGTTCATTGACGAGCAGCTTTCCGTCATTTGTCAGGAACAGTTCTACAGCAAGTGTACCAACTAGCGCTAGCTTTTCAGCAAGCGTTGTTGCCAGTTCTTTTGCTTTCTCCTGAATGCTGCCATCTACCCTTGCAGGCACGATGCTTTGGAATAAAATATTGTGCTTATGAATGTTCTCAGCGACAGGGAATACCGCAATCTCCCCATGAATAGAACGAGTGACGATGACCGAGAGCTCCATTTGAAATGGGACCCAGCTTTCTAAAATACATGCTCCATGTGTGAGCAATTCAGCTGCTTCGTGAAGCTGTCCCTTTTCCTTGATCACATACTGCCCTTTTCCGTCGTAGCCGCCTCTGCATGTTTTCAGCACGGCTGGCAAACCAAGTACGGTTACTGCGTCTTCCAGCTCTTTTTCATCATGAATGATGCGGTAAGGTGCGACTTCACAGCCTGCATCTACAATCCCTTTTTTCTCCGTTTCACGATTTTGAGTTAAAAGAAGAAGTTCACTTCCTTGCGGTAAATTGGCTTCTTCCTTCAATTGATTAAGTGCATCATAATCAATATTTTCAAATTCATATGTCACGACATCGCTGATTTCTGCCAGCTGTCGAATCCCATCGAGGTCACTATAAGCAGCTGTGATTTCTATATCAGCAACCTGTCCACAAGGAGATTGTGCGACTGGGTCTAAGACAGCTGCCCGGTACCCCATTTGCTTTGCGCTGACGGCCATATATCTGCCAAGCTGTCCTCCGCCGATAATACCGATGGTTGCGTTTGGAAAAATGGTCTGCTTAGCCAAGCTGATCACTGCTTTCTAGTACAGTCTGTTTTGTTTGCTCTCTTCTTTCTTCAAGGCGAGCAGCGATTGTTTCATCAAATGCTGAAATCATTTGTGCAGCAAGAAGCCCTGCATTTGTTGCACCGGCTTTGCCAATCGCCACTGTCGCAACTGGTACACCGCCTGGCATTTGAACGATGGATAATAAGGAATCCAGCCCATTTAGTGCTTTTGATTGTACGGGCACACCAATGACCGGCAGTGTCGTTTTCGCTGCGACCATCCCCGGTAAATGTGCTGCGCCTCCAGCACCGGCAATGATGACTTTTAGTCCTTTACCTCTTGCTTCTGTCGCATATTCAAACATCAAGTCAGGTGTCCGGTGTGCGGATACTACCTGTTTTTCATACGGAATGTCTAATTCCTCTAAGATATCGCACGCATTCTTCATTGTTTCCCAATCAGATGTACTTCCCATGATGACACCTACAAGCGGCTTCATTTTGTCCCCACCTTTAAGCTGATATTCGATTTTGTATCGTTTGACACGCTTCCCAAACCTAAGCAGCTTGTCAAACGCCGAACAAAAAGGCCCGATTTGCATTGCATTGTTAGGAAGCAACACAAACCGGGCCATGGTAAGCGCTGTTCGCTTTTGAAACGCCATGTCAGTTTTGTTCACTATCCTGCATAGTCCAGTCATTTACGGTAACTGGGTAGAAACTTATGGGCCAATTCCCAAGATTATATGAGGTTCGTGTTTTGAATTCATGTTTATCTTAACAACGGATGTTCATGATGTCAACGGATTTATCGAACAATCTATGAAGTCGTCGTTTTAATGTTCGGATTTAGACTGTTTTTCCTTCAAATACGATTTTTTTCCCAATCGGAATGATCTGAATCGACCCATTTTCCTTCTTTTCCTGAAAAATGGGCTCCTCCATTCGTCGGACAGGCGCGTAGCCTTCCGCTGCCATCTGGGACAACACTTGATCGATCGTCATGTCGTCTTCCACATAGAATTTCTTCTTCTTTGGTTTTGCGGTCATTCTTTAATTCTCCTTTTCTTCACAGCCTTCACCCAGAAGCCGCCGTGAATCGATTTGGGCTCATATGAAATGATAAATGCCTTTGAATCCAGCGTTTTAATCGTTTCATATAATTGCAGTTCATATTTTCTCGGTGTTAAAATTTGCAATGCTGTCCGGTCTCCTTCAAGACCGCCTGCTACCCAGCTGGTGACACCATATCCTTTTTCTCTCAATTGCCTTGGGAGATCGACATCTAATTCTTTTGTGATCACGTTAACAGTTGTGTAGCCAAGTGCCAGCTTCTCTTCAATTTTCATCCCGACAATGATCCCCATCCCATAACCTAACGCATACGCAATGACATTTTGGATTTGATCTAAGTTATCAAGTACGATACTTAATCCAATCACATAAATCAGCATTTCAATCGTACCAGCAAAAGCTGCTGCGTACCGTCTGCCTTTCATTGTTAAAATCAAACGCATGGTGGAAAATGAAACATAGACAATATTAATCACTAAAATGATCAAAACCATGGTGAACGCATTGGATAAAAGTTGTTGAAGCACGATTCGAACCCCCTGCACTAAAAAATCAAATAAAGCACCCCATATTCTACTAGAGAACATACCTTGATACAATCAAATTTGCGCGAGAAAAACACATATATCTTTCGACAAGAAAGGTGGTCTTTGTTACCAAGAGTTTACCCGTTTTTTCCTCGTCTCAACATGAAAACCTCCTTTTTCAAAAAAGGAGGTTTTCAGTGTGTGTATTATCCAAATCGAACAGGCACAAGTGAAGGAATCAAATACTCTCCGACAATGCCCCAGAGCAGTGCAATGATGACAAGCTCCACCAATAAAAAGATCCAGCTGGCATACATCAAATCACCGCGCACCGCTTCATGCTCCGATTGAACCGAGCGAAACAGTACGACCGCAATCAACTGGAGACCAAAAAACATCATCACAGATAAAATGACCGTCACATATGGAATATTCAGCATGGCAAATACAAGCCAAAGGATGGATAAAACCAAAACCGGTACAAGTGTGGCACCAAACTTCATGATCACTTCTTTCAGTGATATGTTTCCTTTTAGCATGTACTTACCGAGTAACCAGACGGTCAGCATCATCAATGTGAGCAGAATGAGTGTAAAGACCGCTACCCTCAAAAAGGCGTCACCAAAAGAGTAATGAATGCCAAAGCCTAATAAACGAGTCTTTGACGCCTTTAATTGAACATAGTTGCCTAAAGCAAAAAACACGCTGAATAACACAATCGAGATCCAGGCGTACTTCATCCGTAATGTTTCCGCTTGATTGATGGCCCGGCTCGGTGATTTTAACATCGCAAGTCCATATGAGCCATAGCGCTTAAACGCGCCTCCTACACCTTGCAGCATACGCTGAATGGCAGAACGCTCATCATCCGCTGCTACTTTTACTTTCGACGTTCTTCCACGTTTTGCGGCGCTTCTGCTAAGGCGGGATTGCCTCGTTTCTTGATCTATTGATGGCTCTTCATTTTTTAAGTCTGATGTACTTTGCTCTTCATCTTTTTCTAACATCTCATATCAACTCCTATCCAGCACAATCCTTACAGGCTCATACGAATGACCTGTAAGGATGACTCCTCTTAAAGTAGCGGAGTCTCTCTGTTCAGTCAAGATTCCTTGACGTTCATACGAATAGACGGATAAAAGACAGCAGAGGTTTTAAAATGCCAAGAAAATAAGACAAAACAAAAAAACAGCAGCTTCCATGAGCTGCTGGTGCTCACGAATGTTCAATTCGCTCCGCGCCAGTGCTCGTCCTTCCTAGACTTCAAAGGTTTTCTATCACGCTGAAAGAAAACAAAGGGCTAAAATAAAGATCATTTTAACCCTTTGTCAACAATTAATGATTTAAGAAAGCAAAGTAGAGAATAAAGATCACAAACAATCCGTACATAATCGGATGTACTTCTTTGGCTTTCCCTTTAAAGATCATCGTAATCGGGTAGAAAATAAAGCCAACCGCAATCCCTGTTGCAATACTGTATGTGAGTGGCATCATAATCATCGTTAAGAACGCTGGTACGGCAATTTCAAAACGATCCCATGCAATCTTCGCAAGCGGAGCGACCATCAGTGCACCCACAATAATCAAAGCAGGTGCTGTCACATTCGATGTAACGATGGATAAAAGCGGCGAGAAGAACATCGCAAGCAAGAAGAAAATACCTGTCACGACAGCTGCAAATCCAGAACGAGCACCAGCCGCAACACCTGAGCTAGATTCAACATAAGATGTTGTTGTCGATGTTCCAAGGACAGAACCTACAACGATTGAAGATGAATCCGCTAGAAGTGCTCTTCCTGCACGCGGCAGCTCATTATTTTTCATTAAACCAGCTTGGGTTGCAACAGCCACAAGCGTTCCTGCTGTATCAAAGAACCCAACGAATAAAAACGTTAAAATCACGACAAGCATTTGAATCGAGAAAATGTCTGGCAAGTGAATCAAGGCTTGTCCAAAGGTTGGAGATAAGCTTGGAATACTTCCCACAATTTGCGTCGGAACTGGGATAAGACCAACAATCATTCCTGCAATAGCTGTCACAAGCATCCCAATGAAGACACCTGCATTTACTCGCAGAACCATTAAAATGACAGTCACCACGATACCAAACACTGTTAACAGGACAGGACCACTATGAATGTTCCCAATCGAAACGAGCGTATTATCATTATTGGCAATAATGCCAGAGCCTTGCAGACCGACAAACGTAATGAATAGGCCAATACCTGCACCAACCGCTAGCTTTAGCTCAGCCGGAATGGCATTGATGATTTTTTCACGGAAACCTGTTAAAGAAAGGGCAACGAAAATCAATCCTGAAACAAATACACCAGAAAGTGCTGCTTCCCATGTGATGCCCATGCCAAGAACAACCGAGAAGGCGAAAAAGGCATTCAAGCCCATACCTGGTGCAATCGCAATCGGATACCTGGCAATTAGCCCCATCAGAATACACCCTGCGGCAGAGGCTAACGCCGTCGCTGTAAAGACAGCGCCCTGATCAATTCGTAATTTATCTGGAAAATCCGGTACTGCTACTAAAGCAAGTGTGATCGGATTGACAAACAGAATGTAAGCCATCGACAAAAATGTGGTTAAACCACCGATGATTTCTCTGCGGTAATTCGTTCCTAACTCATCAAACTGAAAAAACTGTTTCAAGCCAACTGACTCCCTTCATGTCCTTTTGCTTTAGTCTGCCCCATTCACAAGTCAAATAAAAAACGCCCCAACAGTTTTGGGACGCTTGACTACATATGTGAATTCAGACGGTGACATAAAACAAGAACAATGCATGATTTATATCAAACGAGTGTGAATTGACGTAGTCAAGCTATTTACGGTAGCTTGGTAGAAACTTGCGGGCCATATCCCCGCTATTATACGACTTCTATCTATTTGATTTCTGTGTCTATTGTACCAACTTCATTTTTAAAACACAATACGAAAAGCGAACATTTTTCAAAGAAATGTCCGCTTCATTCGTCTTATTGCACGAATTTGGAAAATCACATCTAGTTCTTGTTACTTTTCTTATCTAAATATTCGAAATTGCTAAGAAACATAGAGAAAGCATGAAAATATAAACTTTCTAACAGGAAAAAAATCAAGCTATACTATTTCAAAAATTTAGCGCATCACTTTTTAATTAATTCAATACGGTACAATTTATCTTCATTAAAGAAAAATTCTAGGAGAAGCTGTTCATCTTTATCTTGATACTGAATACCTGTTTCATACCCTTCTACAAACCAAAGGTTTTTGTATTCTTTCCCATACATTTTTATTACATCCTGAAACGTATCAAAAATCTTAATACCTTTAGATGTTTTAATTTTTTGGTCTTGTGATTGGTTAGTAATGGAGATTATATTATCATCTTTATTAAATGTTACTAAAAAATCCTCATCCCCCTTTTTTGAATATACGAATTCATTATCAGATGAAAATTGATCACTTTTCTTAAGTATATGATTATCAATCTCTTGCCCAATTTTAAAACCGCCTAATGATTCGTCTTTAAGAGATACTGAATGAAAATTCACAAAAAATAATACATAAAGAACAATTATTATTGTTAAAAACAAAACACTTATTATTGAAATTAATTTCAAACTTAAAAACTTCTTAAAAAACATAAAAGAAATTAAAAATATTAATACTAAACCTGTAATAATAAAAACTCCCAAAATTCTGATCTTCCTCCTTGTTATTTACTAGGTGAGAACCAACCTGTATGTTTATGATAGAGTCTTGAATGCTTAGCAATATTAGGAGAACATTTTCCAGCTGTACTTTTATTCTTAGTCGAGCAGTAAGGGCTATTGGTATAATCTTTTAAACATTTAAAACTTCTAGCTAATGCTACATCACAATCACTTTGAAAAAAATTGATGTTTGCTTTAACAGGATGCTTCGTTTTACTGTAATATCTACCATCTCCAGTAAATCCATTAAACCTATTACAATGTACGTATGCTCCACGCTTAGGTTTTTGTCCGTTTTTCAGTCCACCAATTTGTACTTCACCGTCTCCTTCTACCTGCTCTTCTATTGACTCTTCTTCGCCCCCCATATTCTTTATTATACCAGTTAAGTCAACATTTTCATAAATAACTGTTTCGTTTTTTTGTTTATTAATTTCAATTGACTTGGTCTTTACATCACTTGTAAGGATATTTTTAACAGACACATCAACATCTTCTGTATCATTTAGTTCAAAAACAGCTTCTCCATTAGAATCAGTTTTTGCTTTTTCACCATCAACTTCAATTTCCTCACCTTGATAAGTCACTACTCTTTCTAATTGTTTTAAATCTTCATTTAAGCTCCATCCACCATCAGTATAAGTTTTAATAACAGACTCTGGCATACTTTCTTCAATAGGTAGAATTTGCTTAACAACTTTTTTAACTTTTAATTCTACTCCATTTACTTCTTCTGCGTTTACATTTAGCGGTAAAAACAATCCTGATAAAAATATAATTAATATTAAAAACTTAAGTTTAGACATACATACTTCACCTCATATTTTTATAATTCGGTTGACCATAACCAATCTGTGAATCTCTTTCTGTTTTTCCTGCTAGAACTACTAATTTTTTATATAATTCAGTATTGTTTTTAATGAAAAAACAATTCTTCATATTAGCTATAAATGCTGTTAAAATGGCAGCTGAAACAGAAGTTCCCTCTATTTGCTCTCCGTCTATATAACTTTTAATTTGAACAGGCATAACAAAATCTATATAACCATAATTTGAATTAATCCACTTTTCTCCTGTATCTTTTATGCCTCCAACACTTAAAACTTTTGTATTAGATGAGGGGTAGTTATTTTTTTTCAGACCTTGATTTCCAGAAGAGCTTACAAGTGCGACATTTTTGTTATACAGCTGCTCTAAGAGTTGATCAATTTTTAAATCTCCAGATTTTAAATAAAAACTCATATTAACAACATCATAGTCTTGACCAAGAATTGTTTTTAAATTTTCCCAAACTAAATCTTTCGAAATTTTTCCTTTTTCATCTGATATAACAAATAAATCAATTTTAGTATTTTTTGTTGTGAGAGAACTTACAATAGACAATATCTCATCAGAATGTGTCTTGCTTTTTAGAGATGTATCTATATTTATTTCATCAGCATAATTAATTCCTTCTATACTATTAAGTGTATCTAGAATTGCAACTCTGATATATTCCTCATTTTTACAACTAGGCATTTCAAGACTTTCAATCCCACCAACTTTTTGAGTTTTTTTTAACTTCACTAAATCTCTTTCATTAAAACTTAAATAGACGATACTACCAACAAATAATACAAATATAAAAAAAAATATTTTACTTTTTGATATCATAATTATTCATTAAATTATTTAAAAGTTTAGCACGAATATTATTATAGTTTTTACTGAAGTAAACATTTAATATCATTGATTTGTTTTTTTTCACATTATATAAATTTTTATTTACACTTTGAGTTTTGTATAAATATATAATTTGATGTTTACTACCGTGGTTATGCGATGATTCATGACTAATATTCGAATCATTCATATTATGTTTGTATTCACCTTGCTTCATTTCGGTGAAATCTATTCCATATTCATTATAACTAGAAAAAACTTCTTCATTTTCTCCATTTATATCTAAATCTTCAGCTACTTTGTTTATTTGTTTCCCTTTCTCTAATTCACTTTCAAACTCCGAAAGTTGATTATGCTCTCCTTCAAAAACCTTTATTTTAGAAATCTTTGTCCCAAATGATTGTTTTTCCTCTTCCAAAAAATTCTCAATTTCTTCTTCTGTTATTAACTGAAATTTTTGAGCTAGGAATTTAACCTTGAGATATTCATCTACATATTCTTTTGTATCTTTGTCAGATAGGTTTTTTTTTGTAGAATCAGCTAATTTTATGTAAGGAAACTGAAGAATTCTATCTTTATCCGCTATTTCGCCTTTTTCTTTTATGAATTGCTGATCAATTAAACTAGAGTTGATAAGATTATCAACTGCTGTATCATAGGGTTTGCCTAGCAATTTTTTTTGAACATCTTTCATTGTTAATTCTTCCTCGCCTATTTTAGCTACCACTTGATTTTCTTTTTTATAATTTTTAAGTATCATCCCTCCTAAAATTAGAACAACTACTAATAAACACGCTTCAATAACATAATGAATTTTTTTAATCATACTAACCTCACATTTTTAAATCTACAATATCATCATTTTTTTGAAAAAACAACATTATTTGGGTAAATTTTAAATAAAATCTATATTATCTCACTTTGATTACTATGTATATTATCACGTATTACTTTAATAATCCGCTTAATAAAAATAAGGATTACAACAATATAATTATTATAATTTACCATCAATATTTTTATATTCAAGAAATCCCTCCAAAAAGAAAAGAAGAATGACAAAAATAAAGGCTTGACTGAGGAATGAAGGAATTTTCTATTGTAAGGCATGCATGTGCAGAACAAAAAACATCGCATAGTGGATAAACAATCTTTTTCCAGCGACACATGCTGAAAGACTGATCTTAAAACAAGCAACTATCGAAGATACTGAGGACAAGCGCACATCTACTTATCAAAATGAAACCGCGTGCCACCAAAGTGGCATTAATACTAGGATTACAAATAAAATCAATGAAAATTGATATTTATTTCATTTATAAATCCGCATTCAGATTATGTTTCTTTTAACATTAATGAGCTTAGCTTTATTCGATTGATAAGCTTGACCAGCAAATGGAGAAATCAGCCCTTTTCTTCCTAGCAATAGACCTCTAAAAAAAGCATGAAAAAGATCTATTATCACAACATCTTAAATATAGAAAGCGGCGATAAAAGATCGTTTTTGTATATGACAGATAGGTATTTCTCATAAAAAATAAGTTATTTGAACTCGAAAAAAGCTTGAAGCACATGATTCAGGATTTCAAAATCGATGATTCTAAATGCTCTTACCATCAATTCAATTCGTTATCTTGCTTGTTCTTGCAATTGTGTTGTTGAGAGAATTAAAAGTGAAAAATTGAATACTGATAATGTGTAGAAATTTTAAAAAAGGAAGGATGGGCACACTTGGACAAAAGAATGGTTTCAAACATGCAAAGAACATGAAATAAATCCTTGGGAATGGGATTTCAAGCAAAGTTACACAAAGAATCGGTACCAAAGGAGAAATCATCAATTGAGTGATATTAGATTATAAAAGTCTTAAACTCAAAGAAATTGGAATATGTAATGTCACAAAAAAAGCTGATCCCAAAGCTGACTGTGATAACAAACCTTTTTATTTCAGCAATTACTTTGGTGCACTGATTATGAACCAAATTCTAAACCGCAACTTTATCTCGATCGTTAAAACTTGCTCTGTGGAAAAAAATGAATTTCTTTATTATTACTTTCAATCATTCTAAAAAACAAACTTCTGATATCCATATCAATCATAAGTTTAAAAAATCCCCTACTGTCACCCAATGTAATGGAATTTCACTATTACCACATTAGTTGAGTTCGGGTCTTTATTCATTTTCTCAAGTTTATTGAGATGTTACCACTTGAATTCTTTCAATAATTACGCTTCTAGAAAAAGTTCGTCGAACAATGTTTCCGTCTTCTTTTTAATTCTATGTCTATTGATTCAAATACCAACTTCATTTTTAAAACACAATACGAAAAGCGAACATTTTTCAAAGAAATGTCCGCTTCATTCGTCTTATTGCACGAATTTGGAAAATCGCATCTAGTTCTTTATACACCCTTCTCCAAATCCTTCTCTTTTGCAAAAACCGCTTCGGCTACATGGAAAAACTCTTTCACAGCTGGAGAAGCTTGGGAGAGAGACGGACAGGCGAGCGCAACCTCACGATGATGAGAGACATTCAACTTTCGAATGTGCACAAGCTGCTGCGTTTTTAAAAACAGCTCAGGACCTATTGTGACACCAAGTCCTTCCCCAACCATACGAGCAATGGTCGTACAATCGTGTACTTCAAATAAAGTAGCTGGCTTCAATTGAGCCTCAGAAAATATATCCTCTACATGTGATTGATACATGCCAGTCGGCATAATAAATGGTTCATCCGCCAAATCTGTGATATCTACAATGGACTGCTGGTGAAATCGATGATTTGGATGATAGGCGACCACCATCTCATCTTTGATCAGCGGCAACAAGTCAAAGGCTTCATCCGCATGGCCTTTCACAACAAATCCAACATCAATGATGCCAGAGTCCAGCCACTCCAATATTTCTTCATACGTCCCCTCATAAAATTTAAATTCGATTTTCGGATGCTTTTTCTGATAGCTCACAAGCAGCTTAGGTAATAAACAAGCAGATGCACTGGCAAATGTACCGATACGAATCAAGCCCGTTTCGATATTTTTCGTTAACGCAATCTCCTGCTGGATCTTCTCCACCCTATTTAACACTTCTCTAATATGCGGGAGAAGCGTTTGACCGATATCTGTCAGCATAATGCCCTTTTTTCGATCACGAATGAATAAAGACACACCCCACTCCGTTTCTAAACTTGCCACTGCATGACTCACGGCGGACTGCGTCATATTTAATGCTTCAGCTGCTGCGGTAAAACTGCCAAGCTCGACCACTTTTGCAATAATATCAAAGCGAACAAAGCTCATGAGTATTCACTCATCTCCTTCATGAAAAACATCAATTTTACTTATGTTAGCACGGAATTTAAACTAAATACAACGTATCAAATTGAAGGAAGGGTTCAAAAATGAAAAACACATCACATCAGTTATTGATTATTCTTTTAGCTGTCGGTTCATTCGTCACAGGCACGTCAGAATTCGTCGTGTCAGGCATTCTAGATATGATTTCTGTTGATTTAAATATCTCCATTCCTGCTGCCGGGCAGCTTATTACCGTTTACTCTCTCTTTTATGCAGTAGGTGCTCTCTTTTTAGTGATGGCAACATCGAAATTGAACCGAAAAAAGGTTCTGTTATCGGCTATTTTTGTGTTTATTTTAGGCAATGTGGTCGCCTTTCTTAGCCATCACTTTATGCTACTCCTGCTATCCCGAGTCATCATGGCCATGAGTGGCGGCTTATATATTGTCGTCGCCACGAATTATGCAGCGCAGATCGCCCCTCCAGAAAAAAAGGGAAGTGCAATGGCGACGGTCATTACTGGTTTTACCGTTTCACTCGTACTTGGTGTCCCTATTGGCACATTTCTATCAGGTCATGTGGATTGGCACTACATTTTTCTCATCATTGCACTAGGTACTGCTTGTCTTTTACTACTGCTTTATCAATTACTGCCACGCATGGAGGGACATTCACATCTGCCATTGAAGCAGCAATTACATCTCCTTCAAGATAGCAGGGTGATCAGCGGCTTAGCCACGACCGTCTTTTGGATCTTAGGCTACACAATGGTGTTCACTTATATCTCACCTTTATTACGACAGACCGCTGGCCTCTCTCTTGAAATGACAAGTATCGCCTTACTCATTTTAGGAATCGCTGCTTTTATAGGCTCACGATTTGGCGGCTTCGCCGTTGATCAATGGGGACCAAACCGAACCATCTCGATCAGCATCATGATCCAGATGCTCGCTCTATTCACTCTATTTTTTACACAATTTTCCACAATTAGCGTCTTGATCACATTAGCCATATGGGGCATCGCAACATGGACAACAACGCCAGCGAAGCAGTTTTACCTCATCTCTCTAAAACCCCATGCATCAGAAACCGTACTGAGCTTTAATACAGCGATTATGAATATCGGCATGATGCTCGGATCGTCAATGGGCGGTGTGATTATACAATATACAAATGTCACGAACTTAAGCTGGATTGGCGGTTTAGCCAGTTTTGTTGCGTTCATGTTGATTCGATACTCGTTCCATCGTAATCGACTGGTCCAAAAGCAGACAAAAAGCGAACATGGATAACCATGTTCGCTCTCTTATTTTATTGACTAGCCTTTGATGTTTCTTTTTTGACTGGAATGGTTACCGTTATCGCTTTCTGTGGTGCCAACATATTCAGTTCTGACAAATCAAGGTAAAGCCCATATTCTTTAAAAGAAAAATGGTTTAATGATAAAGTCTCTAAATTCTTATCATCAAATTCAAAGGTGGATTGCATGGAAGCTGTCTTTAAATTCGTCATCTTCGCATGGTTCCCCTTCAAGTAATATCCGCTTTCATAGTCTGCTTGTGGATCGGGCCATGATTTCATCTTTTCAACATCGCCTAATCCAATGAATTCACCTATATTCTCCATCACATCCTGATCTAATTCTTTTTGATCTACTCCAGTAAATTGATAATCAACCATCACAGATCGGTCTTTTTGCTCTATCTTATTGATTTTGATTCCGATGCCATGATGCTTTGTTTTGAACTGAACAGGCAGCTTTGTCTGAAGAGGAATAATGTGGCTGTATTCTCGTTCGTTTCTCACATCCGTGTAAAATGTCAATTCAGTCGCCTTTGGATTAATCGGTTGATTCAAAATCGTCAAATGATCTTTTCTAGTTTTGTCAGAAGTCAGTTGTTTTTTTCTTAAAACGGTTCCAATCTCAAGCTCATACTCATTCCCTAAATTATCTTTCATTCCATCTATACTGACTTTATCATCTTTGGAAAAACCATTGTAATCAATGGCATATTGAATAGCAGAGCCATTCACTCCATTTTCTACCTTTACGTTTCTTATTTGATAACGTCCATTTAAAATAGACACGTCTTTTTGTCCCGCTAATAAAGTGGTTTTTTGCTTAACCACAGGTAACTTGAAGCGCCAATTTCCTACAATATCCCCAATCTTCGAAATAACAAGCGGTACTTGTTGACCTTGTTTGATCGTTTGTCCATTTGTATAGACTTCCGTCTGCCCAACATAGCGGCCATCTTTTAATTTTTTTAACTCTGTTTTATCAAAATTCAGTTGAAAGTTTCCATCGATTTTTTCTGGATTCACTCTAAACGATACAAAATCTTCTTTTGTATGGAAATTCTCCACAGTAAACGTATAAACAAGCCGCCCGGCGTCATAGTACACACTGTTCACTTTCACAGTAACCCCTCTTGATTCAGCCCCCTCATTGACATGCTTCACCAAATCACTCTGAAAAAGAGACATTCCTACTTTATCGTGAAACATCATATAAAACTGTCCAATAATCGGGACACGTGCCATCGCTGTATTAAGAGAAGGAAAAAGGAAGCCTGATGAAAAATAAAGAACGATTAGTATGATGACAGAGTATATTGGCGTTCTCCAATTCCATGTGAACCAACGTCTTTTCTTTTCCGCTTTCACATCTCCTATTGCTTGGCGAACCGCAGAGGTTACTTCCACAATTGGTACTTCAATCTCATCATAAAGCTTTTTCATTTGTTTTCGTTCCATCGACACTCTCCTCCTCTTCCAACGTTTGCTTTAATAACTTTCTTGCGCGATACAAATGAGTTTTGACCGTTCCTTCAGGCATACCCATCTGCTGAGAAATCATCGAAATCGAATAATCTTGAAAATAAAATAGCTGAATCACAATCTGGTATTGCTCATCTAACACATCAAGAGCATGTTTTAAATCTAATTTGTCTTCCAAAAAATCATTCCGCTCAACGCTTTCGTGCTGCTGTTCAAACGGCACAACATCTTGCTGCTTTTTCTTCATCGCAAAAATCGTATGAATCAAAATCCGAGTCAGCCAGCTAGAAAAATAAGCTGGTTCTTTCAAACCAGATAGATGCTTAAACGCTTTAAATACTGTCTCCTGAACAGCATCTAACGAATCCTCTTTATTTCTTGTGTAGAGAAAAGCCGTTTTATATACACGCTCCTGATACATCAGCATTAATTTCTCAAATGCCGGGACATTCCCTTTTTGTGCTTTTTTAATTAGACGCACATGCTTCATCTCACTCACACCTCCTACACCTGTTAGAGCAAGCTTTCTCTCAAACGGTTTCAACAAACGGACATTTCTTTTACTTAGCATATGTCGGACAAAAATAGAAAAAGTGAAGAACGGGCCGCAAAGAATTACGTTGAACATTTGATATAATGGAAGAAATATCTACAAAAAGGAGTATGTCGATTGTTTCTATTTGAAGAACCTACGTGTGCTAGCTGTCGGAAAAAGGTAGAAGGAAACGAAGAAGTGTACGTCAAGCTGGTCTATCCAAAGAGAAAAGGAATGACAGAAGTGAAAGCTTGGCTGAGGAATGTACAGAACAAAAGGCATCGCATGGAGGATAAAAAATGAACAAAATCACCTTTCCACAATCATTTCCAACAATACATACCGAAAGACTAACCTTAAAACAAGCAACGATCGAAGACGCTGAGGATATGCATATCTATTTATCCAATGAAACCGTGTGCCGCTACATGGGCATTGTTGCTCATGAATCCATCGAAGACACAAAAGGAGAAATCAAGTGGTATGACAATATCTTCAAAGAACAAACAGGCATCCGGTGGGGCATTTCTCTAAAAGACAATCCAGCCATTATCGGCAGCTGCGGCTTTCTCAATCTAGAAAAACAGCACTGCCGTACGGAAATTGGCTATGAATTACATCACGATCATTGGAGAAAAGGCATTATGAAGGAAACGATTGCTGCGGTGTTACGATATGGATTTCAGGAGATGAATCTGAATCGAATTGAAGCAATCATTGATCCTAAAAATACGTCGTCTGTTCAATTATTGGAGAAGATTGATTTTGTGGGAGAGGGATTATTGAGAGAGTATGAATTGGGTCAAAAGGGGTTCGATGATGTGTATATGTATTCGATTTTGAAGAGAGATTACGAAAAATCCTAATAGACAGAGGAGAAACAAATGAAAACGGATATTCATTTCATCCAAAAGCCGCAATCAGAGTATGTTACTTTTCACATTTATGAGCTAAATCCTACTATTGAAAAGCTAGTTCAACAAGTGAAGCAATCATCACCCTATTTCCTAGCGCAAGAGCCCACGAAAGAAAGAATGAAGAAGGTCTATTATCACGAGGTTTTATATATAGAAAGCGTCGATAAAAGATCGTTCTTGTATACGTCAGATGGGGTGTTTCTCATAAAGGAAAAGTTATTTGAACTTGAAGAACGGCTTGAAGCGCATGATTATTTGAGGGTATCTAAATCGATGATTCTTAATATTGATCAGATCGCCGCTATTTCTCCTAAAACGAGTGGCCGTTTTGAAGCAAGCCTTATGAATGGAGAAAAGGTAATGATTTCACGTTTTTATATTCAAGCATTGAAAGAGAAGCTTGGGTTACGGAGGAAGTGAACAGGATGAAACGTTATATCACAAATCTTTTGATCACATTTTGTCTGATCTTTACTGCACTCGTATTGATTTACTGTTTCACGTTTGGAACGATGCCCATCTATATTTTACAAGCAATCATGTTCAGCTCCTTTTTTTCAAGCGCCCTGACCTTCTTGCTATATCCAAAACAAACGTACAGTCATAAACGGATTCTTTTTCAACAAATTCTATATATCGCCCTTGTGATGTGTATGATTATGACCACCATCATCATCGTCAGCGGTAAAATCAGTCTCCTTTCGTTCATCGTGAATTTACTTGTCGTTATGGCTTTATTCTTTTTGATGAAGTACCTATTGTATAAAAAAGATCAAGCAACTGCTGAGGAAATCAACGAACTTTTACAGCAGCGAAAGAAACGAACAACATCTTAAAATGCATCTTAGGGCTAAATATTGACATGTTAGGAAGATTTAATTGTGACTTCTGCTTGATTCCACTACTCTGATATTAGAGGGGGAATCAACAATGAAACCAATGACAATCATTCGAAAAGCTGTGCTTCTACTGCTGTTTTCTTTAATCATTCCAACAAGTGCAGGTGTTTATATATCCATTAAAGAAGTGACCGATCCAATGACCATCTATATCATCAATGGAAGTGCCATGCTGGCTGGGTGTCTTTTACTTCTATTCATTATTCAGAAAAGCCGTTTTCACTTGAAAGAAATAGGTTTTCGAAAAGGGTCTCTTGGTATGTGGTTCATTCCCATCCTTTTCATTGAGGCCATCCCGTTTATCGCTGGATTAAACACGGATTTATCCCTTTCTTCCTTTACGGCGCTTTGCTTCTTCATGGTCTGTGTCGGTATTTTTGAAGAAGGTATTTTTCGCGGCATTCTGTTTCAATATTTAAAACGAATCAATCTAAACACTGCCATATGGGGCTCCGCCGTACTATTCAGTCTTGGTCATGCTGCTAATCTTTTAAGTGGAAAAAGCCTCACCTTAACAGTGGCACAAATCATATTCGCCTTTTTATTTGGATTCGTTGCGGCTGAAATCGTGGCGCTTACTAACAGCCTGCAGTGGGTCATCATCTGGCACGCGGCGCATAATATCGTGGATCAAATCACAAATGGGCAAACGCCTATGGCAATGCAAATGCTTTTGCTTTCGATTCCATGTGTCATTTTGCTTGTTCTTGCGGTGATATTGTGGAGAAAATTAAGGATGAAAAAAAGTGTCCGATAGATAAGGAAAATAGGAGGAAAGAAATGAAGAATAACACATGGATAAAAGGCTGGTTTGAAAAGTGTGAAGAACTTGAAATAAAGCCTTGGGAATGGGATTTTAAACAAAGTTATATCGAAGAACCGATAAAAACTACCTCACCAATTAAGCTCATGTTAGAGTATAAGATTGGTAAACTCAAAGAAGCTGATTGCGATAAAAAACCTTTTCATATTTACCAAGTACTTTGGGGTACAGAGAGTGATCAAAAGATCGAAACAAAGCGTTATTTAGATCGTTACAATTTGATTCGTGGCGAAACAATGAATTCGTTTTGGACCACTTTTAAGAACAGTGTGATCAACTCATCTAATAAAAACACTTTATACGATGACATTGGCATTGATCCAAGAATGGCTCTTATAGATCAATGTCATTTATTAATTTATAATGACAACTTTAGAGACTTTGAGCTTGTTAAAAATAACATTTCAGCGT
>JAABKJ010000003.1:138255-161593 GCA_011634705.1 Andricus grossulariae
AAAAATTCGCTACTTTATCCCATAGTATTGGAAATTTCACTGTATTACCTCATTGGATGAATACTGGTCGCTACTGTTTCTCTCAAGATTATTGGGATGTGACATTACAATCATTCTTTGATTTTTTCAAACCAATGGGATGTTGGAGAAATTGCGTCGAAACATACTTTCTTCAACCATATGTAAACAATGATGAAGAATGGACAGTAAGTGAATTTTGGGAAGGTCATTTCTTAAATATAAAGAAACCCAAACAATTAACACCTCAAAATCAAGAGGAATTAATTGAGTATCTACATAAAGTGAATTTAAGAATTGAAGAACGAGGAAAATGGATCATCAAAAAAACATGTGAAGAATTAAAGTTACAACACTTCAAATTTTATGATGAACTAAAAGATATGCAGATTCGATTTTCTAACGAAATGAATTAAATAAACATGAGCGAAGATTTGCTTGTCTTCGCTTTTTCATTACATTTGAGTTAAATGAAAAAACACTTATAATAATAGCTGAAGGCAAAAAAAGAGAATATTGAGGATTGTAATTCACGATGTCCTTAAAAGAAAAGAATTTGACTTTACGTAGAGCATGATTTCGGATGGACGGTTTTCTACGACTATGAAGGTGATGATTACTTCAATGCCCCAAATAACGTTAAATGCTATCAATAGGATTCTGTTTAATACAGATAATTCAATTCTTTAATTTGTTTAAGAAGAACCATGATTACATATGAAAGAAATGATCGTGGTGAATTTTATAAAAAAGAGGATTATGGGTAGTATAGATATTATGATGAATTATTATAAAAGATCAAATATTCATTGGTTTGAGTAATATCATTAACTTTATCAGTATTCAAAAATGGACCCCTTTTTTACAGAAAGTAATCTCTAATTAGTTGCGTCTCAACAACCAGTACTTCAGTACTCATGAATCGTTTTATTGCTAACTTCAACCCAAAATTATCGCTATAATTGCATAAAACTTCAAGGTGCTTTTTATCTATCCCCCTTACAACAGAACTTAAGTTTGTTTTAATCTCTTCTGCTTCTTTTTTAGAAAAACATAAAATCAGAAGTGGTTCATCATCAATAACACTACTTTGAATGTATGCACCTGTCACTCGACCATCATTATTTTTTTCCATTAGGCAATAAAAGGGTTCACCAATAACTTTTTCATCTGGAAGCACCACTTTCAATTGTTTCTGAATTACGACAGATAGTAAAGATTCTTCACTTCCCGATATCAGTTGAATACCATGGTGTGCTGCAAATTCTTTAGCTCCCTTTTGATAACCTTGGGGTGCTACCATTATACCTACTGAATTCGGAATATCTTCTATAATTGATTTCAATGTTAAGACTTTTTCTTTTGAAACCTTGCTATTCCAGTTCTTACATTCAAAAATAACTTTATGTTTAATTCCGTTCTGTTCAAATTGATAATACACGTCTATATTATGAGTTACACCAGACTTGCCTACTAAATTATGCTTATTTAAAATTTTAATTTCTTTATTAGAATATTTCGATAGCTCCTGGTAAACATATTGAATTAATGACTCTAATCGGTCAGCTTTAGTCTTAAACATTTACTTATCCCCTCTTATATATTGTATTCTTCACAGTATTACTTATAATATTTTATATTATATCAAAAATATCTAATATATGGTTATTAAAACTGGATATCATTATTTTTTTACAAAAAAAACTTAGAATCCTTTCAAATCCTAGGATTCTAAGGTCTTCTATATTACTTCACTCAAATGCGACTAAGATATAGGGGTTTAACCACTATTTTAGATTTATTAAATCTTTCCACCTACTCCCTTGAACTTTTCTACAAAGGCTGCAATTTTCTGAAAAACGCTCTGCTTTTTTGTTAAATACTGAGGATTAAGAGGACTCATTTTAGGAAGAACTTCATTGAGCTCCGTTCCATTTTCACTGGCATATTCTCTTTTTAATGAAGCTAAAATATATCTTTTTGCAGCCTCTTCATTAAGATTTTCAGTACTAATCAATTCTTCTGCTTCACGTTTTTGCTCAGTTTGAGCAAATGAGAAAAATGCATCAATAATACTTGCTTTATCTTGAATACTATCTAAATCAGCTTGATTGATAAAATCAACTACCAAGCTTTCTTTTGCACGGTTTCCTACACTAGAGCGAATTAAGCGACGAACTTCTTCAACCAAAGATGCTTTATCTTTTACTTTTTTGTTATGCTCAAAAATAAGTTCAAGAATGTAATCTAAATTTATCTCTTGGGATTTTAGAAGATCTACCTCAAAGACAACATCATCCCAATCAATAGAGGAATTCCCTTTTTCTATTCCAGTTTTTTCACGACGAATCCAATCACGAATATCACTATATGAAGAACGATAATCTTGAATAGCTCTTTCTTCTAACACTTGAATCTCTTGCATAACAGCTATATCTTCATCCGTTACATAGTGAATAGATTTAAAATCTTCTAAAGCTTTAGGGTCAGTCAGATCTACTGTTTGTAAAGCTTTTAAAGCTGAAAATTCATCATAGTTCTGTAGGATATTTTCAATACGCAAATATTCCCCAAAAAGTTTAATAAATTCTTTCTTATCCCTTTCAGTAACAATCTCATCAACATTAGGATAACGTTCCTTTAATTCTTTTACTACGTCTTCATAACCACGACGGGCTTCACCTGTTATCACGTCAGTGAATCCTTCCATATACTCTTTGTAGCTTTTTTCCAGCACTACATTTTTAGTATTTTTATCTCCAAAACGAGTAATAGCGTCTATGGTTGCTTGTTCTAAATCTCTAAAAGTAACAATATTCCCAAAAGTTTTGGTGGAATCATAAATACGATTTGTTCTCGAATAAGCTTGCATTAAACCATGATACTTAAGATTTTTATCAACAAATAAAGTATTTAATGTAGGTGCATCAAAACCAGTTAAAAACATTCCAACAACAATTAACAAATCAATCTCTTTGTCTTTTACTCGTTTAGCAAGGTCACGATAATAATTTTGAAACTCTTTACTTTCTACGCCATAATTGGTTTTAAACATCGCATTGTAATCTTTGATGGCTGAACTTAAAAACTCTTTTGCACTACTGTCCATTGCTGAAGGTTCAAAAGTTTCATCAAGGATTTCCCCTATCGCAGTTTGCTCTTCATTAGCAACAAAGGAGAAGATTGTAGCAATCTTAAGGGGGTTTTTGCTTCCTTGTTGTAATTTAGTTAATGATTCATAGTAGAGTTTGGCTGCGTCAACACTGCTCACAGCAAACATGGCATTAAATCCTTTTCCATTCGCGTTTAGACGATGGGTTTTCACTCTAAAATTATTAAGAATATATTGAGAAATTTCTTTGATGCGTTCAGGATGAAGCAGTGCTTCTTTATTTTCTGCTGCTGATAGCTTTTTCTCGTCCTGTTCATTTTCGATCGTTTTGAACTTGGGACGTACATCGTTATAATCTACTTTGAACTTTAAAACCTTTTCATCTCTAATGGCATCCGTAATTACATAAGAGTGTACCTCTCGACCAAAGACAGAAGCAGTCGTTTCAGAACCTAACGCATTTTCTGGAAAAATAGGCGTGCCTGTAAATCCAAATTGATAGAACTTCTTAAACTTTTTCTTGATATTTTTTTGAGCTGCACCAAATTGTGAACGGTGAGCTTCATCAAAAATAAATACCACTTGTTTATTATATATAGGTAACTCTGTTTCGCTTTTCATTAGGTTATTCAGTTTTTGTATCGTCGTCACAATAATTTTATTATCATCTTTTTCTATGTTGCGTTTTAATCCTGCGGTACTTTCTGACCCATTAACACTATCAGGAGAAAAACGCTGATACTCTTTCATCGTCTGAAAATCCAGGTCTTTCCTATCTACAACAAAAAATACTTTATCGACAAAATCCAGTTCAGTAGCCAAGCGAGCTGCTTTAAAACTCGTCAGCGTTTTTCCTGAACCTGTTGTATGCCAAATATATCCGCCGCTTTCAATGGTACTCCATTTTTTTGCTTGGTATGCACTCTTAATTTTCCATAATATTCTTTCTGTCGCGGCAATTTGATAAGGTCGCATAATCAGCAGGTTGCCGCTCGAATCAAATACGGAATATTTTAGTAGTACATTCAATAAAGTATATTTCTGAAAAAATGTAGCTGTGAAATCTTTTATATCTTTAATTAGAATATTGTCCGATTTTGCCCAATTCATAGTGAAATCAAAACTATTCTTATCACGTTTAGTCGTATTTGCAAAATAACGGCTATCTGTCCCATTAGAAATCACGAAAATCTGTAAATACTTAAATAGAGAGTTCACAGAATTGAAACTCTCTTTACTGTATCGATGAACTTGGTTAAAGGCTTCGCGAATCGCAATCCCTCGCTTTTTAAGCTCGACTTGTACTAACGGTAAGCCATTGACTAAGATGGTAACATCATATCGATTTGCTTGCGTTCCTTTTTGTTCAAATTGGGAAATAACCTGCACCTTATTACGGGAAATATTGTTCTTATCTACTAGGTAGATGTTCTGAATATGCCCATCATCAAAGACAAAATCATATATATAATCGTTATGAATTTTACGGGTTTTATCAATGTGGTTGTCACTCGGTTTATCTAAAAACTGCTCACAAAATCTAATCCATTCTGCATCTGAAAATTCCACATTATTAAGATTTTGTAATTGTATACGAACATTTGCAAGCATTTTTTCAGGAGTATTTATGCTTGGTAAATGTGCATAACCTTGATTTACTAAATCTTGAATCAGTTCTCGTTCTAAATCAGCTTCTGTTTGATAGGCTGCTCCTTGTCGATCCATCCTGTTATATTTATCCAAAACTATAAAGTTATTTGATTCAGCGATGGGTTTGAAATTGCTCATTAATCTTCATCCTCTTGATTAATTTTTTGAAACCTATATATTTTAATTATTTCACTAATAAGATGTCTTAAAACACTTTTGTCATCAGGTGTAAGGTCAACAATTTCTTCAGCTGAATGCTTTGAATGACTTGATAAGTCTAGAATCCTTCCTTCATATGCATCACGACTTCCTTGGACAGGTAATAACAAATCTCGCCAATGAGAATAACCTAAAAAAGTACATGTTTTCTCTAAAATATTTCTAAGAAAATTAAAATGATATTTATATAATTGTTCAGAATCAATAGCTTTTTCAATTTCATTTATTAAAAAAAGATGATAAGAAAATGGCGAATCTTTAGCCTGAGTTATTAGTTTATAAGTTCCCGCTTCTTTCTTTTCTAGTCTATGCTTTTTAAAGTGCTTATTTTTGTTGTAACCTGTACTTTTATTAGAATTGTTAAATTCATTAAACAGCACATTATAGAAAAGAGGATTATGTGTGGTTATAATAAATTTAAGGTCTGATTCACTGGATTTTATTAATTGTGCCAAATTTACCGCTAGCTCAATCAAGTGGTTATCATCTAATGAACTTACAGGGTCATCTATAAACACATATTCCAGCTGGTCAAACTGCTTTGTCTCTCTATCACATGATTCAGGTACATTTAATACATCAATCACTTGTTCAAGTAGAGAATAAAAAACACACCATACAAAGTTACTCTCTTCACCTTTTGAAATTTTGATGTTATCTGAACGCTCATCATTACCACGTTCATACGAAAAGGTTATTTCTGTAAAAGCCTCTACATTTACATTATTCCCATCTATATCTTTTGTAGAATAATTTTCATTAAAATGTGGAGTTAATTTTTCATCGGTATAATGTTGAAAATTAGAAATAATGTTTCTATCTTGTCCTTGCACTTCAAAAATCCATCTTGTGAATGAGTTGGGATGGATTTTAAGTTTTGGTTCAGTATCATTTTCTATATCATTGTCCCAATAAAATAAATCTTCAGTAAAAGCATTATAATAAATTATTTTTTTTCTAACTTCTTCTAATTCCTTTAACTCCAAATCCCATCTACTACTATCTATTGGTGTCATTAACGCTTTGAATTCTCGTGAAAGCCTAGTTTTACCCGTTCCATTAAAAGCATAAATTAGCTGAACTCTTTTATTAAATTCTTTTAAGTCTTGTGCAATTTCATTTAAACTCTTTCCCATACTATGCCTCTACCTCACTTTTCGAAAATGAAAGTAGCATATTACGGTAATATTCGTATTGCTTTTGACGCAATTCTATTTCACGAGGTAAGTACTCGATGATAGAGGATTTCAAAGCATCCAATTTGTCTAAAATAGAGATGATCAGGGCTTGTTTTTCGGGGATTGGAATAGGTATTTTTGCTCTACTCAAACCGTCCGCATTAATTGCCGAGATTTTCCCCGAAGATATATATTTCTTAATTTGGTCATGAAATTGCTTGGTACGTAAAAAATATGAAACGTATTTAGGATTCAAAGAACTTCTATAAGAAAAGCAAGCATCATGTATAACCACCCCCGTATTACCAAGCCAAGCAGTACCTTTCCCAATATCTTCAATTGTTTCTCCAGCAGCAACAATTACCACATCACCATGTTCTGCCACTCTTAGCTTTGAAGCTAAATCATAACTAATAAATGATTTTGCCTTTTCTGCCCAGATATTATAATGAGTATACAGTTCTCCATAGTGTATACATGGGAAACCCTCTGAAAGCATGTCTTTTTTTACAAATCTCTTACCTCGTGTAAATTCACCTACCTCACCCAATGTCTTCCATTCAACTTCTCCCTCGTCAAAAGTCATCAGCTTATCAAGGTAGTAGGTATATTGCTTTTTGCGAGCTGTTAGTTCTGCTTTGAGTTCTGCCGTAAGTTCTGCTGTAAGCTTTGTGAAGTCGTCCAAAATACGGACGATTTCCTTTTGTACTTTAAGTGGTGGTATGGGGATTTCTAAAGATTTGATAATGTCTGAGTTTAGATTACTTACTGATCCACTGTTAATCTTACTAACCCAATAGCTTCGAACTAAATCTGAAGAAAGGTAATGGTATAAATAATCGGAATTTAATTTATTCCCAAAATCACTAATTGAAGCCCATCCATCGTGAATAGCCCCATCAATATTTAGAATGTAAGGTCGTCCAAAGCTCATAGAGTTGGACATTATGAAATCACCTTTTTTTAATATTCTTGATTTCATAGCACCTTCTGGGGTAATCCTTTGTTCTGTCTTATTTACATACTTTGAATTAGGTGAAGTGTCACCAATTTTAATCCAAGGAACACCATCTTCCTTATCAGTAATAAACTTCGCTATAGGTCGAGGTGAAGCACCTCTTTGAATTTTAGCGACTTCCCCTAACGTCTTCCACTCAACTCCAACCCCATCAAGGAGTTTCTCGAGATAATTCAACTTAATCATGATTCAATCACCTCAATAATGTCATCAATTCCAGCACGAAGTTGGTCTATCTTTGCTACAGTCGTTTTTATCTCTGAATTCAGCTTATTTATATCAATGACTTCCCTTGTGTCTTTTGCTTCCACATAGGAGCTCACAGATAGGTTGTATTTATTCTGAACAATTGCATCATAATCAACTGATTTTGCAACATATACTACATCTTCTTTACTTCCAAATATTTCCATTATTTTCTCAATGTGTTGATCTGTAAGTATGTTATTATTTGTTGCTTTTTTATAGAAATCTACTCCTCTTGCATCAATGAATTGAGTTTTATTATCTATTTTATGCTTAGAAAGAACCAAGATATTAACCGCTATTGAAGTCCCATAAAAAAGATTAGGTGCTAATGAAATAACCGTTTCAACAAAGTTATTATCAATCAAATACTTTCTAATTTTTTGCTCTGCACCACCACGGTAAAAAATGCCTGGGAAGCAAACGATAGCTGCACGACCTTTGCTTGAAAGATAACTGAGAGCATGAAGTACAAAGGCAAAATCGGCTTTAGATTTTGGGGCTAACACACCTGCAGGAGCAAATCGTTCATCATTAATAAGCGTTGGGTCATCACTACCAATCCAATTTACGGAATAAGGTGGATTCGATACAATGGCATCAAAAGGTTTTTCATCACCATATTGAGGGTCTAAAAGCGTATTTCCTAAAGCAATATTAAACTTATCGTAATTTATATTGTGTAAAAACATATTCATACGAGCAAGGTTATAAGTTGTATGGTTAATCTCCTGTCCATAAAAACCATCTTCAATAATGTGAGCATCAAACTGTTTTTTTGCTTGTAATAAAAGTGAACCAGAACCAGCTGCCGGGTCATAAATCTTATTAATGTTTGTTTGATTGTGTATTGCTAATTGAGCAATAAGCTTAGAAACACTCTGGGGTGTGAAAAATTCTCCTCCAGATTTACCAGCATTGGCAGCATAATTAGAAATTAAAAACTCATAGGCGTCACCAAAAAGGTCAATATCATTTTTTTCAAATTCACCAAAATTAAGGCCTGCAACTCCTTTAATTACAGCTGCTAATCGACTGTTTTTATCTTTAACAGTATTTCCTAGCCTATTGCTTGTCGTGTCAAAATCAGCAAATAATCCTTTAATATCTAGTTCAGATGGATATCCATTTGCTGAATTTTCAATAGCAGAAAATATAGCTGCCAAATCTGTATTCAAACTTTCATTAGTTTTGGCGGTTTTCGCAATATTAGCAAACAGCTGACTCGGATATATGAAGTAACCTTTTGTTTTAATGGCATCCTCTTTGATTTCTTTCGTTATAATATTATCAGGAAGGTCGGCATAATTAATGCTTTCATCTCCAGCTTCAATATAACTAGAAAAGTTCTCGCTTATGAAACGATAAAACAGCGTTCCTAAAACATATTGTTTAAAATCCCATCCATCTACAGAGCCACGGACATCATTGGCTATTTTCCAGATTTGAGATTGTAATTCAGCACGTTGTGTTGCACTTGACATTTGTATACCTCCGATTATTCTTTTTCTACATTGATTAAAAAGTAATTCTAGATAGGTTTGAAGTTTTCTTTAAATCTTTAGTTGCTTGCCATATTCAAACAGCAATACAATGTTCTTGTTTTCTCTTCAAGTATAACGTGTAAAGGCAACTATGATGATCTGTATATCAGTTTTTAATATGCTTTCGCAAGATATCCTACTGGCACCATTGTACCTCCACATTATACATCATGCCACCGTGATAAAGCCGATCGTTAAGAAAATAATGCCGTGGTTTAATAGTTCGCGCGTTTCACGTACTCAACCGGCTAAAACCTAAATAAAAACTCCCACCAACATTCATTCGGCGAGAGTTTTTGGAGACAATCTTAGAGACAATTCAAAAGTATATGGTCTCAGAAAGTCATATGAGTTTTACCAAAACGGCATAAAATCAACGTTCTTGTGTATAGAGGATCGCTTGATTACTCCCACTCGATCGTAGCAGGCGGCTTACTCGTAATATCATACACCACGCGGTTCACATGCTTCACTTCATTCACGATACGAGTTGAGATCTTTTCAAGTACATCCCAAGGGATTCTTGCCCAGTCACTCGTCATCCCATCAATCGAAGTAACAGCACGGATACCGATTGTGTAGTCGTATGTTCTTGCGTCACCCATAACACCTACACTGCGGATGTCTGGGAGAACCGTGAAGTATTGCCAGATGTCGCGCTCAAGGCCGAAGTTGGCAATTTCTTCGCGTAGAATCGCATCCGATTCACGGACGATTTCTAGTTTTTCTTCAGAAATTTCACCTAGTACACGGATGCCTAGTCCTGGACCTGGGAAAGGCTGTCTCCAGACGATGTCGTCAGGAATGCCTAGCTCTGAACCTAGGGCACGGACTTCATCTTTGAATAGCGTATTCAAAGGCTCAATCAATTCGAACTGCATGTCTTCTGGAAGACCGCCTACGTTGTGGTGAGATTTGATTGTTTGTGCCGTTGCTGTTCCGCTCTCAATGATATCTGTGTAAAGTGTTCCTTGTGCTAAGTAGTCGATTCCTTTTAGCTTGTCCGATTCATCATCGAATACATAGATGAATTCGTTACCGATGATTTTACGTTTTTGCTCAGGATCAGACACACCTTTTAGCTTATTTAAGAAACGATCTTTTGCATCTACTTTAATCACGTTCATGTTGAAACCTTCGCTAAATGTCTTCATAACCCCTTCTGCTTCGCCTTTGCGAAGAAGACCATGGTCAACGAAAATACATGTCAGCTGATCGCCGATTGCTTTGTGGATCAATACCGCCACAACAGATGAATCTACACCGCCGCTTAGTGCGCACAATACTTGTTTGTCGCCTACTGTTTCACGGATTTTCTGCATTTCGATTTCAATGAAGTTCTCCATTGACCATTTGCCATCGCAGTCACACACGCCGAAGACAAAGTTTTTCAATAGGTCATTTCCGTACTCAGAGTGACGAACCTCTGGGTGGAACTGAACACCATAGAAATTCTTCTCAGCTAAGCTCATCGCTGAGTTTGGACAATGTGCACTTGTTGCATCAACTGTAAAGCCTTCTGGTACTTCAACAACGAGGTCACCATGGCTCATCCAAACGACTTGATCAGTCGGAAGGTCTTTAAATAAAGCAGGGGTTCCATTAATGTGGATATCTGCTTTTCCATATTCACGCTGGCTTGCCGCTTCTACTTTCCCGCCTAAATAGTGAGTCATGAGCTGCATGCCGTAGCAAATACCTAGAACCGGAATATCTAGATCAAAAATCTTTTCATCACAGCGGAAAGATCCTTCATCATAAACACTGTTTGGTCCGCCAGAAAGGATGATTCCTTTAGGCGCCATTTCTTTAATTTCTTCAGCAGTTAAAGTGTGCGGATGAAGCTCACTGTACACACCAAATTCACGAATACGGCGTGTGATCAGCTGATTGTACTGACTGCCGAAATCTAGAACCAAAATCATTTCATTTACTAAATTTGTCATGGTGTCACCTCTATGTCCAATATAGTTTTTTATAAACGCACAGAAAAAATGAGAGGAGAAAACCTGCTCTCAGTGTGAATCACGCTTTTGAAGCGCCCAGACTCACATCCGAACGCTTCAATTTCATGTATTTTAGAAGGTTTTAATATTCACCTATTCTAACAACAGGAAGGTACGCGGTCAAGACTATCTCCTGTTTATTAAATTTTCCCATAACTTTGCCGATTGCCGCCAAAGCACCGTCGCATCCTCTCGTCGATAGAGTGCCCGCTCATAGAGCTTCGTCAGATCTGACATGCGATGATCTCCTTCGTTGTCATCGATCAAAGAAGCAAATTCTCTTAGCGTCATGCCAGGTTTTTTCTCAATTCCCCTGCGCTTCAGCTGCTTTAATAGAGCAGCATACGCATAAAAGAATGCTTCCTCCTCTGGCAGACGTTTCACCTTTCTCACAATAAAGAATGGTAGCCATCTTGCTCTGAATCGATAAAACAGCCAGCTCATCAATCCTAGGAGGACCATAGCTCCTATCGCGAAACCCAAGATTGAACCAACATGCACCATATTAGGCTTCGCTTGCGCTGTTTGTTTCTTTGGTTCTGCCGGTTGCTCTGTCTCCTGCTGTGGCTGTTCTGCCTGCTGATCTTCGCTTGCATCAGAGCTAGACTGATCTTCTTTCTTTTGATCATCATCTGTCTGATCGCTAGAAACCGATTCATTTGTAAAGGTCTCTGGGTTCGTAAACCCTTTTGTCGGTTCGAAGGTCACCCAGCCTCTGTTTGGAAAATACACCTCTACCCATGAATGCGCATTGTTATTGGTCACTTCATACACATTGTTTCCATCCATCTGTGTTTCATATAATTGACCTGACGTGTACCCTTTCACCCATCTCGCCGGAATCCCGATCGAGCGGAGCATCACAATCATAGAGGATGAAAAATTATCACAGTAGCCGATCATCGTATCAAACAAAAATTGATCCACATAATCTTCATTACGACTAGGCACAGCGACATTTTGCATTTCATATGAAAACTTCGCTGACCCTAAGTAGTCCTCAATCGCTTTAGCCTTATCGTACATATTATCCTTCGTTTCCGTTAAGCTGTTTGCCAATGTTTTCACTCGCTCTGGCAATGAGGAAGGAAGCTGCAAGTATTCACGGCCAACCTCCTGATTGACCTTTTGCTTTGTCGGTACTTTAATGCTCTGCAAATCCTCAAGAATAAATGTAGGCGATAAGAAGCTGACTTGGTAGTTCCCTAAATTTTTCGGCGAATTTTGAATGGATGGGACAATTTTCTCCGTTTTCCCCATCATTTGCAGCGGAATGTTTTCCATTGGCATCAGCATGATCGTCCCAATCGGATAGACGGCATGATTAAATCGATAGGTTGATTCCAGATCGACTCTCGTTTCATGCTCCTCTGTTTTCACACGATTGGTAAACCACCGATTCGGCACATCATGGTTCTTTAGCCGCGTAGGCTTCGTATCATTTGAGGCATCCTCCCAGCCCTTTCCGGTGTAGATACTTTTTGTTTCGACACGAAAGTAGGAAGGCTCCTTTCCGCTCCATTTAAAGACCGGTGTGCGGTCCTCACTAAACGGTCCGCCAAGCGTCGAATCATCTGTACTATATCCCACCTTATTCTGTCCGGCAGAGCCATCTTGATTCGTCACCGCCTTAAAAAATGGGACAGGATCAGGCCATTTCGGATCAGACTTTGGTAAAGAAGCGCCGAGTGTCGCTGACAGAAGAACGAGCGCCAGCATGGGTAAAAACCACTTTAGGCGCGCCTTCTGCGACACCCGAATACCTTCAGCCGAACGCAGTCGATCGAAATACAGCAACCCAAGCAAACAAAAACCAAACACCATAATGCGAACGATCGCAAAGGTTGCATCATATGGCGTAAACGTATCCAGAATCGTGACATACACAATCGTCATGAGTAAAAAGAAAAAGATACGCTGCTGATAGACCACCCAATAATGAAGCAAGTAGACAAGCAGCCATAGCAAAATATAAAACAACAATGTGCGGAAGGAGGGATACATGTCACTCCACATGCCTGTGCTCATGAAGGTGATATTATCTTTGATATCAGCAAATAATGCAGCCGGATAGCTTGGCTCTGCTTGATAAAAGATCAAATATAAGGCGAGCAAAATCAAGCCAGTACAAATAGGAAACGTCAAATACCACTTCAAACGAAAGAATGTAAACAAACATGTAAGCCCTATAAAAATGATGAAATAAGACGTATGACTCGTCTCTGTAAAATCTTGAAGCGGTCGAAGCCACTCCCAAAGCAGCAGAAATGCTACAGCATAATAGATGAACAACTCAAAACGGCTTTGCCGCTGATGCGTATGCAGCATAGATGTTTGTCACCTCACAGTTCTTTCGTGCAGCCGGTCTTCAAATAAAACGGTCGTGCGTATTCCAGATGCCTTGAGCCGGTCTACAAGCTGTTTTTCTTTTGTCGTGAATCGATCCACTGCTCTCTTCACTAAAAGAACAGTGATGTTCTTTCTGTTTCGATTCCCAAAGAGACTCGCAGCAAGCTCCTCATGAAGCTGACCCGTGACGACATATTTTCCAGAATGCTGATACTCACTCGCTGCTAACGCCTTATATTCTTGTACGCGAGAAGGTTGATGCTGCACTCTTGTTAAATAATAAAGCATGTCCTGTAAATGAAGTTCTCCTTGATCCACTCGAAAGGCATGCGGATCTCCTAGAGGTACAAGACCTGACGGCAACCCTTTTTTCACTGCCGATTGTAGAACAGACGCTGCAATAGACACGACGGTCTCAAATACCGCTTCGTCGGTAAAATCAGCAAACACGACAAGATCCTTTGTTTGATTCTGTTCAAATTCCTTCGTCATCAGCTGACCCCTTCTAGCCGTCGTCTTCCAGTCCACCCAAGCAAAACGGTCGCCTTGCTGATATTCCCTTACGCCTGTTGTCACATGGGTCGGTTCATTTAACCACGAGTGAACCGCTTTGCCTCCATTTTCATTCAATGACTCAGCAGACTCCACCTGAAGATCGAGCATTTTCGGATAAACAAGCAGCTTTTTTTCTAACGGAATGATGACTTCTTTCTCCACAAAACCAAACATATCACCCGTTTTGATTCGAACTGCTGACAAATGATGTTCCCCGCGCATGACATCATTCAATTGATAGGAAAAACGCCACGTTTTCCGAAACCAAGGAAACAGCATTTGCTTCATCTCAATTTGTTCCTTTAAATGAAAGGTATCTGGTGGATCATCCTCAATCAAGACGTAAACGTATGGAAATGGATTTGTCCGCTTGATTTCAAGGTCAACGGACAGTATGTCTCCCGCCTTCAAGCGGGTTTGCTGTAAAGTCCTTTTCGCTGTCACTCTCAGCGGAACGAGCGCAAACAGCAAAGCATACAAAGTATATGGTAAAAATGCATAAAAAAGGAACCAGCTCACAAACCCTCCCTGAAACATGGCATAACAAAAGACTGCCGCAGTGAGGATGATGAGCATCATCACCCGTAACCATAATGAAAAAGCGAAACGATGACCTAATTTCATTGAGTCATCGACTTTTGAACTGGCACGCCAATTTGCTCAAGCATTTGTCGCAGCAGTGTCTCCGCCTTCTTCCCTTCATACGTCGCTTCTGAAGTCAAAATCATTCGATGCGGCAATGTATAAGACGCCAAATACTGTACATCATCAGGAATCACATAATCGCGCCGATTCAACAGTGCATACGCCTGAGCCGCTTTCATGAGGGCGATCGATCCCCTTGGACTCACACCTAGATAAACAGATGGATGCTGCCGCGTCGCTTGTGCAATTTCCACAATATATTCTTTAATGGATGCATCCACATGAATGGTCTGAACCGCTTGCTGCAACGCATGGATATGATCCTTGGTCATGACTGCTTGGAGCGTATCAATCGGGGACTGCTTTTCCTGCAAGTTGAGCACCTCCAGCTCCTCCAGCATGGTCGGATACCCCATTTGCAGCTTGAATAAAAACCGGTCCATTTGTGCTTCTGGCAGCGGATAAGTCCCTTCATATTCCACTGGATTCTGCGTAGCCATGACGAAAAAAGGATCAGCAAGCAGCATTGTTTCTCCGTCCACTGTAACACTGCCTTCCTCCATCGCTTCGAGCAATGCAGACTGTGTTTTGGGAGAGGTCCGGTTGATCTCATCAGCCAAAATAATCTGCCCCATAATGGGTCCTTGCCTAAATTCAAATTCATTTGTCTTTTTATTATAAATCGACACACCTGTCACATCTGAAGGCAAAAGGTCAGGAGTGAATTGGATTCGCTTAAACTCACAGCCAATGGATTTTGCCAAAGCACGAACCATCATCGTCTTCCCAACGCCAGGCACATCCTCTAGTAGCACATGCCCCTTCGCCAAAATCGCAACAAGGCTTAATATCGCAATGTCTTTCTTCCCAACCATGACTTTATTGATGTTATCTACGATTTTTTGTAAATCTGAATGCATCGGTTCATCAAATGCCATCCTGATCCTCCTATCACGTTTCCGTTAAATTTCATATAGTCTAACTTTACCATACAACGCGCAATAGCATAAAACATCAACACGTAGAAAAAAAGAAGCCTTCTCACGATGGAAAAGACTTCTTCTCTTCTTTTGGCTCACCTGCTGGCTCCATATGAACATGAGAGTGTAAAATATCATGTTCCTTCTTCATTCTACGTTCGATCTCATCTGCAATATCATGGCTTTCTGCAATGTTCAAGTGCGGCTCGACCTCCACTACTACATCCACATGGACCGTACTTCCGAGATACCGTGCCTTAATATCTTTCAAATCGCCCACCCCAGGTGTTGCTTCAATGGTCTCTTTATATTTGGACATATCTTTTATATGAAAACCGTCCGTTAACGAATGAGAAGCATCTCTGAAAATCTCCCACGCCGTTTTACAAATAATGAGGCCAATCACAAACGCTGCAAGCGTATCAATCCATGCCAGTTGAAATTGAGAGGCGATAATCCCTACAAATGTTCCGATACTCACATACGCATCTGATTTATTATCAGCTGCTGCTGCATGAAGAGCTTGGCTATTGATCCGTTTGGACAGATTGCGGTTGTAAATATACACACCATACATCACCACAGCACTTCCTGCTGCCGTCCAAGCTGCGATCATATCAGGCGTTTGATGCTCAGATGAGAAGAGCGACTGGCCTGCACTCAGCAGAACCTGAAGTCCAACAAGCATCATAATAAAGGACGCCACAAGAGACGCAATATTCTCTGCTCTAAAATGACCGTATGGATGATCTTCATCAGGCGGCTTTTGAGAAATACGCAACCCAATCAACACTGCAAGGGATGCAATAATATCCGTCGTATTATTCAAACCATCTGCCGAAAGAGCCTCTGAATGAAACGTATACCCAATTAGAAGTTTCACCGCAGATAAGATCACATAGGCAATGATGCTGACCCAAGCACCTGTTTCACCTTGTCTTAATTCGTTATAGCGCTCCATGTCGAACCGCGCCTCCTCACACATCACTTTTCTATTATTTATCTTACAAAGCAAAGCCCGTGTGGGTCTACAGCAACATGATTCGCTTGTGTCAGCAAAATAGGATACATAGAAATGTGTTGACCTAAGTAAACTTATTTTTATAAGGTCAATTGACCTCAAGACCTACACCCATCAACCTTTTTCCAATTCACTCTGTGATGATCATATTGGCAATATCACTCTTTCTGGTAAATTATCAGAATAATTTTATTTTGAGACACAACTTCTCCCCATCCGATCTTATGCTATTTTTAAGAATGAACAGCGGAAAAAGAGGGAACATAATCTCTCAAATCCTTTGTACTTTTTAACATCATGTTAAGAGGTTTGAAATGTCAGTTTGATAACCTGTCCAATGCTGAATGACAATTCAGTATGATAAAATTTAAAATATTCTAAAAACAAATTCTCTATGAAGAGAAATGTTTGGAGGTAAAGACATGTCCAACATGACAAACGGTCTTCAAAAAAATCTTAAAACAAGACATATTTCAATGATCTCCATTGCTGGGGTTATTGGCGCAGGGCTATTTGTTGGTAGCGGCGCTGTCATTCATTCTGCAGGACCTGGATCCATTCTTTCCTATTCTTTTGCCGGACTTCTCGTGATCTTTATTATGAGAATGCTTGGAGAAATGGCATGCGCCTATCCGACAAGCGGTTCCTTCTCACAGTATGCGAGCGATGCCATCGGTCCATGGGCCGGTTTTACAATTGGCTGGCTTTATTGGTTCTTCTGGGTGATTGTCATCGCCATCGAAGCCATTGCTGGTGCTGCCATTATTCAGTATTGGTATGGAGATGCACCTGTTTGGCTCACAAGTCTTATCCTCACTATCCTCTTAACATTAACAAATATCTTTTCTGTTAAATCTTTTGGCGAATTTGAATATTGGTTCTCATTAATAAAAGTCGTCAGCATTATTCTCTTTCTACTCATCGGTTTTGCATTTATCTTTGGTTTTGGTGGTCATCATACTGTAGGTCTTGCCAATTTAACGGGGAACGGCGGTTTCCTTCCAAATGGATTCAGCTCTGTTTTACTCGGAATTGTCGTCGTCATCTTTTCCTTCATGGGAACCGAGATTGTGGCAATAGCTGCCGGAGAATCAGCAGACCCGGTCAAGTCTGTGACAACAGCTACACGTTCTGTTGTATGGCGTATTATCATATTCTACGTCGGATCCATCGCTGTCGTTGTGACCTTGCTTCCATGGAATTCAGCGAATATTTTAACAAGCCCGTTCGTTGCGGTATTAGAATACATCGGCGTTCCATCAGCTGCTCAAGTGATGAACGTCATTGTTTTAACAGCCGTTCTATCTTGCTTAAACTCCGGATTGTACACAACGTCCAGAATGCTTTATTCATTGGCTGAAAGAGGTGAAGCACCGAAACGCTTTATGAAAATCAGCAAACGTGGTGTTCCTGTAGCGGCTACAGTCGCAGGCACCTTCTTTTCCTACATTGCCGTCATGATGAACTACTTTTATCCTGAAACCATCTTTTTGTTCTTAGTCAACGCATCCGGCGCCATTGCCCTTCTTGTTTATTTGGTCATTGCTGTTTCACAATTAAGAATGCGCCGTAAAATCGAAAAAGACAATCCAGAACAGCTCAAAATCAAAATGTGGCTGTTCCCATATCTCACGTACTTTACCATTTTGATCATTTGCGCCATCTTGGTATCGATGCTGTTTATCGAATCAATGAGACCGCAGCTCATTTTGACGAGTATCATTACCTTCGGTGTGCTTGCCGCTTATTTCATCTTTAAACCGAATAAAAAAGTGCCTGCAAATGCAGCGCTTGAAAATAAACATCCGTAAAGTTCCCGCTGAAAAGCGGGTTTTTTATTTTATTCACCTATTTTGATGTCCGCACTTATACTGTATCAAATTGGATTTTAAGTGAGGATTAGATAACATGAACCTAGAAAAATTTGTTGACGAGCTGCCAATTCCAGAAATTGCGGAGCCCGTCAAAAAGAACCCAAAACAAACGTATTATGAAATCGCTATGGAGGAGGTATTTCTAAAAGTTCATAGAGACCTGCCCCCAACCAAGCTATGGACCTATAATGGCAGTTTGCCTGGTCCAACCATTCATGCGAATCGAAATGAAAAAGTCAAAGTGAAATGGATGAACAAATTGCCACTTAAGCATTTTCTACCGGTCGATCACACCATTCACGAAGGCCATCATGATGAACCAGAAGTCAAAACCGTCGTTCATTTACATGGCGGCGTCACACCAGCAAGCAGTGACGGCTATCCAGAGGCTTGGTTTTCACGAGACTTTGAAGCAACCGGCCCCTTCTTTGAACGAGAGGTGTACGAATACCCAAATCATCAGCAAGCCTGCACATTGTGGTATCACGATCATGCGATGGCATTGACACGATTAAATGTGTACGCCGGATTAGCTGGATTTTATTTGATTTCAGATGCGTTTGAAAAATCACTAGAATTACCGAAGGGTGAGTATGATATTCCGCTAATGATCATGGACCGTACGTTTCAGGAGGATGGCGCACTGTTTTATCCAAGCAGACCAAACAACACGCCAGAAGACAGTGACATACCAGATCCGTCCATCGTGCCCTTCTTTTGCGGAGAAACCATTTTGGTCAATGGAAAAGTATGGCCGTATTTAGAAGTAGAGCCGCGAAAATACCGTTTTCGTATTTTAAATGCGTCCAATACAAGAACTTACGAGCTGCATCTAGACAACGATGCGACGATTTTGCAAATTGGATCTGATGGCGGCTTTTTGCCAAGACCTGTTCACCATCAATCCTTTAGCATTGCTCCTGCTGAGCGATTTGATGTCATCATCGATTTTTCAGCTTACGAAAACAAAACGATCATCCTAAAAAATAAAGCTGGCTGCGGACAGGAAGTGAATCCTGAAACAGATGCCAACATCATGCAATTTAAAGTCACACGGCCGCTAAAAGGTAGAGCACCTAAAACATTACGGCCTATCTTCAAACCGCTCCCACCACTTCGACCTAGTCGAGCTGATAAAGAGCGTACGCTCACTCTTACCGGTACACAGGATAAATACGGTCGCCCCATTTTATTGCTCGATAACCATTTTTGGAATGACCCTGTCACGGAAAATCCTCGGCTTGGCAGTGTAGAGGTTTGGTCCATCGTCAATCCAACAAGGGTCACACATCCTATTCATTTACACCTTGTTCAATTCAGAGTGATAGACAGAAGACCATTTGATACAGAGGTCTATCAATCGACAGGGGACATTGTGTATACAGGACCAAACGAAGCACCTCCTTTACATGAACAAGGCTACAAGGACACCATTCAAGCGCATGCCGGTGAAGTCATTCGGATCATCGCTCGCTTTGTTCCATACAGCGGCAGGTATGTGTGGCATTGTCATATATTAGAGCACGAGGATTATGACATGATGCGGCCGATGGATATTATTTAGTAACATGAAACCGATCTCCCGTCACATGCGTAAACACATGTATTGAGTACATCATTGGGAAGGGCTAACAGACAGCGATATATTAGCCCTTTCCTTCCTTTTCATTGAATCATTCTAAAATAAAACAATGCATGACTTGAAATGACATTTATTTGTACATTCAACACTTAAAAATTTGGAGCAGCAAACCGATAATACTACTATATACCCATTGCATCTATCAAAAGGCACATAAGCCACAATGAACGAACAAATGGAAAATTGCGATAAAAAACGGAGGAGTTCAATTTGAATGAAGAAAAAGAGACTTGCCAGATCACACAAGAAACAGCGGCAGGTAACATAGAGAAGCTTTCAATTCAGGAAAACGAGAGCATTCTGTCAAATATTGAACAGCTAACAATTGAACTCGGTGAACAAAAAGAATTCAACCACTTCATTTTAGATGAAAAACAAAAGGCCATTAGCACATTATCTGCCCTCATCACAAAAGGCGATAATGATGAAGAATTAAAGACTCATTTTGAACAAGCATTACATATCGGACTTTCTGTCATAGAGATCATGGAGATTATTAAGCACTGTACAAAAGTTGCTGGATTCCCTCACTCCATTAATGCCCTGTTTATCTTTCAAAACTTATTAGACAATAACACCAAATAAATCAGAGAAAACGAGAAGCATCTGTCCTCTCGTTTTTTTATGTCCACTCATATTACTCTCTTTCTTTTCCTCTGTCACTTAAGCAAAATATGAAAATACCGCACGTTTCCCACCTTAAAAACTGATTCCCCTTACATAAATTCCTTAATTTCTGCAACATGTCAAACGGCAAAATAAAAAAACGTCCAGTTATATAAAAATAACTGAACGTACCCTTTATCGATTGACAGTGAAATTGTTAACAATCCCGCCATCCTTCTCCCAAACGGCTTCCACTGTTTTCTTCTTGATATTGTATTCAAATATCGTTCTTACCTTTGCTTTTCGTCCGGTGTCATCCTTTAATTCCTTTGCGTTTTTAGCAACACCTAAGAAATAAACAGAAGACCCATCCGTAGAAAATTGCGGCTGTGCGGCACTTAAAATATGCACATCCTTACTGTTCTTAACGAGTGTCGCCTGTTTTCCTGTTTCTACATCAAGCATTTTAATAGAGGCTACTTCTTTTTCGTTTCGCACCTTCACTTCTGTATAAATCAATGTCTTATGATCTGGTGAAAATGAAATATCATTAATCGTTTGCGAGATACGTGCAATTCGCTTCCCCTTCGTGCCTGTTTGAACGGTGATCTTCATGGTCGTTGGTTCAGGGTCTCTTCCCTTTTCATTCGCTTCATCGGTTTTCTTGTAATCTTCTTTTAAGGAATAATGCTGGATTGCCAGAAGGTTTGACGCCGGATCATATGCAAAAGAACTTACCGTGTCATCCTTACTTTTCTCTGGATACAATACCTTCACTTTGTGTGTATTTACATCAAACATAGCGACATAAAATTGTTCCCCAGAATCCTTATTATACCTAAGATATAACTGTTCCCCGTCTCCAGACAGCCTCATACTGTCGATGGAATCTTCACTCGTAAATAGCGTTTTTTCTTCATCCGTTTTTACATTCAGTTCTCGAATACTCACTTTTTGCGTGTCTTCATCCGTATACGTGTAATATAAAAGCTGTTTCGTAGAATCATAAGCAATCGAAGGATAGGCTGTCAGTTTCTCCGTATGAAGCGCCCGGTCATGCAAGTAATACGTATTGTTTAACTGTTGATCTGTAAATGAAACGAGTAATTCGTCTTTTGCATCCTGATTTGTTTTCACTTTTACCGCATGCTTCGGCTCTTGCCCCGGCTTCATCATAAAGAAAATGATGGCCGCAATCACTGCGACTCCGATGGCCGTGATGATCCACCATGTTGATTTTTTCATTGCCTTTCAGACCCTCTCTACAAGAAAAGAAGCCAGAAAATGAACTTTTCCCGCTTCTTTGCATGCCTATGTATTAATAAGTGTAATGTCCTTTTACGACACCTTTACTTGTTTTAAACCCTAGTGCTTTGAATGCTTTTGGGCTGACGTCTAATACAGCGTTTGGCATTCTACCTACATCATATTTATATACTGTAATCACTTTATGTGGTTTCGCTTTTGTTGTCACTCTTAGTTTTGTACCTTTTTTTGGTACGTCAAATCCCATTTTAGTTGCTGCATCCCAATGACCGAGTTTTTTTCCATCTGCGCCTTTTTTACCGACACCATTATACCAAGTAATATTGCCGCTTACTTTTTTTGCACTTGCTCCATGTGAGAAACTAAACGCCAAAAATAAACTAGCTACTGTTACGATTGTCGCGATAAGCTTTTTATTCATTAAAAAATCCTCCGTATTTGGTTTCTGCACTTATTATACATGAAGATGCCCCCAGTTATTTTACAGTCACATTACAATTCGAATACAAGTTGACCACTTTTTTATGACCGATTTTGTTCACAAAAAATACCAAAATCAGCCAGAACAATGTAAGTAGCCCCTCTCTTTCATTGTATATAATAAAAGTGAATCCAATATAAGGAGGAATTTTTATGAAAAAGTGGTTCATTGTTTTGAGTGTGAGTTTGGCCTTCGTTTTGATGCTTTCAAGTCTACCTGCCTCAGCAGCTGGTCCCCGTCACGGTGCGATTGTGACACAAACGGATGAGGCCAAATGGTCAGGTATCTCTGCTGATATTGTGCTTCCGAAAACAGCGACGATTAAAAATGGATATGCTGACTGGTATCTCGGTCTTGGTTCTGCCGTTATAGAGAGCGGTATTTCAAAAACGTCTTCTGGCTATAAGGTCTTTCTTGGCAGTGGCTCACAAGGCGGCAGTCAATACTGGAACAGTGAATACGATACGAACATTAAGGATGGCGCACGTGTCAACTTAAAGCTCATCAACAATGGTGATGGCACGGTGTCACTATATGTCAATGGGAAATTGCGTTACAAACAGCCTGTTTTCAACCCTAGCCGTCTGAAAAACTTTGATGTTGTCAAAATGGTACACGGTGTTCAGGATAATGGAGCAAACAGCTACACACAAGCAAGCTTCTCGAATGTACAGCTTCGTGCAGATACATCAGGAAGCGTCTATAAAAAATGGGATGGGTCCATCAAATCATCGCTTTTACGTAAAAATTTAGAATCAGGTGCTGCGGCTCCTAAATTCACCGTCATTTCTTCTGTTCCATTAAGTACAAGCCTTTCAGCACAATAAGAAAAAAGCGCCCTTTTTGGGTGCTTCAGATTGTTGACAAAGGGCTAAAATGATCTTTATTTTAGCCCTTTGTCTTCTTTTCAGCGTGATAGAAAACCTTT
>JAABKJ010000004.1:0-161655 GCA_011634705.1 Andricus grossulariae
ATACGGGAAATCTCCCGGTGTAATATTTTTATCCCGGTTTTCTCCCGGTCAAAGTTTCTCCCGAGTGAGTGGCCACTCTGTTTGTCATCAAAATTAAACTATTTGTTTGAAGATTTTTCTATAATTTATTGAAAAATCGTCCTTTTTTAGTAGAAAATTATTCATCTTGGTTACAAATTTATTTATTTTGTTGAAAATTTGTGTTTTGTTAGTTAAAAATTCATTTTTTGTTAAAGAAAATTTAACAATTTTGTTGCAAATTGAACTGTTTGGTTTAAAATTCAACTTTTTGATTGAAAATTAACTTTTTTCTTGAAAATTCATATTTTTGTGTTGAAATTTCAATTCTTTAGTAGAGAAATCGTTTTTTTTCCTACAAATTCAACTATACGGTTGAAAATTCAACTGTTTTGCAGAAAATTAGTTTTTTCTTCGTTGAAAATTAATGTTTTGTAATACAAATTCAACTATTTGTTTGAAAATTTTTGTATAATTGATTGAAAATTCGTTCTTTTTAGTAGAAAATTATTCTTCTTGGTTAACAATTTATTTAATTAGTTCAAAATTCGTTTTCGTTATTTAAAAATTATTATTTTTTTAATTAAAAATTTAACTATTTTGTTGAAAATACAACTGTTTAATTGAAAATTCAACTGTTTAGTAGAAAACTAGTTTTGTTGGCTGCAAAATTCAAGAATTTAGTAGAAAACTCAACTATTTGGTTGGAAATTTAACTGTTTCGTAAAAAATTCGTTTTTTGTTTGTTGAAAATTAATGTTTTGTAATAAAAATTCCAATTTATTGAAAATTCGTCTTTTTCAGTAGAAAATTATTCTTCTTGGCTAAAAATGTATTTGTTTTGTTGAAAATTCGTTTATTTTTTATTTAAAAATTAATTTTTTAATTGAAAATTTAACAATTTTGGTAAAAAGTCCAAATTTGGTTGACAAATCACTTTTTCGTTGAAAATTCATTTTTTCTGGTAAAAAAAATTCATATTTTTTGGGTAAAAGTACAACTGTTTGATTAAAAAATGTGACTGAAAATCTTACTTTAACTCATGCCTATTTCTTTTTCAATTAAGGTAAATTCCAAATTTACAAAATTATCTAAAAATGAATTTAAGAAAAAACTTTAGTTTCAAGAACTTAAAGATTAAACTTTTAGAATCGCGCATTCAGAACCATAATGTTAAATTAAAATTATAGAAATTTTAAATTAAAATTATAGAAGTTTTAAAGACGATGTATATATTATTGATAAGTATCATATAATGTAGTATCAAGTGACATTAAAAAGGCTGCATAGATTTTTTTACTAAAAAATCTGATTTCTCTCTCTCTCTCTCAAAAAAAAAATCATTTTTACTCAAAACATACAAAATGCGCGAATTATGAAATACGGGAAATCTCCCAGTGTAACATTTTTGTCCCGGCTTTATCCCGGTTTTTTCCCGGACACCGGTCAAATTGTCATGCAATATACTATTTACATCAGGACGATGATAGAAAAAAAATAAAGAGAAAGAAAAAATAGTGGAGATTCTGAGTAAATTTACTTTCAATATTTACAGAAACACTGCAGGCCTTTTGTTACTTTGAGCTTCTTTGAAATTTTCCAACGGATTTTGAAAGTGGACGAGAAATTTCATCAGAATCTAAAAGGTTATTAAAAAATACCACAAATCTGTATGTGCTAATTTGGAAAATATAATATAAAGTTTAATTAAAAAAATATTTATTACAATTTAAACGATAATCATTTAAATTGACTTGTCTTTTTATCAGGATTAATAAAAATATCACATTTTCGAAAATTTTGAATGTGATCTCCGGTTCGAATTTGTATTCCCGGCTAATTCCCGGCTATTTCCAGTTTTTTTCTGGTTAGTAGACCCCCTGAAATAATTTGGCGTAGTTTTTACTGCTCATAGAGCTAAAAAAACTAAAACAACAAAAACTAACAATAGGTCGTCATATAAATGAAAAATAAATCTGACCGGTTCTTCATTTGTTCCTTTCATTATTGCTGCAGTTGGACGTCATTATCCACTTCCTCCTGAAATTTATTTAAAGGAGAATCATATTTTGAAATGGGAACTACACCCATCAGCATCATTTTAACACTGAATGTTGCTCAATGCTTGAGTGGAAAGTTACCAACCACACTGAAAAATTCAGCAACTGAATCTAAAAAGGATAATGAAGAATAAATATCGAAAAATAAAAAGTTGTGTTATTGTTTGTACCGCAAAATTAAGAATTATTTATTATAATATTCTACGAAACCTTGAAACAAAATAATTAATAAGATTTTTGAATTAATTGGTTAAAGCTTGAAAGAAAAAATCTAAAGTACTGTAATTATTCCAAATTTCAATCGCAAAATATGCCACTTCAGGAATAAATATTCGTCGTTTTTTTTTAAAGGTATGAAATATAAATAATTAATAGCGACTTTTTCGTACTTATGAGATATAGACCTGAGTTTTATTTTATGTTTTGAAAAAAAAGACTTAGAAGTTGGTTATATTTTTCAACATAACTATACTTTATATTCTGACAAAGGTGTAGCAGCTTGCACAATTAAAATCGTTCTGTGTATCGCAGTATAATTTCTGAGAACTCAACAGAAATTTAATATTATAAACGTAAGCTGTAATATTCTGCACAGCTTTTATAAATAGTAATACTAAGATAATACATTTAAAGTTTCTTGTTACGGAAATACTATTTTTTGTTTAACATTGTGATATAAGCAAACTAAATTAAAACTAAAAAATAAAAAAATAATAAAGGATATTGAAGGCAAATGTAGAAATATTTCTTAAAGAAAAGAAAAGATTTTCATAATGTTGGACACTCAAGTTTTTTCAGAAAAACTTTTTTCATATGTGCATTTTATTATCATAATATCTGTAAGAAATCAAGTCGGAAAAGGTTACAAATTAAAGATGGAGTAAAAAGAAATTAAACATTCATAAACAGGATTGCTATAAAATCTCAATTTCAAAATTCCCTGAATTTTATTTGAACAATTTTTCATTTTCATTTAATGCGGATATAGAACTTTTTAACGGGACATCCACAAATCATGTAAGAAATACGTAAAATAAATTAATTTTCAATCAAATAGTCCAGTTTTCAACTAAAGAGATTAATTCTGAACAGAAAATTTAAGAAGTAAATGTTTAGTTAAAGCAATTAATTTTCAACCAACATAAAAAATGAATTCTCAACAAAAAGTGTAACAGTTCATTTTGCTACCAAAAAATATTTTAATTTGCTTTTATAAACAGTTCAACTAAACAAAAAATAAGAATTTTCAACAAATTAGTTGAACCCTAAATCAAAACAGACTAAATTTTCAACAAAAAGAGTTGAATTTTCAACCAAGAAAGACTAGTTTTTAACAAAATAAATTAATCTTGACCCAAAAAAATATTTCCAGAAGAAAAGAAAATAGTTCAGTTGAAGTTAAAAAAATTAATTTTCAACTACAAAAATAAAGTTTCAACAAAATAATTGAACTTTCACCTAAAATAGATAAATCTTCAACTTAAAATAGAATAGTTAAATCTTCAGTAAACAAAATTTCAAGCAAAGAAAATAAACATTTTTATTTCAAAAAATTAATTTTCAATTTAAAGAAACTAATTTTCAAACAATGAAATAAGTTTTCAACCAAAAATATACATTTTCAAACAGGAAGATTAATTTTCTACAAAAAAAACTTAATTTTTGACAAAATGCATGCATTTTTAAACGAATTTTCAATCTAATAGTTAAATTATCAACCAAAGAAACGAATTTTTAACCAGAAAGATGAATTAATCAACAAGAAGATTAATATTCTACAAAAAAAATGAACTTTTAACAAAAGACACAAACTTTCAACCAAAAAGTTGAATTTTCAATTGAAGAATATACATTATAAACAAATCATTGAATAGTTCAATGATGAGTTGAAAGAATTAATTTTCAGTGAAAAAAAAATACAATAAATAATAATTTTCGCAAAATAGTTAAATTTTGAACAAAAAAAAAGGTGATCAACTAAAATGACGGATCATCAATAAGAAAAAAATAATTTTTCACACACAAAAAATAAGTTTCAATTAATAGGATTACCTTTCTACTAAAACGACGAATTTTCAACAAAATAGATGCATTTTCACCTATAATAAATAAATCTTCGACTTAAAGTAGAACATTTAAATTTTCAGTCCAAAAATAATTTTCAAACAAACGAAATAAACAGATAAATTTTCAACCAAGAAGATTCAATATCTATCACAAAAGATCAATCTTCGACAAAAATGGAATAGTTACATTTTTAGTTGAAGAAATTAATTTTTTATTAAAAAAAAGGAATTCTCAACAAATTTTCAGTTCAAAAATCTTATTTTCAGTAAATTTTTTTTTCAAACAAAATAGTTAAATTTTAAACAAAAAAAGGGTAAAAAAATTCAACTATTTTGTTGAAAATTCGTCTTCTTTGTAGAAAAGTAATCTCATTAATTGAAACTTCATCTTCTTGGTAAACAATCATTTCATTAGTTGAAAATTTAACTATTTTCTTGAAAATTCGTCTTTTTTAGTAAAAATAATTTGTTTGTTACTAAAAATGAAATTTTATTCCTGCTTGATTTATCTTTTTTTTCAGTTCAAACTTTAGTTGTTTTGTGGAAAACTAGTCTTCTTTGGTTGAAAATTCAACTCTTTTGTTGAAAATTCCTCGTTTTAGTTTGTATATAAGTCTGTTTTGGTTGAAAATATTTTTTGGTAGAAATATCAACCATTGCACTTGTTGTTGAGAATTTATTTTTTATGCTGGTTTCACTCTCAACTAAGGAGTTGAATTTTCAACCAAAAAAGATGAATCCTAAACAAAAAATGTAATAGTAGATATTGCAATAAACAATTTGGTTTAATTTTTAATCAAACACAGTTGAATTCAATCAAAAAGACGAATTTTTAACAAAATAGTTGTATTCTCAAACAAAACAGATTATTTCGAACAAAGCAGTTGTGATTTTTAGTCAAAAATGATAAAATTTCTACAAAAATACATGAATTTTGAACCCGAAAAGATGAGTTTTCAACTAAATAATAACATTGCCTGACTTGGATTTTCCGATTTTCCCTGAGGTTTCCTGACCAGTTTTTAATTCCGTAATAATCCCCGACTTTCTGGAATTTCCTGACCTGTAGCAATCCTGCAATAAATTTGCTTAAAGTAATTAGTGAACGCTTTAGAACTTATTGGTAAATTCTTACTGATTAAGATTTGGAGATAAGTTAAAAGGTATTAAGGCTTTTCACTTATAATTGTAGAAGTTTCAGAAAATAAGCTTGAAATGGTCCTATTTTAAATCTTTCAATTCAAAAAGAGTCGTTTTGGAAAATTTCAATTTAAAATTCTTCTTGAGGCATTTAATTTTTAATATAATTAAGGAATCTTCAAGAATTATAATTTCAAAATATTGTTAAAATTCTAATGCTATAAATTGAGAATCGGTTAATTTTTTTAAACGTTTCAGGTTTGAATATTAAATTTGAAATAAACTTTTTTCCACTAATCAATTATTAAATTTTAAGACATTAAAATTAAAATGTTCAATTTTTGTACGCTGCAATTCAAATTAGTAATAGGACTGAAAAATTCCGAAAAATAAAATTTCCGATACTGTAAAATTCCTGAATAATAAAATTCAGAATTGGAAAACTCCCGAACAGTTCATAAAATTAATGAATTGGAAAATTCCGACAGTTTATAATATTATAGAATTTGAAAATTCCCGACAGAAAATCGCCGAATTGTAAAATATCCGAGCTAGAAAATTTCTGAACTTAAACAATTAAAATTTTTGTTCATAAAAATATTTGATTATTGTATTTTTAATAAATAATATTAATGAACAAATTTCTTAATTGTTTAAATTCGGGAGTATTCTAGTTCGGATATTTTATAATTCCGCAATTTTCTGTCATATAATATTCACACATAAGTTTTTCATAGCTTAGATTTTTACGAAATGAATATTATATTACCGAATCAAACTCGAAATTTATGTCCGCGAATATTCATAAAAGATGTCATGGTCTTCAACCCTCAAATTCTAGAATCTAGATGTTAGATAAAGTCAGCTTGATATTGAAAGCTTTTTTCAACCTAAAAATACATATAAAAGCTAAAGCTGTAAACATACGTATTTTCCTCTTTTTCTATGCAAAAAAAAATCAAAATTGTGATATTTGTCGAATTTTCTAAAAATTTATAACACTAATCTCTAAATTCAAGCTCATTTTATATTAAAAATTAAATGTAATATTCTAACGGATATAGAGTGGAATATCTTTCGCGATTTATTCGCTGAACTTCCCCTACCTGGTAGTCCTGGCAGGGACCTGGAGTATTGATTTTTATACGTATAAGCGAGATACCCCCATTTATAACGCTGAAACCCTTTTAAAACTTCGAAAATAATATTGCAGACTAAATACAAGAAAAAACTGAATACTATTCCAGGGGATTTCAATTTCTAACTTTCTAAAACCGAATTCTGTGTGTAGTTCTTGATTTTGTCATTACGTAATTTTAATTTAAAAAAAATTTTATTTACGATTTGATTAAATAAAAATGAGTAACTTCAAAATGATATTCTCAAATTTGTCCTTTTTGATTCTGAAAGCTTCAGACTCTTAAACTTGATTGAAGGATCTTTGAATTATCTTAAATGATTTAAAACCTGCTATATATTTTCAATTGCCCTGTTAAATATAGATTCGGAAATTTATAAAAAATTCTTGACTAAAAATGGCGAAAGAGCTTGGTTATAATTTTGCGACCCTTTTCCTACATATATGATTTTTCACATCATTTATCATAATAAATAACATGAAAAATCTCATTATCAATACTTTCTGCCAGAAAGATTTTTCAAAAACTGCAAGAAATATCGACAATCTAGCCGAATATTATTGCATTTCCAAGAATTTCACAAAGACCTCGTGGTCCTCGTGTAATTTTTCCTAGGACGCTTACGGCGTCACATTGTAGAATCCCGATCAAAAACACAATTTATCTCATAATATCCGTTCCCATGCTAAAAAAAATCTAAAACTTCGTTCAAGATACATTATTTTTGTTTCTATTTACAATAATAACCTAAATATTGTTTATTAATGATTTTTCTGAACAGCCATAACCTTAACAGCTCACATTAATCACGTCTTATTTTGTACGGAAAATTAAAAACATAATTTATAGGTCAATAATAGACATATTTTACCATTTCCTGCTTGATTTAATCGAGAAAATATTTCCTGAAACTCGAAATCTGCTATTATTCCGAAACCTGAAAGTGTTGCTGCGTCCCTGTTGTCGTTGCCGGTTACCACCACTTCCTCCCACTTTTTCACTGCGTGGATGCGCAGGGGTGCTAAATTGATTTCTGCGCCGCGTTGCCTGGCTCGTGTGGATGTGGGACCCGTAGAGCCAGCGAGCCGCGAGGGCCACCATTGTGTAAAAAGACCTCAACAAGAAAGGATATAGTTCGCGCTGAGGGTCCGGATGCGCAGTTCTTCCCTTAAGGATTCGTCCTGCTGTGATAATAAGAAGACTGCGTCAAGGTAAGTAACCTGCTCTTCGAATTTCCGGGTTTTTTTGTTCCATTTTTTGTCGCGTAACGGTGATAGATTGGTTTCTAATGACCCAACGACGAATCCGGGTCAACGCGTCCCTTCGTATTTCCGCATTTCTACTCTTCATCACGATAAATTCTTTTTTGTTTTCGATTTTCGATTTATTTGTCGAGTCAGTGCGGGTTTTTTGATTAACATTTTTGCGGAATATCAACATGCATAGTTTTTGAAGCTTTTGCAACAGACTCCTCGCCATCTTGTCCCGCAAGCCCACAAGTCGGCCATTGTCGACTTCGTGTTGCAACTCGCGGTCCAGCATCGGTATGTTTTAAAAATCGATTTTCGGGATTCGGGTTGACGTTCGCGATGAATTTTCTTCAAATACGGTTATAGCGAATTAAGTGTAATATCATTGTTTTCTTCAGATATTCGTGTGAGTGTTTAGAGAAATAGGGCAAAAAGTACGCAATATGAAAATTTGAGCTTTTATATTTATCGTTTTTGTTTTTTCTTCTTCGATTTTTTTTTCAGTAGGGATCTTTCATTGTGTGTCGATTGTGCGCATAAGGTTCGAGGATTAAATTTCGGGTTGGGCGGTTTCCCACGAGTATGGCGGTCGCCTCGTCCTTTCCGAGAGTCGCGAGTGCGCATGTCCGTGGTCGTCTTTTTTATCCTCTCGGGTCTCGGGAAGCCTGCGCTGTGGTCGTGGTTGGGAAGACGGGCTTTGCGCTGCGCCATTGTTGAAAAAGGAAGCGCTCGATGCGCTCGCTGAGCACCGACGCTCTCCAAGCTTTATACTTTTCACCGACCGTAGCTGTGATATTAGACTTTTTGTACCCAAAGTTAGGTAAGTGTACTTATCATTCATTATTGTTCGCAAATCAAGGTATTTTCGCGGAATAATCCCATTCTGTTAATTATCGAACATCCAGCCGTGAGTAAATTGCCGAATCTTAAATTCCTTTTTAGCCTTTTTTTCGAAATGTCGGTTCGCTGTTATTTATTTTCGAAAAAATTATTGTTTTTGGGGGACGCATACGAAAAGAATCAATTTTTGTAATTTCGCGTGTCGTCATAAGGCCATTTTGTACGCGAGGGACGTGCTTGTCGGCCATATTGGGATTTCGCTTCGTCTAGATTGTTCCAGAGGCGGCGTTCAACCAACTCGATACGGAACGGTATACATCTTTTTGTTTGTTTTTATTTTACGATATTATGAGCCTCTATTGGAACGTGATGTAATTGGTACGGGAGATAATATAGATTATGCAATGTTGCGAGACAAGCCCTGCGTACATTTCCGAATTACGGCCACTTTTACACATGCGCCTTTTTCCCCTTGTTGGCCGATCGATGCCGGCACGATGCGCATGTGACGCCAGAAATTGATTTTAGTTTTATTCGGTACGATACGCCATTATGGAAGTGGATTACGTTTCCATGGCGCTTCCTGCTAATCAATAACTCTTTGTCAGATCTGCCCATCATAGCCTTTTTAATATTTTTTGGCTTTTAGCCTTTTTTGATGGAGTTCATTGAATCAAGAGTCAATTTCATTTTTCAAGAATAATTTCCAAATATTTTCAACTATTTGGTTTTAAATGCCATGGAAACAAACATACTTCGAAGGTGGTCGGCCTTACCCAATAATTTTTTTATTAGGTTACGATATTTATTGTGATGATTATTTATGCTCACATATTTATGATTATATATGCCAGGATAATATTTGATTATTTATGCCCATTTATTGTGCCTGTATTTGTATTGTATTTTACATGTTTTTCGGATTTTTATATATTTAACATTTGCAATCAGCTGAATTTTTTCGACTTTTTGGTCTTCATTTAAATTTATTGTATGGTTGCTTTTCTATGATTTTCATTTAAAAGTTTCTGATTACAATGTTAAAGTTAATATGTAGTTAGCAATTTTTTATTGCAATTGTTAAGCTTCATTAGTTTTTCTAATTACATTTTTGTTTGAACTTTTTCAATAAATCTAGTTAGAAATTTTATATTTTAGCTATTGTAATTTTGTGAATAAATTTATAGTAGGAACATTCGTGTTGTATTTGTTCAGGAATAAGCAAACTTGAACCAATATTTTTGAAGGTTTAACTTTTTGCCGTTGTTCATATATTGACGAAAAAGTTTCAGGCATTGGTATAGTTGACATTACAAGCAATTTTATATCCATGGTTGATTTATTTAAAAAAATTTAATTTATATTAGATTTGATGAAATTGTCCCATTCAAATGTTCAAAAATTTAATTTCTGTGTACTTAAATGTGCTAACATTTTTTTCCTAGTATTTTTATGAGTTTTAATACAAATACGTATTTTCTGTGTATTTTACTAAGTAAAATTTGTTAAACCTAGTGTTTTCTCAAGTTTTGTTAAATTCAAAAATGTTTTGTTATGATACTTTGATGTGCTAAATTTTTAACTTTCATTTTCTCAAATTTATGTTCCGTTAAAAAGTGTATTTTTTGTGTACTTTAATACGCTAACATTTTTTAACCTTGGATTTTCTCACATTTATGTTCCATTCCAAAATGTGTTTTCAGTGTACTTGACTGAACTGATTTTTTTTAGCTACAATTTTCTCAAATTTATGCTCCATAATACTTAAATTTTTCAAAGTTTCGTTCCTAAAAGTTTATAGGTAATGTTCACGTTTTGTTATTGTAAAACTTTATTATGTTGACAGTTTCTTGCTATTTATTATTATCGAGATTCGTAACTGATTCTGAAATTTTGTTTTCATGTTTAATAATTTTTCATGGTTCAGTAATATTTTCTCCAGTAAAATATTCTCGTGGAATTGTATTTTCCTGACTCCGTCGAATCTGGTCCCTCGTGCATTTTTTGCCGGTAAAATAGCAGATGCAGACGTTCGTTCGTGGCATGCGCTATTTTATTGATCTGAAATGTGCGCAGCTCCGACTGAGTCGAATAGCGAGAACGCAATTCCATGAAAATAGACCCTGGGAAAATGTCCGCTCAAATGGAAGCTTCATGAGATTCAATAACTTTCAACCTCTTTCTTTTTTATATGTATTTTTATTAAATGTTCAATGGTAGTTCTAACTCAAATTAAAACATTAATTATTGCACTTGAAAAATAGAATTAAGTTGTGACTTTTGAGCAAGAAGTAAATTTTTCGAGGAACAGGTACTTTCGAACATGAAATTTTAAACAAAATATAGTTTTTGGGTTTGGAACATACATAATTATAGTTTTTTTCAAGTTTTTAAATTTTTGTGATTCATAATAGAATTCAGTATAATCGCAGCTTTGACGTAAAAAGTATGTAATACATTTTTTAAAGGAAATTGATTTAGAATTTGAACACAAACTTTAATAAACAATAAAGTTTTAGTTTTTCCCAGTTTTTAACAGTTAAATTAGAATGCCGTCCAATCATAGCCGTGGCAAATTAAATTAAAATTGGTAATAAATGTTATTCAACGCAGTAATTCCGATTTTGAACATGAAATTTAATATACATAAAATGTTAGTTTTTCCCATTTTTTAATATTAAATTTTTTTAGAATATCAGAATAAAATCGATCAAAATTTAATAATTTGCAATTGCGGGTTTAAATATAAGAGAAATTAACTGTTGAAACGACTAATAATCTTTAAAAAAAAACAATTAAAATCAAGTTTATTACATTTTTTTATTGTCATGCCGTGTGTTTATAGGATTTTATTCACAATATTTTTAATGACCAAGGAATTTTGTTTTCAATTGTGAATAAATTTTACATCTATTAAATGACAATGTATATAATACTGTGACATGTAAATGTTTACTAGTTATATCCAGTTATGTGACATTTTTTAATTTTCCACCTGGAAATATATATTTTTTCAAATTCAGATTCATTTTTTAAAACAAATTACTCGCTAGGACATCAAAGGCTAGCGGAATTCCTATTTTCCCCAGTTATCTTTTAATTTGGCTAATTTAAAGTGGAATTCGAAAACCCTCACAAGTTGACCCAAGGTTGTTCCAAGTTTCCAATTTTGCTCGCTTTTAAATGTAACTTTTCCAGACGATTACTTTCTCGAATAAAAATGGTTTTGATAGGATTCATAAAAAAAGGGGCTGGGTCGTAAATTCGATAGAGCGGAACCCGGGTGAGGTCAAAGCTTGGTGCGGTCCTGGGACCAGGGCAACGAGACGGTTGCGCATCGGCGGCGCGCAGCCTAGGTGGAAACGCATGCGCGATGTTAGCGCGTCCTCCCGCATCATCCCCACTGCTTCCACCATTCCCGTTAGAACACGCACAAAGGGAAAGGCCACACCGTCCCGACCGACGCGCTTGCATCACAGCCATTTTGGAAGCTTCAGCCGTTGGAAGCGGAGCTTTTTCGCTGCTCGTCCGTAAAGTCGGATCAAGACTATAACGCGAAGTCGCCCAAAACGCGTTTAATAATAAAAAGTTGTTTATAAAAGCGGTCGTCTATCAACACGGGGCTCAATGTTCGCGTTAACGATAATAAGAAGGTAGCATCGCCAACAACGCCTTTTTTCTGTTTCCGCTTCAGCCTGACAAGATAACGAGAATTCAGCAGAATGGAGGACGATCAACAGTTCTGCCTGAGGTGGAACAACCACCAAACGACCTTAATACAAAACTTCGACACGTTACTAGAATCCGGTACCCTAGTGGATTGCACCTTGGCGGCGGAGGGGAAGTACCTAAAGGCTCACAAAGTGGTCCTCTCCGCGTGCAGTCCTTACTTTGAGGTGAGTTGTCACATTTTTTATATCTAATAATCTCTTTTTTCCAGCTTTGACGGCAGTTTTTTTCTCGCACCGGTATTACCGGCGAGATCAGAAACGAGGCCACCGGCTTTTTTATTGTTCCGGTATTCCATGACCTCAATTTTTCAATCTTGCTTTCCCGATAATTTTTTTTTGATGCCAACTCGAGAATTGCATATAAGGGAAAGGAACATTTTTAACGTTACAAAAACAAACGTTTTTCATGTTTCTTTGTCCTTTTGGCTTTCCCGAGTTAGATCAATACCAAATAGAGAACGCAGGCCAATGCGGTAACAAGATGGCGGCTCATCTTGCTCGCCGTTTGGACGAGGGCAGTCGTGCTGTGGTTTAGCCCGTTAGTGGGGGGGGGAGGGGGCAGAAGCCTGAATCCCCTCCAGACTTCGCCTGATCAATACAGGGAAAGCAAGATGGCCGGTTCCCAGGGCGGTTGCCCTGGGATTTCAGCTGTATGGCTTGGGGGGGTGGGGCAAAGAGGGGAATGCCGCCGCCTCGCCAAACTTCCTTTTCTCTATTCATTGAAGCTTACTAATGACTTTGTTCTTGCTTTCTTTTTTGTTATTCTCGTCAGGAGGCCTGGGGAAACGATTTTCTCTCAAAATTTTATGAATTGGGTCTCCCATTGTTCAAATTTTGCAGACCGGTTTTGTTTTACGATTGTAATGATTTTCATGTGGAGAATGGAATGAAGTTCATGGGCCTTCTGGAAAATGAAATTTTTAATGAGTGGAGATAAAAAGATTTTAGGGATACGATTTTGTTTGCCCCTAAAATCTTTTTCATATTTGCAAAAATGCAAAATAATTGCATTTTTTATTATACAACTCTGAAAAGACAAATTTGAAGTTTTTTCTGATATTTTACGTTTTTATTGTGTACCTAAGTATTTTAGACATTTTGAGTTATAATTTATTAGTTTCGTTACTGGTTCGCTATTCAAAATCAACAATTTGAAGCAAAATATTTCAACACTCATTTATTTTGATTTTTAAGAAGTTAACTTTTTAAATCTTGGTTTTACTTAACTTTTTGTTTGTTTCAAACTTTTATATTTATAAATAGTCTTCAAATCAAATAATATCTAATCATTTTTCATGTATAATTTTTGAATATTTTTATATCTGAAATGAGATGTTTGCCAGCGTCTAATGGTGTTTAGCTTATTTTTTTGCTCTCCCCCTTCGCTTCGTTGGCAGATCATACTTCGTATTCTATCCTCCTGTGAGAATATCTCGTAATCTTGCAGATCGGAAACTGTACGAGACATTTTTGTTTTGAAACTTCAAATATACTTCATCTTCAGATTGCATTAGATTTAATTGGATTATTTTAAATTAAGAAAATTGTTAATAGGTGTATGTGTGTAAAGTTTTTGTGTGTCTTTTTGATTGCAGGGCCTTCTCAGCGAACATTATGATAAGCACCCCGTTTTCATACTCAAAGATGTTAAGTTTAAAGAACTAAAAGCCATGATGGACTATATGTACAGGGGAGAAGTGAATATCTCCCAAGACCAATTGGCAGCCCTCCTTAAGGCCGCAGAGTCTTTACAAATAAAAGGCCTCTCGGAAAGTAGAACTGGTGGTAACGCCTGTCCGAAACCAGACACCAGGCAAAATAAAGTCAGCTCACAATCGACAGCACCGTCGTTAGACATTCCACATGCGTCTTCCGGACTCACAATAGAGAAGAACAACAAAGTTCCCAGGCAGAGTTTGGCTCAGAGCTCTGTTGGTGACCTACCTGAAGATTCTGCCAGCCCCTCCATCCCCAAAGGTCTCTCCTCCAGGTAAGAATCGCAAGACTCAAATGTTTAAAGTAATTAATAACCTTGCCTTTTGGACTAGCTCTTAACACTTTTCGTCTTTTTTGATTACAGGGAAGGTTCCCAAAGTCCTGTCTCCAGGAAGAGAAAAAGACTTAGAAGAAGAAGCGTCGGGGAAGACAACTCTGTAGAAAACCATGAATCCAACTCTAGTGATATGACCCAAGCCAATGTCCCAGCCATGGGAATCGCCCCTGTTGCCGATGAGAAGTCTCACGCCGACCCCTCCGACTCCCTCGGCAGGTCGGCGCTGATGCAACAGTTGACGAAACCTGCCGATGAGATGCTTCAGGTAATTATCAATTGTTTATTGGAAAAATCACTCGTTTTGCATTAATTTCTGTAATATTCTCGAATATTTTCTTCTAAAATATGAGATATGTTCGCCAGCGTCTAATGGTGGTTTGCTCATTTTTTGGCAAACTTCCTTCGCTTCGTTGGCAGATCATACTTCGTATTCTATCCTCCTGTAAGACTCTTATCTCTGCAACCTTACAGATCGGAAACTGTACGAAACATTTTAGTTCGAGTCTCTAAATTTATTTCGATTGAAGCAATTTTCAGTTTTGTAAGCTTGTGATATTAATTGAATTTTTTCTTCGTTTTTTTTTGCAGCTTCCTGTCGAAAAACCTGAACCTACCGAAGACATGATACAACCAAAGTCTGAGTATTTGGATGACCCGGAGGAGAGTGTGGAAGACTTAACGTTAGACGACGATATGAATGACCTCAATGAAATGGAAGATAGTAATAGGGCTGGTCCAAGCACGCACGATCCTTCGCAACATCCTGGTAAGTCCATCTGCCTTTCAAAATATATATTTCTCTTTTATTTTCGCAATTTATTTAGCAAGACGCAGTGTCGATTTCGAAAATCTAGTCTTAACATCTCAATAAACTTACTCAACTCCATTAGAAAATTGTCAAATTTTTTTGTCCAACTATGAAAATATTATAATCCACAAAGTTGAGAAGCCATTGTAATTCCCAAAACTTCGGTATTTTTTGTTGCCTGAATCGTGAATTTAGTAATTCAATTCTGTCCTTTGGAATTAAAGCCGATATTTATGGAAGTCATGATCTTTTTCGCAACCGGGTTGCATTTTTTTATTTGGGTCGTGTAATAATTGGCCGACACTAGTTTGGGTTTCCTCGTTGCAGGTGGGGGGGCGTTAGCACGATGTCGGCCAAGAAGGGACTCGGGTGGTGCCCCTTGGGCCACACATTTCCTCGATTATAAAAAGGGGCCGAATCCGAGACGTTTGCCACCGGATGTTGACGTAGGCGCGTTGCTCAACTCCCTGGCGAGCAAGCAGGGTCGAAAGTATAGTTTAGATTCGGTTAAAATGTCTCTGGAGGCGATTTTGCAACAAGGTGTGAGTACAACTCAAGCCTCTGAGATGTATGGCATTAACCGCTCGACCCTGCAATTCTATTTGAAAAAATTAAATGTCGTAAGGCGGCGATGGATTCAACCAAACGCCCCTGTTCGACCTAAACAATCTTGAATGTCCAGTAACTGTGAATCCAAGTCTTTCCGAATTCAGCATTTAAAGTATCCATTTTCTTGTACAATCATTGTTAGACATTAGGATTGTTTACTAGTATACGTGGATTGCACACTTAGTTTTGTTTTTTTACTTGAAAGACTGAATTGAACGGTATTATTTTTACTGTATCCTTGTACCTATGGCTTGTAATGAACTCTGGAAGCCTTACGTAATAAACGTGTGTCTTCATGACTCAAGCGTAAGAGTCTTTTTATTACCTTATTCTGCGTCTTGCTAAGTGATTTCAATTTGTCCTTGATTACAGATGGTAAAATTCATTTTTGTTAAAACAGATCCATTCACAAGTTTTGAGTTCGAATAACTTTTTAAAAGAAGTCTAAAAAATGTAATGATGGCAAAAGACAAAATTGTGCGACTTTTATCGAGTCAAATTTAGCAAGTCTGGCGAATTTGGAACTATAAAATCTTTTCAAATGTTGCTATATTTTGCAGTAATTTTTAAATCTCGTCATTTCTCGATGAATTCATTAAGATTGTCGTAATGCTTTTGCTGGCTCATGTTGTCCCTCATGCGTTGGTAATTGCAATCAGTTTACGCACAAACTCTGTGTTATTCATTGTCAAATCTCTTTCATTGTTCTGATTCTTCAAAGTGCGATCAAAAATTGCTTCTCTTTTGAAAATTCGGAATTTATTTTGCCACGATTGACGTATAGCTATTTGTGGTTCATGTTCCCTCATGAATTATTAATTGCACTCATTCTACGCGCAAACTTGTCGAAATAAATTCTCTGATCTTCGAAATTGCTTTACGTGTCTTGATGCTTCTTTGTTCAAAAAGTGTTTTTTTGCTGATAGTTAAATTTCATAATTGGGTTTGTGTTCCTCACTGGAAACCTAGTTTTTTTTTTAATGAGTTTTATGTTTATGAGGCAGTGGTCGATGACTTAATTCTTTTTGATTTAAAACACTTGCGTTCAGCCGTCCTCAAGGATCTTGTGTTTTTTTTATTTCATTTCATTTTTGATCTTAAATTCATTGTTGCACGTTTTTTTTTGTTCTTTTTTCTAAACAGGTTTAGCGGCGTGGCATGTGACGGGCGACAGAAGTAACGCGGGCGGAGTTGTAGGAGTACCTGGTGGACCTGGAAATCAAGATGAAGTCTTTCTCGCAGCCCACGAGGCCGTCCAAGCACAACGCGACTCACAAGGTAGGCTCATCCTCGCCGTTTTCAATTCGCCACTGACCCCCGTAACAATAGGCACTCGTAATTGGCACAAAAAATTCTTAACCATGAAGAACAAGTCAGTAACGTGACATCACAATGAATTTTCTATTCAAGTCTTGGTCACTATTTTGCGCAGGAGTGCTCTTTCAAATGGTTGCACGAGTTCAATTCATTCTATAAAAGATACTTTCAATTTGATACAAATAGTGTAACTGAAATTCGCGGAGAAAGTTTTGTAACGTGACTCATTTGAAAGTAGCTGTATCAATAAATCTTCCCAAGCGTGTGGACAAAATGACACGGAGGAATAAATTAAAGTGCCCATTGCGCAGGCGGGACAGGGTTTTTTCGCTGCTGGATAACGTGGTTCAACCTAGATTTCGGTACGTTCAAGAGTAGCACGGTCTCTGAAAGAGCTTCTTTCTGGCCAGGGCACGTAGCTTTTTCGTTAGCTGTTTATGGTTTCTTTGTTTCTCTTTTTTAAAATTCTAAACTGCCAGTCGCGATGCGAGGCCGACAATTTTTTTATTTTATTTTTCCTAGTCTGCCTTTTCATTAATTTTTTTTATCGTGTTGATTCGCGCGACGCCCCTCGATCTCTCTTTCTCACTCACTCACTTTCTGTCCTGTCGCCCTCGCAACGCGACATCTCGACCTCTCTCTCCTCTGAAAAACGAAAATCGAGACATCAAACGACGACGAAGGGGAGACAAGTCCCTCGTCACTTGACTCGCAAATAGACGATTCACTCTGAAATTGTCTACATGGAAGCAGATTTCCTCTCTTTGGATACCAGAGGGAGAGAAGAGAGATACATCTTACATTATTATAACTCAGTTAGAATATAGTTGCTACTTTATAATTCAAATAGATTTTAACACGTGTTCTTTTGCGCAAATTACTAATGAACTTTTTGAGACCTCTCTCTTGATCCTCTCCATATTTCCGAGGTAGAGTATTCTTGAGAACGCGACATGCTTTTTCATCCCACAGAGGCGGGTCACTTAGGAATTTGCCGATGCGCATATCACGTTCATGTGTGTCATGTAGACGAAGGTTAGGTTACACTCTTTCTCGCACGCATACACTAATCCCTAGCTTATTAAAGTCGAGGCTTGCGTTGCTATGGGAAATTCAATCTGAAGTAACGCGAGAATATCACGAGGTCTTTTTATTTGAGACCAACCGCGAGTTCCTCCCTTTTCTCTCTTGCCATCTTTGTCCACAAAATTAGACAACAAATTCTTTTTATTATTACACATTTCTCGCCAAAACATTTTTAATCGTTTTATATAGTAGTTACAGCACAGATCGCACAAGAACTTAGTAATAGGCTTTTTGCCGCGTCATTCTTCAGGATCGACAAGTCATGCCCACAGGAAATTTATTTACCCATGTCAGAGTTTCACTTTACTTTTTAAACATCCCGAGAACTGGAATGCGAAGTTTTCTCTTTCCGATGCAAATCAGGAAGAAAGATTCTTGAATATCTTTTCAGAGCGGAGGGTCTGGTCGAGACGTTCCCACGAAAACTTGTTCGCCTTGAGAGAAGCGAGTCCCAGTTTTCGTAAGATTAGGGACCGACTTTGCAGTGTTAGTTTTTTATTAATTCCTGCCGGACACGAGTGAGAAGGAAAGAGAGAAGAGGAAGAGAGCGGTTTGCGAATAATTTCTAGCACTTTTTTAGTCGCTCGGTCGTCGATTCATCGACCTAGTTTATTCTAGGTTTGCAATATTACAGGAGCAACGAACTCTAGTTGCGCAGTCGCGACTGCAATCAATAAACCTGAACGGGAATGACAACGTTTCGAGTCGAAATTTGAAACCAGATTAACGTCTGCGGTAACGCGATCCTCGTGCAATATGGTATCTTTTTTTGATAAGAATAAGCGTTGTTCGAAAGCGGATATTAAAATGTTGAACCACTTGGTCGCTTGTGGAACGAACGACTTGGCAACAGTGTACCGTCTGGCGGAACCAGGCAGCTGCTCTCTCCCCTTTTGAGGGCCGCATCTGCAAAGCGACGGCAGCTGTCGCTGGCAGATGCTGCAGGAGGGAGACAGCCGGAATGTTGACCCTCGCCTCTGCAGGGCTTTTTTTTGGCCGGAAATATTTCAAGCGAAAATTCCGCGGCTTTGCGAAAATAATAGTGTAGGCGCGCGGTTTGAAAATTATATTAGGTGGTCGCCAAGCGCCGGTGATCCAACGTGGGAGAGCAGGTAAATACGGAGAGAGAGGAGCGACCTCTCTGTCAATGCCAGCGTGAAACCTCATAACGGATTTGAATTAAAATTTAGATTAAACGTAATTGCGTTCGGGGTTCAGAAATTGTTCGCAAAGGTAAAAAGTAAGATAAATGTTGATGTCGAATTAACCAAAGGCCCAAAAGGTGCTAGCATTGATTGCGGAGGTCGTTTTTACCGTCAGAGACTTGTTACCTTGAATAATTTGATTAACGGTTCGGCAATAGAGGAACTTTCGTAACCTTTCTCACTTATTTATTTAATGTCGCGTGGTGCCCAATACTTCTTGAGTCAGAAAGTACGAACACTTGTTTTCGTTTTTTGTTTGAGTTGATTTTGTTTTGTTTATGCAATTTGAAATACTTTTTAATAATATGTAGAGCTGTAGAATCATCGCTCGTTTAGCGCCGAAGTTGCGCCACGTTATCTGCAGTGCGTAGAGTTCAGTTTATTACATGTGTTATTGTGAGTAACAGGGGCGGCAAAAGAGGGTTTTAAATATTGTCCGGAGGACGAGGGTTCCTCGATTCATGTTCTAGGACAGTCCTTCTGACAAGTTCTCGAGAATCCTCTTATGCCGCGGGCCTGACTAAGTCCCTCAGTTCCTCAAGAAACAAAAGAGTAAAAAACAGAAGGCACCCCTCGTAGTCATGTTCGTGTTTTTTTGTTTGTAGTATTTTTACACACACTTAGTTAAAAAATGGATACTCTTTGGAAATATTGTGTTTAGGTGCGAGGCATGAAGATTTATATTTATTCGCACATTTTAATTGTTTTAAGATTATTAATAAACGACGCGAGGTCAGTTCCAATCTTTCTTTCCACTTGCACGAGAATGACTCGTTTCTCTTAACGACTCTTTGCTCGCCTTAAAACTGTCCGCGCGTCGCAGTCGTAATTCAAGTGTGCGTATATTATATTTTTTCTATCCGTACGTAGACACAATCTTTCACCGTTGTGCGTTTTCTGCGTAATTCGTCTTGCATGTCATGCTTCCTTCGGTAGTGTATTTACACTTAACTCACAAAGGATGGCGCGCTCGTTCCAGAAGGAACGAATTTTTGTATACATTGGTGGTGGGGATAAACAATATCTTCTTTCTCTCAAAAAGCTCAAAGCGAGCATCTCTTGAATTATTTCCGTGACTTTGCTGAACGAGCGCGCACAAAGGATTTTTTTTACTAACCACGTGTACATAACTCGCTTCTTTGTTCGTAACGCATATACATCAGATAATTAACCCGATTTACATATCTACTTTTATATATATGAAAGGAATTCCGTATATATGTACCTCTATTTATATACATACCCCGTATCTTGTATATTATACTGTTCTCTTCATTCATTATTACATCTGATGATTATTGCCAGATATATTATGTACTGCATACATATATCTGGCAATGTACTCACAAACACATACATTGTTATTATATCGATGGTATTGTGCTTTATCGTACTCAACTTTGGTTGGGTCGATGTGGAATACCATGTCTTGCATTTTCTTGTCTTGTATTTTACCTCCCAAGTGTCTAGGCAATCGATTCTTGGAGATAAGGATGATTTGGAAGAAATCTGAGAAGACAAACCGTGTGTATGGTGTGTGTCCGTCGCGGTCGAGCGATTTCTCGATCGAGATGTGACGTCGCGGTTCCTGGTGATGTTCAACGCCGATCGCGAAATCGAGCAGCGTGCCTTTTGTGCGTTGAACGATTCCCTCGATTATCCCCTTCGTTTTTTTCACATTCGAATTTCGCTTCTTTTTTGGCGCACGGGAACTTTTAATAAATCGGGTTTCCTGAGTGATAGCAGCAGGAGATTTGGTTATGATTCGTCTACTTTTTTGACGAATCTAATCGTTCTATGCGCTGAATTTAAACAAAATGGATGACTGACGATGAAGACGACCATGGAAAGGGATCGCTTGGAGTCTTGGTAAAATGGTAAAATTGGTAAAAACATCTTAATATTCTCATTTTTTCGTCATGTGTTTTGATTTCAAATATTGTTGTTTATATGTGCGAGTGATTGTAGAAGATGCGTGAAAGCGAATGAACGATATCTGGTTTCATAATATGTGACGAATATTTTTTGCATATATGTAAAAATCTGTATTTTAATGGTCTCTGCAAACTCTTCCAAGAGTAAAATAATTCGATCTTTAAGATTTTAAATATTAAATTATTTAGCGATTTGGAAAAGTTTGTGAAATTCTTTTACTGATTATAATATTTTTTAGGCGCAGCATTCTAGGAATGATTTGCAAAATTTTCTTTTCACAGATTTCAACTTTTTTGATATTTGAGAAATTAAGTTTTTTTTACAATCATTTCTAGTTTGTTGGTCCCTTTACTTTGTACTCTACACTTTTATCGGACTTAAAATTACATGGACATTTTTTTGCATGTGAATAGTTCAGCCTTTTCAGAAATAAATCACTTTGATTTTTTCTTAAAGGCTTAAATATTTGCACATTTCCAGTGAATTTTTCTTCCGAATGTCTCCTTTTTTGGCAACTGCATTTTGGAATTTTCATCGGAGATTCCTCTTTTTCATGAATATTCATTTGTTTTCAAGGTTTTGTGCTTTAAAAGTAAATGAACATTCTAATATTTCTCAAAAAACTTTCTGAGGGCTTCTAGTTTTTGAGATCTCTCTTAAATTTTGAGACCCGTGGAAAAATTTCTTGACGACTTCGCGATAAAGTGCTTCGCGATTGTTCTCTAAGGCGAAGAGCTGCGATTTCAGTTTTTCGCTAAAGAGTAACGAAGAGCAGTCTCTAATCCGAATGTTCAATTTTTGAACTTTGGGAACGGAGTGAAGCAGATGACTGACATGAACTATTTGATGACCTGGAATTGGCATGACAAGTAGAAATTTGGGTACAGTATTGGAAAAAAGGTTCTTTCATGTAAAACCAGGTACAGTATTGGTAACCAGGTATTAATTTAACGATCTTGTTTACTGAAGTTCTTTTTAAAGAAAGATTAAATTGTATGTTGTGGAAAGTACATTTAAATTAATGTTGTATTAGTTTGAATTCATTTTTTACAATTTTACTTACTGTTTAATCTCTTCTTTACTCTAAGCTTCCCATTGCTGCTTGTTTCAATTGTATATTTCTCTTCTTGAAATATTCTATATTTGTGGTGTTAAAAGCTAATTCGTTTTCCTTTCCATGAAACTGATCACTTGTAAATCTCACGTTCTAATTTTTTTATGTACATTTTTTTTAATGTGAGTTTACTGCGTGATGCGTTTCATGTAGAGGTAAAAGAATTAGTTGAAGTAATGTTTATTTTTATTCCTTAATCTCTAGGAGAATCTACGAGAATCTACTGGCTGCTCTTAGCGCCTTTTGTCAATCATTTTTCAAAAATAAAATTTTACTCATTAAAGTGCCGGAAGTTTAAATTTGATACATTTTTTTTCGTAGTAAGAATTAAATTTTTGCTTGCGTCATTTTCATGAGTAGAATATTTTCTTTCTTAAGCTCATATTTTCCTTGCAGAGTTAAGTAACTTTGGCTCTGGAATGAAATGAGTCTTTCTATAATGCTTCTTCTCTTTCTAGGTGTCTACAATTGTGATTAATTTCTAATCACACAACACCTCTTACACTTGCGCATCTACACTTACTCAAAAACTCTTGCTTCCATATTTTGTTTTATATTTCAGGAGTGTATTTAGATATAAATTTTCCTAACTCTGATTTTTCTCATTGATTTTTCATTATAGTATGGAAGTTATTTATGTATACCTTTCATGGATACTGAAGAATGTAGGAAAAATCACAGAATTTCTTTGTGTCTGTTTGATTTTATATTTCAGGTTTGTCTTCATGTTTGATGATTGTTACTTTTTCGCTTCAATTTCAATTTTACATTATCATATGAAAAAAGTTTTTTCTTTCATAGATACTGTAAAATGTACAAGAAGTTTAAAAATTGCGTACTTTCCTTTTTTCAGCATTTTCTTTCAGGTAATTATCAACTTGTTTAGAAAAATGAGTTTACATGAATTTATGAAATTCGTGTAAACCCGTTTTTGTAAGCTCGTTCGTCAATGAAAGTTTGACGACCTGTGTGTTTTTGTATGCTAGTGTGTTTGGTATGCTTGTGTGTAACAAGCCTTTTCTTTCAGCCTCTTTTTGTATAATCCTTAATTTAAATTTTCTTAAAAGAAAGCTTTGGTCTTTTCCTTCTGGATTTAGTCCAATGCCTTTTTTATTAAAATTGAAATTAAACGTTCTACGAACATCTTCAAGGTGTGAATCGCGTATTTGATCGAGATTCCCTTTTGGTGTCTCGGTCATTCGTCCAGCAAATCGCGAGTCACGACTTCTATGATTTCCTTTTTGAGTCTTAGAAGTTCGTGTTGTTTTGGAAATACTTGAAGAATGAAAAAAAATATCTGGAACTAATGCTAGTAAAATTGAAACATCAGCTTGCTGAAGTTGGATTTTACTAGCCAATGGAGGAAGAACTTAACAATGCTGGTATACTTGGTAACGGTAAAAAAAAAGTTGAATGGTAACTAAAACAGGTAATATTGCGTAAGTATTTTGTCTTGCGCGTTGTATCGGCGCGCTGGATGCTCCTTTTTATATTTAATTCTAGAATATTGCATTGCTGATTATGAAGTTATGCTTTTTTGCAATTAAAGATGTGATTTCTCTTATAAATTCAATTTTTCTCTCTTGAAATACTGGATTTTATTTTTAAATTCTTGCATTTTCAGCAGTGTCTTATTCAAACAATTATTATAAACATTTGTTCTTTCTATAAATGAATATTTAATCTAGTTTTAAGATGTGATTCTTGGACAAGTAAAATCTTAATAGTTTAAAAACAATTTTTCATTATTGACACTCGTGGCTCTTGTTCACAGTAAAATTCAATTGTCATGCAGTATGTTTTGAATCATTGTTTTTCAGTCATCGTACTTTCATATTTCTTTTTCACCTATAAGAGGGGATTTCAAAACTTTTTGCCTTTTTTTTTGTTCAGAATGGTTCTGTTTTTTAAAAATATTTTTCAGCTTCCCCACTGCAGCGTTGACAAATTCCGCGTCGTTTCATATTTCGTTTTTAGGTTCAAATGTGTGAGAGATTGTTGATTGATTGATAAGCGCGATAGTTAGAAAAGATTGTTCAGGGAAAGTTTCCGATATTTTGAGATAAAGCATTATTGTCTAAACATGGTTGTAGCCTATGGCGCCAGGTTGCAAACGATGGTTCATGGACAATATTTTTTTATCCTGAATTTTGGAAATTATACGTGAAATGTGGAGATCTAGGGAGAGGCCTCAATCGCAAGTTCATTCTAATATCAATTTTTCTAATAATTTTAATTTCAGCTGCAAAAGATCACGTGATTACACCGTTGCTTTTTCAGAATCCTGTATGGAGGTTAGTTTTATTCTTATGTATTAATTTCAAGTTCGGGAATTCATGCAGCCTGACGTATTTTAATATTGTTCATTTTCATGCGTGACGCCGCTTTGGTTCTCGAATTTTGGAAAATTTTAATTTTTCTCCAGGATTTGGAATAAGCTTCAGTATGATTGCTACTTATTTTTTTGAGATTAGTGTATTTTGGCAAGCAGATTGATTCTTTTATTGGTTACTAATTTCTTGTTGCGTTCTTCGCAGGGAATTTAGTCTCCAATACCAGTTTCGATTTTGTGAATCACCACTAGTCTCGTCGGTAAAAAAAGCCAAATAAATTTGAATCTTCGGAATTTTGGAATAATTTTAAACAATGTTTTCCAATTTCTGAAGTTTTGAATTTTGTAGCGCGACGGTTAATTATGGATTTTGAATAGGTGTGAATATAAAAGCGATTTGTGGTGACTGATAATTAGGGACTTATTTTTCGCTAGTCTGCTCTCTTTTACAATTTCCCCTATAATGCAACATGCGTAATTTAATCTCCCTTTTTCCCGATGTTTCTAGCATAATCTCTTAAATACTTTGCAGTTCTTGAGCAGCTAGAAATTTTCAGTCATTTCATTGCAGCTTAATAATTTTTTAAAACTTTTTAATCTGTTTTTATTGTTGTTTTTGATTAAGTGCAAGGGCACCAGGTCCGGGCGTGAATTGGTATGATTGTGGAGGAAGTAAATGGTGTTTCAGAAATTCTTGGATATTGTTGCTTACGGTGTGGCAAAAGGTATTCAGTCCAGTACAGCTTGGATCGTCATCAGAGATACGAGTGTGGAGTCGTGAAGCAGTTCATTTGTGGGACCTGCTATAGACGATTCACAAGGTTGGACATCATGAGGGCCCACCAAAAAAGAGCTGGTCACGAACTCGCACCCTACTCCAGGGAAAGGAATTCGAGAAGCTTCAGGGATCCCTGATCAGAAAAATGGATTAGGGCAGACCAAATCCAGGTAGAAGGCGAGTAAAATTGTTCTATTCGGATTTAGTTGTTCTAACCAATTTCTGAGCAGGGTACAAAAAATGTCGAGCATTCCATATTTTATTATCAATTTTATAATTGAAAAATTATTAAAATTGTAATAAAGATATTTTATACTCGTAGTCTATGTGAAAAATTGAAATGTAAATGTTGATGGTAGCGTCTTTTTTGCTGATCGCCGCTTATTGTACAAGTATAAGACTTTGCGAAAAGCGTTTTTTTTTTGAAAATGCGCAATCATCTAGTCTTTGTTTTTTTTATATAACTTTTGTAAATTCGCGCGTTCTTCCAATTAATAAATTGTTTGTTCGCCCACGTTTGTAATTCATCTACGACTTCTAAAAACTTTTGTATTCAAAGTTTGTACTTTTGTAAAAATTTATTATCAGCTTTATTTTGAAATTGTTATTTTTTGACGAAATTGTTGTAAATGCTATCAGCATCGGGAAAATTATATTTGTTAATAAACTTCTATTTGTTGGAAAAATTTAACCAGGCATGTGTTGCAGTAATCACTTTATTTTCATATTCAAAAAGCACAACTCGCAGCCTGCTTCTAATGAGTTCGGTTCATTGTTGAAATTGTAGTCTGTAGTTAATTTTTTGAACTCTTATTTGCAGACTGTTGAACGTTGCTTTCGTTATTTCTAAGTTCGACTTTGCATTTCCACTCCTCGGATCTGTATTAAATTTTTAAATTGTAAATTTTTCGAATAAATAGGTGGAAGCACAATATTAGAAAATGTTAAGCCTGCCGCAAAATTCGTTAGATTACAAAAAATTCCGATAATGCGTTCCGATATTGCGGTTGCTTTTTCCAGCCTCGAGTTTATGGCAAATGACAAATTTGGAATGCGAACGCTGCAGTCGAGTTTACAAAAGATACAGCTCCTTGCGTCGTCATCAGAGGGTCGAATGTGGCAGAGAACCCTCGATAAAATGCACCATGTGTCCGTACAAGGTCTACTATTCGTCGACTTTAACTTTACACATGATAAACGTTCACGGCTTTAAAATCACTAATTGAATTCATTTTTTTCGATTGTTAATTGAGATCGTCAAGAGCACTTCCGAAAGTTTTTTTTTTTTTTTTTTTTTCTCGTTAACGAGAATTTGCGCCACAATTTTTTGGACCTCTGGATCTTCAAAATAATCGCAAGAGCGATGACTGTTGAATATAAAAAAAAGTTGAATAAAAAAACAATACATGGAATTTTTCGCTATTTGTGATTTCCTGAACCCTTCCCGCTTTTCAGGTTTAGTTCGTAGAATGCGATAGTCGAATCGATCGAGGTTCAAATTTCAGAAACCAACTAGTGTGAAATTTAGAAAATAGTTTGTACTTTTTTTTGACCATAATTAGTGAGCGACGATCGATTCGATTTTATATGTCTTACTAACTCAAAACAAAGGAGGCTTTAGGACGTATCCATGTTTCAGATTCAGTTTTCTTGTTAAAATAGAAGTTCAAACTGATGTGAGATTACGGAAATCGTTGGTGCGTTAGAGGGATTCATCTTTCAAGCTTTTGATCAATTCCATAAGACTTCTTTTTTTCCAAAATTTGATATTCAGTTTCTAAATTGAAGTAACTTTTTTTGATCAATTGATCTACTTTGCTTTCATTGTTAAAGATTGTTCTCTAAATTTGTCTTTTCATACATAAAGTTTCTTTAGAGTTCGTTTCGTAATACACGTCTGGGCTGAAATTTGAGTAAATTGTAGGATTCCTAAGAAAGCAGGTGGAAAATGGTAGATTGGATAGAGAAGTCGAAAAATAAAAAAAAAATAAAAGAAAATCAGGGATTGCATTTGAAACTTAGTCGTGGGGTCGATTCTTGCAGCTGGCAGTTTCTCATCACGTTCTGAGTCGAGTGGGGTCGTTTCGCACCCCATGGCGGATTATCGCAGACTATCCTGTCCAAGCTGCGGTCGTAGCTACAAATACAGAGGCGGTTTGCTGAGACACGTGACTGAATGCTTTTCGGAAAGCGAGAAGCTGGAGGCAGTGGCTACGATGATTCAGCAGCAACAACCAGTCACCGCCAAGGACGTCAGGGTGCTCTACAAGTTTTGGAAACCCTAGACTGATGCTTAAAAAAAATCCATAAAACATACAAGGTCTTCCTTAAGCTAAAAATTCCTTTCCTCTACAAAGGTGGGTTTCCTGATCCTCATAAGACTAGCCCCTTTTTCTCATTTTCGAGCTCTGATACAAAAAAAAGGCTGAAAATCAGAAACTCTTGTTGATTTTGAGATTTTTTTTTTATTTTTCTTGTAAAAGAATAAATTTTATATAATTTGTATTTATATAATTGAGCTAAGATCTAAATTGTTCATAAAAGAATTGAAAATCAGAAAGTTGTTATTTTTATTGAACTAGTTCTTTAAATCATTCATTTTATTATCACTCAGTATCCCTCACACTTAAGATAAGTTCACAATTTTTCTTTGGTTTCAATTTGTTAATAATAAATACGTAATTAATATAAATTGGAAGAATAAACTAAAACTTTGCAAATTATTAAATATTCAAGTGCAATAAATTGTTTCTAATAATACGGAATTCGTTCAACTAAGATTAACTAGTTTGTAAATAAGATATGGAAATCCTGGCGCTTCGATTTTACTTCCTTTAGGATTCTTTCAAAATTTGTTGTGGTTTCTCTAATTAACCCTTGACCACTATCTTTACCATTCTTATGTTTTGGCCATTTTAATTTAAGATGAGATTGATGAAGAAAGTTGTAAATAATAGTATTAAGGTAGCTGCTAAGGGTTGATTAATTAATTGGTGCATGTCAAAGATTTTGTAACAAATCACTCAGAATTCATATTCAATTAATGAAAAATAACAGGAATATCTGTCAGCAAAGACGAATTGATGATAAAGCACAAATTAATGGAAATTGTTGGATAAAGAGGTATCACGTCGAGACGCAGTGGATATATGTGTTGGGTGAAAATATACAAGGAGGCATTTTTACATTGGGTTGGATTAATTACATATTTGACATCACGGGTGTACAAAAAACGACTAATAAAGCAGTTCGTTTTGGGTCAGCATGTAAATAACAACGGCCTAAGTTCGGGACTCGGCACAAAGTTCTTTCGCGCTAATTTAAAGAAATTTTACAAATATTCTTGATGGAATCATGTAAAAAATATACATTGTTGAAGTTAATGGTTTTTATTTTGTGAATTTTATTTGAACGGTTGTGCTGAGTCTCCTGGGATGAGCTTGAGTCTTGCCTTTCGTTTTGCACGCTTGCCTCGAGCTTTTCCGCTGGCGAGACATAAAAAGGAACAGAACGAGGAGTGAGTCCCCTCTTCCTGAATGTGTGTGCGTGTTTCGCGAGTATCACAAATTTTAATGTTCTCATTATAACATTTTTTATTTACTTAAAATCAATTCAGAATAGCTTCTCAGTATACAGGTTTTTCTTGGCAATTTACAAATCAATTGAATAACTCAGTTGTTGTATTTAATAAATTAAAACGTAGTACAGATAAAACAACAAATTGTACTTAACAATTTATATAAAGCGAACAAATATTTCACATGGACTTTGTTAAATTCGATTTATACAACCAATCATAATAATTCACGTGGACTTTGTTTAAATCGATTGATTTTTATTGAATTACTACATTATTTCTATTGGGTTGATCAATTTCTTTAAATTCAATGTTTAAAATAAATCAATAGTATTTTCTTACTCTTTTGCTCTGAATGTAAAATACAGAAATTTGTTTAATTGTCTCAAAAATAAGCTACTAATTAACTGACTAATTTGCTTACCGGAAATAATTGAGCAATTTCCTTGTTTGAAGAGAAAATGGTTTTTAAAATAAAAATAATTTCATTCTATTCAAATAACTTAGCAAGTTAAAACTTCAGTCAAAAGATTTTTTTTTCACTGAAAATACATTTTTACTTATTTAGAAAACTTAATTTGGGCCTATAAATATTTTTCTTGTTGCTAATTGTGAAAAACATTTTTTCTGGTACATTGGAAAAACAGGGTTGCTTCCAAATATTGAAACAGGGGGAACTTTTATGTTCCCTTTTTTATATGTTCCATTATCCACATACCTGATTGAAAATTTAACAATGGAAGTTTATTGATCTCGAGAGTGACCCTCAGTTTTGGCATAATTTGTTCGAGTGTGTTCCATTAATGTTTGTTTGATTGTGAATGTGATGAATAATAAATTTTAACAAATTCCAATGAGGGTGGATAAACAGTAGAGGTGGCCGAAAAGATTATTTTTTTTTTAAATAATAAAATCTAACAAATTCCAATGAGGGTGGATAAACATTAGAGGTGGTCGAAAAGATTTTTTTTTTTTAAATACAAAACGCCAAAAAAGTTGTGGGCTGGTACCCTTGTGACCCACCTAATGTTTGATAAAAATATTTAGTTCCCCCGGGGTCGTTTATGACCCCTGCTCCTCCTGTAGACAAATTTCAGCCTAATTTTTAAATCAATTATTGATCCTTGATGACGCTCAAGTATAAGGCATAAATAAAAAAGATAATTTATTTAAAAACAGAACAAATTTCACTTTTTCAACAGATTTTTGTTTTATTAATTCAAAATTTTCAAATACATGTGGTTTTACGTGAAAAAGTGAGTTGAAAGTCGAGTTACAAGCCCTAAGGAGTTGAAAAAATATTTAATTACTTTTTTTCACACACTTTTCTACGTAAAATGTTGATACCCCCTTCTAATTTGCTATAAGCAATAGGAAAATGCAAATATTTATCATACTTTGCTTAGATTTGGGTAATTCGAACAAAGCACGTTAAATATGTGCATTTTAATACTGTTGAAAACAAATTAGAGGGGAGAGTCAATCATGGTGCTTTTGCGCTATTTTTTTTTATTTTTAGCCTAAAATATTTGCGCGTTATCAGGAAAAAATAATTGCAATACGAATTAGGTAGAAACGTGTATGCAGAAGTAGGGGTCATATATGACCCCGGGGGAACCCCAGATATGTTTGATTTCCGTGAATTTAGCTGGGTGCTGAGGGGGGTACCAGTGCGTAACATTTTTTGCCCCCGGCGTTTTAAATTAAAAAAAAAAAAACAATTTTCGACCACCCCTGATAAACAAACGTGATAAAAGAGCTCAAAACCCAGAAGTAAAAAAGCCTCCCTGTATGTTTACAGTCAGCCCTGCAATGGAGGGTGGTTTGCCAGGCGACCTGAGATTTCGATGCGTCATGTGTGGACGAGGATATAGATCTCGAAGCTCATTAACTCGCCATTCACGTTATGAATGTGGCGGATTGGGATCGAGATACACATTCACATGCACTCTCTGTGGAAAATATTTTTGCCGACCAGACCATCTCAAGCAGCACATCCTCAATATACATGGTGGATCAATCTCCAAATAGCCAAATGAGAAGTACCTTCATCATTGGGACATTCAGCCTTTTAGTTGGGTTTTCAATCCAAAAATTGCTGCCAATGATGCTTCTGAAAGCACCAATTATGCTTTTACATCGAAAATTATCGTAATTTTTAAATTTGTCAATCTTAACGTATCAGTAGATGAAATTTACAATTTTGGTTTCGTCTTCAAACCGGAGCTAATATTTTTTAAATTGAGAAGGCATTTCATTTTTAAAATTTTGTAAATTGATATTAATTTTATATCTACAAAATCAAACAAATTTAATATATTTTATACATTTGTTTTCAAGAGATTTAAAAAAGGGTTATTGAAATCCGAGAATTATTATATTGCTGGTCAAAGAAATTAGACGTAAATTAATAAAAAAAAAATAGAGTGGCAGGGCTCACCAGAAGTCAGTCATTGACTGGCATGACTGACGGTGTCAGTCACGATGACCTTAGTCCTTTACTTCCCACAACCTATTGACTGGCCGTAAAGACACTAATCCTTTGTACAGTTTGTAGGATCCCTGGAAATTGAAGAAAAGAATGGCAGGAAATGTCAGTCAACACGTGGTGAGCCTTGGGTTGAGCATCAGTTTTTGAAATTTAACCGAATTTCGATTTATTATAATTTGACTTGGGTAAGAGTTTCCCAAATGAAACTGCAGACTGAAAAAGAAGTTATAATTGAATCTAGGAGAGTTCTTGAAAAATCTTGTAAATATGAATTTTATTTACTGAAAAGTACAATTAAATGAAATAATTGATTCTTTTCTTAGACTAAATCATATTTTGGAAATTGTCACTTTTTTAAATTCAACTACTGAAAATTTAGAATAATTTCGTCGACAATGTTAGTTAGATCCAAATTTTCTACGAAAACAATATATAGATAGCAAATTAATTATCTTCGTGTAATTCACGTTTCGTAAACATTAATTTTCTTTATATGTACTATATAATTTATCACCTGATGCAAAATTTAATAATCTGAAAAAGCAATATTCTCCTGTTTATGAGAAATGAATCTCAAAATGAATTCTCAGTTCAGACGGGAAAAAACTGCCAAAAAGTGAATGCCAAATGGGATAATCGAATATACGAATGCCAAATGATGATTCCTAATTCTAGTGCAATGTACGTAATCGTGCTTCTAAGTTATTTTAGATGATTTATACGAGTAGGTAGTCAAACCAAGTTTTTGCCTATTGCGATTTATATAGAGAAGATAATTTGTGTAAGGGAGAGTATTTTCATTATAAATATTATAAATATGTATTAAAAATCTATTTTGACAAAAGTACTAAGTTACTTTGAGAGTTATATAATTATATTCATGGACGATATTATATATAATTCGCATGTGAATTTTCTATACAGGGATTAAATATGTATCAGAATGACAAAAATAAGGCTCTTGCTAAAAATTAGCTAATTTTAGTAAATAGAGTGGAATTTTCTGGTAGAAAATATATTAAGTCTGTGACTGAGAGCCTTATTATTTGTTTGTGGCTGGACTGGCCTTGGGAAGCCTTTCGTTATCGTTGCACAAGTGAGCAATCTAAAATGACGTCAGAGGTCCTGTGGTGAGGGCAGAATTGTCTGGAAGGTTAGTCGTGGACGAAAACAATAATACTGATATGTGTATGAGAATTGGTGAAAAAATATTCTGATTGCAAAAAGAAGTTAGAAATCCATTATTAATTATATTTCTGAAGTGTAAAATTCTTTTCCGCAAATATTAGCACCTTTTTCATCGGTAATGGTCTTGTATTTTAAAAAATAACCAACATTTTAGGTTATGTTGTCTGACCGACATAACCTAAAAAATTTGATAATTTCATTTGCGGAAATGACTTTTACACTTGGGAAATATAATTATTAGTTAATTTCTTACTTTTAGTTTCAGAATATATTTTCACCAATTACCATAGATTTCAGCATTGTTGTTTTCGTTCAAGAGTAACCTTCCGGATAATTTTCCCCACCACAAGGCCTTTGACGTCATTTTGGATTGGTGTGCATCTAATTTTGTAAATTTTCTATATAGTTGGAATAAAAAAATTGGAATATTATTGTTTTGTTTCTTCATTTCTAGGTTTTTGAAATATGAGCATGCTGATTAATTGCTGATTAAATAATCCCGCAAGTGTTTAGGTACTTTTTTATGAGCTCGAGATAGAATCGTGAAATAATATCTAAAAATTAAAATATTTAAAATACCGTAAATTGGGACTAAACGGGAAAATGGGACACACGAAATCGTAAATTTCGCGAATTATATTGAATTTTGTGTTTGAAAAAACGTGTGGAGACCCTGTGTTGGGGTAAAGTGGCACACATGAAAAGCGGGTGTCCCGCTTAGCCCCGTGTTACGGTAATTAGGTAAAATTCACAAATGAATTTCTCACGATAAGATACAGTTTGACTTTTTATTTAAGATAATTATAACTTTTTTAGTTTTTCTGATAATAATTGTAAATGATAAAAGAGCTTTTTGAATGTCGAGTTTAATGAAAAAGGTGTTTTCAGAAATTGTTCAGTTGAAAAATATGCTTTTAGGGCGTGCAAAAAAGATGCGGATTATTGTCGAGTTGTTTAAACTTTTCCAATGAGAAGAGATATTGTTTAGTCTAGAATCTGGACTTTCGCATGAGCCTATCCTCTCGAAAATTGACGCCACCACGTTTTCTCTCTCGTTCCAGACGTGGCCTTCGCAGCGGGCGGAAGCAGAGATCATCAATGTAAGGAATGTGGCAGGCGGTATAAAAACCAGTCATCGTTGTGTCGACATAATCGCTACGGTTGTGGCTCCACTAGGCTGAAATGTGTTTGTCCTCAATGTGGAAAAACGTATTCCAGAGCTGACACTCTTGTTGAGCATATAACTCGAGTTCATTCATTCTCCGATGATCCCAACGCATACAATTTCAATGATTTGATTCCAAAAAGCGAGTTCGATTATACTGAATAAAACTAGAAATAGTTTGTTATATTTTTCCTCCATACCTATTATGTCACACTGTTTTTGGGTTTCTAAATATGCCAAATTCCCCATTCTGATCTGAGACTATAGTCAGGTGAAGGAGAACTGCAGAAAACCACTTCCCTGAGTTCAGCAGGTAATCGGATAAAAAAGTTGGTTAATTGCCAATGACATGAAAAGAGAAGAGATATCAATATTATCTTGTTTGAATCTCCCAGCCTAATAATTATTGGTATGAAAAAATGTAATTAGCTTAAAGTCAAATTTTATCAGCGAGAGATTGTTGTAGCTCTAAATAAGTTGAGCAAAGTTTTTATATTTTTCAATGAAGCTAAGGTAAAGTGATCTTTCATAATGCTTATTTCAGTTTATTTAAGCTAACTTTGCATAAAACTTAATTAAGATTACTCAAGCTAAGTTCCTGTACAATTTCCAAGAATTCCATCTGGGGCGTTTAAAAAATCTACTTGGATTATACTAAGTTTCCATCAATATTAGAAGCTTTAACGTTTAAAGCAAATTAAAAGAGGCAAGCTTCCTTTTAATTTATAGATGTCTTACAACTTTAAAATTAAACGCCAGCTAAGATTTTTTACGTTTATGAGTTGAAATTTGTTTAGATTTAGTTAAATTTACAGTAAATTATAAAGTTTAAAAAAAACGTACCTTCAGGTGACTTCAAAATTTCAAGTTCACGTTCCAGTTTAAATTGATGAAGTTTGTAAATTAGCTTTAGTTTTTAAGCTTGTAAGCTAGATTTAGTTCTTAAGTTTAAGCTAAAACTTAATTTAGTTTAGTTCAGGCTAAACTGAGTTTAAAATTTTTATCTGAACATGACAAAAAAGAGTTAGCTCATAAACTTAAAAAAATAGCCTGTTTATCAGCTAAAGAACTTAATGAGCTTTTAAAGTTGAGAAATAAATCAGGGGAAGTCAGAAATATTAGAAGAAAACTTGCACAAGTCAGGGAATTTCCATAAAAGGCATTTTAAATTACTGTTAAGAATAATTAATTTACAATATTGTATTTTAATAGAAAAAGGTTCTATTCTATTTATGAAAGATTGTATATTTAAAATGTTACATTATAATTCTGGTATTTAAATATGAATGTCTCAATTAGTTTATTTTATTTATTTATTTTAACTATTATGAAGACTTAATCTGAGAACTTAGACAGAGTAAGCTTAATGAAGTTCTATAAAAACTTAGTTTAAAAAAAATCAGTTAATTTTGATGAAATCTTTTCGTACACAATTATATTTAGTTTTTTTTTTATGAGAGTTTAGGATATTTTTATTTCGACTTATCAACACTTTGTTTAAACTTAATTCGGGTTAAGCTAATTATTATACTTAAATATTTTCAAATGATGTATCAATTAAATATTTAACTATAATTAAGGATTTATTTGCTGACGGAAATTATTATCTGAAAATTGATTAGGCTGAGGTGGACAAAAAAGGTGGATTTAAATAATTAGGTAAATTGAAATTAGAAGCAAAATTAAACAAAATTGTAAGTCAAGTTCGTTTTGCCTATCTAAGTCTTCTTTCTGAAAATAATTTTTTTATGAACTACTGAAAATATTTAGTTCCTTTGAACGTTTTGCATTTCAAAGTACTAAATGTCAATAGTATTATTTTTGACGGAGTATTAATTAAGAATAAGAGAATTACGTGAGTAGAGAAACTTGAACGAAACTAAGAAAATTCTCAAAAAATGGGATATACGAGAGATTCTATCAAAAATTTGTAAGATAGTGTTAAATTGATCAAATTCAAATATTAAAATTATATTTTTAGTGGTAAGAAATTGGTCATATTGTACAAAGTTATAAAATAGCTACGTGCCTTGAGATAAATGGAATTCAAAATTTAGTTATGAAGTTCCAAACTGTAAATATTACTGACAAATAAATTGTAATAATTTTTTTATGTAAATTAAATGTACTTTTATCTGAATAGAAATATTCGCAAACACATTTTGATAATATATTTATAAACAATAAATGACCACGAAGTTAATTTTTGTTTATCACCTAGTTGTTTATACAAAATACACACACATATATATATATATATATATATGTGTATTTTGTTTATAAAGTTCTATTGAACTTATAGTTCGGAACCAGTGAAATTAGGTCTACTTTTAATGTTGAGGGATTATGTCCTCGATGAATTAATAATTGTTCACAAATTGTATACGACGTTTAATATAATAAATTATTCAGAATTTCTGCTACAATTTCAGGAAATAAAAATAATAATGACAATTTAAAAATGGGTTATTCCTTCTTATTGTTTGGTACTATTGTTTTCAGGTGATAATGCAAATGCCAGTTTCTGAAATTAAATTTAAATTTGAAAAATGGTTTAGCCATAAACAAGTGACCTTGAAATATTTTTCATCAATGAATTTAATAGTTAAGGTTAATTTCGTTTGTACAATTTTTAATATATTGCTGTTAGCGCCTCTAAAGTCCTTTAGCCTCTCTTGAAATGGAAAATGTTATCAATTCGAGACTATAATTCGATATTTTTTTATATATTGCTTCCAGGTCCGAGACTTTATGAAGAAAATTACTACAAGTTTCTGCCAGAAATTTCCGGAAACAATACGACCAATGCAAATGCTTCATATCATCCATGTCCACAATGCGGAAAAATTTATCGAACTCATAAAGTCTTGGCTGAACATCGTAGAAATGAATGTTGTCAATATCCAAAGTACAAATGTCCATATTGCAAATCAGCTGCGAAAAGACGGGCTAACACTTACAGACATATTCGTTTATGTCATCCGGGTGAACAAATTTTCTGTATTTATATTTAAGAAAAATATTTTCTTTGAAATTATTTCTGAAGGCTCGAGAACGATGTTTTTCTATTTTTCAATCATTTTTCGACACCGTGATTTATACAAAATTAGCTGATTCTATTTTCGAATAGTAGGTTTAATCATTGTAGTTCTAAGTGTCGTCTCATAAAAATTTGATACTGTAGTAAAAAATTTTCTTATATAAAGCTGCTTTTTGATCAGAATAATAAATCATTTTTGTACTCATACAATTGTTTGTATTCACTTAGTTTAATCTTATTTTGAATAGATGGTAAGTGTAATTTTCTAGAACTTTTAAGATTGCGATTTAGTGCATCAAGTTAAATATTATACAATCTGGATAAATAAAAGTACTCAGCAATTGTTGTTTCAGTGGCGTACTTGTCTGTTCGTTTTTGTAATGCTTCAGTTTTTATTTTGTGGCTTGCAGATCACCTGGATTGATCAGAATAAATAGAAAAAGTAGGTTACATTATATGCGCCTAATCTCGAGTCCCTTCTTGACTGATTACAGATTCAAATTACTATGGTGGTAATGTATTCCTCGTACGGCCGAAGACTCATCATCCAAATTTTGAGTGCCCAAAGTGTGGCAAAACATACAAGGCAATGAATAATATGGCTCGGCACTTGAAATACGAGTGTGGACTTGAAGCAAAATTCAAATGTCCGTATTGTCCTGCTAGATCAAAACAGCGTACAAATACTTATAGACATGTGCGAATGTGTCATCCAGGGCTTAAAGTCGATTTCGTCGAGATGTGATTTTTGTGACATTTCTGTAAATAAAATTTTTCTTCTATAAAAAAAATTTTTATCCTAACTTCAGAATCTCTTCCGCATCCCATTAGAAGAGAGAGAGATAGTTTAGATAAATTGAGGGCCCGGAACGCAGCTCGGCTGTCACATGCGGAGAGCTCCGGTTGGACTAGCGGCAAGCGAGCGCCCCCGCGCTGGGCACGCATGTTGCTATGCAGCCCTCACTGCCTGTCCGATGGTTTTGGTGGCGCCCGCTTGCTACTGGGGTAACCGGGGTTCTCCGCATGTGAGAGCCGAGCTGCGCTCATCAGTTAACTTCACAGTGACTCTAATCTGCTCCCTAGTTATAACCGGTTGTTTGATCAGCACTAATAAATTTTATACTGCTTTAAGAGTTTTTTTTACAGGAATAATAAAACATTCTGCGATAATAACAGCGGTTTAAGGGGTGAGCTTTTTTCATAAGAGACTAAACTCGTTTTGTACACAATTATCTTTCAGTAGGAACTAACCATCTTGCACTGTTTTGATTGAGTTTTAAATTTAATATTTATTTAATGGTATTGAGATGAGGAGGGTAGAGATATTCGGTTTTATGTTGTGGAAGATAGATTTGATATTAGTTTCGTTTTGATCTGGTTACAGCAGTTTTTTGGGATGATTATGCAGCCTCTGAAGGATTAGCTGGTCAACATTATGGAGAATATCGAGATCCACTCAACGATCCAATCCTTGGTCATGTTTGCCCAACTTGCTCAAAAGTTTATAAACAAAAAAAGGCGCTATTTAGGCATCTTAGATATGAATGCAACAAAAATCCAAGATTTCAGTGCTTATACTGTCCTTATAAAGCAAAACGGAAGTCCCATGTGTTTCCGCATATCAAAAATAAACACAAAGGCAGAAAAATTGGCGCTATCGACTTGGAACCAGATAGTTAATTCCTAAAAACTTATATTTATTTCTGTCTTGTTTTCGTTTATTCGTCGAATTATAGATTTATCTTAAAACGTCTCAGTGAAGAATTTTTTATTTTTAAGGAAATTTTATTCAGAGCTCATTATCTAACAAGATTGTATAAAGTTTGTAGCCGATTTCGGATTTTTTAAACTAGATAATATTTTACCCCAGAATTGACCCATTTATGTATAATTGTTCATGCATTTAATTTGGACTACGCTATATTAGTTTTAAGATTTGGTTTATATAAGCACAATTTTTTCTGACATGATGTACAAATATTGTGAGCGATATTTTCGTTTGGTACAGCTTGCGATTTTTGAATGTATTAAAGTTTTCGATCCAATTTGTACTATCCTAACTCTTAAGATTTTGTAATTATTTTCCAATATATTCTGTCATTTAATACACAGAACCCGAATTTTGTACAAAGACCAAAGACTTATGTGTGAATCTTGAGAAATAAAAGACAATTTTGTCCATTTGCATCATATTATTTCAGTTACCTACATCCAGTTCACAAAATAAAATGCTATCCTACAGAAAAAGTACTTGAAGATTTGATTGCCCAGAAAAGTTATTAATATAAAATATGTTAGATCCAGAAAATATAATTTTTCTCGCCTGACGATTAGGCAAGTCAAAATAGTTTTTTTTTTCACTCATCTATGTTACAGAATTTGATTCAGGTTGCGGTAAATTAACAAAAGTTAAGCCTTTAAATTCTATTGATGAAAAAGTAGCTCTACAGTCGCTAATCAAAAATTATTAAAAATAGTTTTGTACTTATGTCGTAAATCCAAAAGTATTTAGGTATCTTGCTTGGAAGTGGACTTATTGAAAGATTTTTGAGCTTTTATTTGTTTCTCTGTTCCAGAGTTAGGTGAATATCGGTGCCAGTACTGCAACAGTCCTTATTCTACTACCAGCCATCTGAAAAGACACATAACCAGAGGTTGTTTTAAGGATCCTTCTTTTTCGATGGAGGAAAGAAAAACAATGAACATTATGGAATCAAGAAATTTTGTTTGTCCAAATTGCTCCAAAGGCTACAAAAATAAAAGAACTTTAGACACCCATTTGCGATCTGTTTGCGGCCAAGAACCTAAATATGAATGTCCTTATTGTGGATTGAGGAGTAAACACCCTCCCAATATTTATACTCATATCAGAAGACGACACAAGGGAGAAGATTTATTTTTGGTTGTTGACCAAGGAGAAGAATTTCCCAAAGGAAAGACACTCAAACTTGAAATTCCGAATTCCTAATCGAATTTTTAAAATTATATTTGTTTATAAACTTGACGTATGGAGGAACCTATGAAGCAGTGAAAAATTGTACATTGTATAATAAATTGAACATTGTATTTTGAAAAAACTAATTTATTATTTTAAAAGTCATTCGCTTTGTATTTCGTTGAAGCCTTCCATTTTTCATTACATGTGTCGAGTTTTTTGCTAACACCATTTACTTGTAAAAGATTGGATATCGTACAATTTAAACTATAATTGTAAATATTCCAAATGGCATGATCACTAGAGGCCATTCAAAAAAATACTTAACGCTGTTTAGAAATATTGTCTTATTTTTAACTGTCCACATTGTATTAATAAATACACAACCTATAAGAAATATGAGACCATCTGTTTTTTGTTAGTTGCAAAAAATCTCCTAATTTTGATAATACATTTTCTAATGTTCTGAGGTTTATTTTATAGGTAAATTTGCCCAGAATGTACCTAAGGTGGGGCTGCTTGCAACTAAACATGGTAAAACTTTAGGTTAAAAACCTAGAAGAAGTAATATCGCTTTTTAATTGCAGTATTAAAGGTGCGCCGCTTTCCCCCGCAAATGCGCCGCTTAGCCCCAGTTTACGGTATGCTTAATGTATCAAGAAAATTTCATTAATTTTTCTCTAGATTCAGCCGAAGTCTGAACTTAAAAAAGTCGCAAACAGTGAAAATATTTGTATAATCGTTTTTTTTTTTTTTAATTACGGATATTTTAATGAAATTTATCTTTAAAATAAGCTTCAGAACAAAAGAATATATCCATTATTTCAGGAGTTAGTCATAATTTAAGAAAACTTACTTCTTTTTACTTGTTTTTGTAATATCTTCTTGAAGAAATTCATGTTACTTTGAGGGCAAACGTTTACTTTATGTTTTATCAAAATTAAGAGAATGTATGCAACTAACAAAATACAGATGGTCTTAAATTAAAAATTCAATTTGATTTTGACAAAAGTTGGCTTTTGTTAAAATAATGCTCTTTTGTGATAAAAGCGTTACGTATTTTTTGAACTGCTGTTTGTACAAAAAATAAACAAAATTTGTTTCTTTCTCAGTCGAAAATTAACTTCAACTTAATTTGTATTTTTACAGAAACAGAACATTTACAATCTCATCGCAGACTGAGTCCTATGAATGCTGTGTATTTTCCTATCCCCGGGAATTTTTCATCCAATCCTCACGGAATTTCTGAAATATACGTTTGTCAATATTGTAAAAAAAGTTTTGTGAAACCTACTATTCTTGCGAAACATCAGACCTTTTATTGTTTCAAAAATCCTTATTCAAAATCCAGCCTTTTGAATCCTTTTAAACCATATTGTTGTTCAAAATGTGATGCTAGGTACGGCTTAGAAAGAACCTTGACTCACCATTTAAAATATGATTGTGGTCAAACTCAAGAGTGCCCCTCGTGTGGAAAAATATGTTCTCACATTTGCAATCTAACTAGACACATGAAAAAAAATTGCTCAAATGTTAATCCTTTAAATTGACTGATGATAGGTTTATATTTCATTCAGTGTTAATTTCTAATATAAAAAAATATTGTTAATATTGTTAAATGACAGGAATAAAATTTTACATTAAATTTTGAGGTACTTTTCTAATTTCTTATTGATTGTTTAAACTGGTCTAATACTTCTACATGCGAATTTAAAAAGTAGGTAAAATAAATTAATTGACATTAGAACTAGTAATTAAAACTTGAAGCATGCTCTTGGTGGAACTGGATTGGTGCCTACTTTTTTTGAAGGTAACGAATTATTAGTTGCATGTTTTTTATTGTGTTACAGAGTCCAATTTGAGTGGAGTTGATATGGGTTCACGGACACATAACTGTGAATTTTGTGGAAAATACTTCAAACGGTTGAGTAGGCATCAAAAGAAGACTTGTTACTGGAATCCCGTTTCAGAAAGCTATGGTGCTTGGAATGATAAACCTTTTTCCTGTAAAGATTGCGGTGCTTCGTATGTACGCAAGGGGAGATTAAATTATCACTCTCGTCATGAATGTGGGAAAATTCAAAAATGTCAGACGTGTGGAGACACTTTTCTATACCTCAGTGGCTTACGCGATCATCAGAAACGTTGTCCACCACAATGAGTCGACAGTCATAAAAATGTTATATTTTTCTAGAAAATAAAATTGCTGTACGAGAGTACAAACTGAGTTCCTTATTTTTGTCAAGTACTTTTACAAACTATTCCATTTTTTATTCTTTATGGTCTTTATTTTAAGCTTGGCTAACTCAAATGACTTGTCGATTTTTAACTAGTTTCAAAGACTGCAACCTTTTCTAATTGTGTTGCAGAAATCGAGACCATGAACAGCAATCTAGAATCAAGGAAATACAACTGCACTTTTTGTGGGAAATCATTTCTCAAACTACTTCGTATGCGGGCTCACCAAGAAAAATCTTGTTATTGGAATCCCCGATCTGAAAGTTTTCATGCGAAGAATAAAAAACCTTTTGTTTGTTCGGGTTGTGGAGCTTCTTACTCTGTACGAGGCAGATTGAATTTTCATTCTCGCCATGAATGTGGCAGAATTCAAAATTGCCGCTACTGCGAAAGAACTTTTCTACAGTATAATAGTTTATACAAACATATGCGACGATTCCATTCACTATTAATGAATGCTTCCAAATGAACGACAAACCTAATTTAAATAATTAAATTAGAAAATAAATTTATAAAAAAACTCCTTGGCTTTAGTGTGGCTAATTTGTTTACTGTATAACGTCTATGCATGCTTTATTACATTTAAAATCGGCCTTATTTGACAGCAAAAGTACCTGATATTTCCTTAGTCTACATTAATAACATATCTGAAATATAATTTTATTATTAGGAGTTGATAAATTTTAAGATTAGTTTGTTAGTTTACAAGTGTTTTTTTGTATTTTGTTACAGACGTTACTATTCAAGATGAGTTGGAATCTCGACCTCACAATTGCAAATTCTGTGGAAAGGTTTTTACCAGAGCCAAGTATTTGCATATGCATCAGAAGACAAGTTGTCATTTGAATCCCCAATCGAAGAATTATTTTACACGAACTCAAAAACCTTTTTCTTGTAACATCTGTGGTTTATCTTACTCAACTCGAGTCCAATTGAATTTTCATATCAAACATGAGTGTGGTAAAATCCAAAAATGTAGCCTGTGTGGACACACTTTTTTGCACTATAGTAGTTTATACAAACATCAGCTTCGATGTACATCCGCTATGAATAATAAAAATTAAATTGATATATTTGTAGGTTCGGATTTTTTTCATGATATTTTTGATATTTTTATGCTATTCTTTAGAAATCATCGTATCTAAAAAAGACTAACATTGTGTTTCACGTTTACGAAAACATCTGGGAAAATATTCGTAAAAGTGATGGTACTGCAATTAACATAACTATGAAAAATTAGCTTTATAAATAAAAATTTGCACTTTTCTCGCATTGCACTTGTATGAATGTGGTCTCCTGAAAAATTTAACCTAAGTTAAACATTATAACTTTTTCAAGCGCTGAAAACTTTAATTTCTGGCATAAAAAACTGTCTTCAAATATTATGTAATAAAATGTTATTGTTGGTTATTCGATGTTATTTTTAAATTTATTTCTCTGAATCGAATTCGAACAATGTTACCAGAAACAAATAATACGGTGTATAGTAAAAATTTTCGATGAAATCTAAATTTAATTTGGAAGCCTAATTTCCAAAATTGTGTTCTAGGTAGCATGACTTTTGCGACTGATGTTGGTGTTCGATCCTACAACTGCAATTTCTGTGGGAAAATTTTTAAGAGTCTCAGAAGTTTGAACAAACATTCAGGGAATACCTGCTACTGGAATCCTCAATCTGGAGGATATCAAGCTCAAAGCAAGAAACCGTTTTCTTGTTATGAGTGTGGAGCAGCTTATAAAAGAAAATCTGGATTAAATTTTCACATCAGGCATGAATGTGGTAGAGTTCAGCAGTGTAATCAATGTGGAGATACTTTTCTTCATTATGGAAGTTTGTATACTCATAAGTTACGACGATGTACTTCCAAAAATACCGAAGCTGAACAAAATATTTCGGAAGGTGTTCGGCAAGAATCTGTTGGAAAAAATTAATATCCTCGATTTTTTTGAGAGAGTTTACAAACGAGGCTGAATTTATCAAAAATGTATTAAGGTAGCCGAGGGAACAGAGGAAAGCGATCTGATCCCTCGGCAGTCAAAAGTATTCTTTTTATATATAAACTTGTACTTATAAGTTTGAAATTTTAGATAAATATTGTTACATTTCTTTTCTACTTTAAAAAACAAAAATCTTTTGTTGCTCCTCGTTTCGTTGGGAGAGCCAATTTGCTCAAACAAAACATTTTTTTTCTCTTTTAGTACAATGGTAGCGAAAATTAGAAAGAGTGTTGAAGTATATAAATTTGTTGCTTGATGGAAAGAAATTTGCTATATTCAATTTTATAATATAAATGATCATTCAGAAATTTATACACATTAATCTTAATTTCGTTATTTGTATCAATACAAATCTAAGCAGTATTATCAGAATTGCTGTATTATCTAACTGTTCGATGCATTTAGTATAAACAAATGACTTTTGTTTATTTACGTATTTTTTATGAACAATTAATTAATTAAGTTTGACCGAATAAAAAGATTTACTTCGCCATATTTTTCAGTTATTTTATTCCAGATTCGATTATATTTATGCTTGTTGTTCACCCCTAATTACTTGCACCTCCCGCACTAATCTTAAATTTCCTCAAGAATGTTTATTTTATAACAAGCGATATTATGTAAAAAATTCCTTCATTATATGCATGAGCTTGCCTATTTAAATACTGTAAAATTCGTTACTGTTTTTATACCCTCAGCATACCATGGTAGGAATTTTTTACTAATGACGTTTATGCACTTGACTAACGGAATTAAACAACTCATTGGTATACGGAGGTTTAATTTAAATTACTAGAATATTTTCATTTAATTATTATTTAATTTAAAATTCATACCTCATATGAATTACAATGTAGAAGCAGTAGTCATAAATAATTATTTTAATTTAATGATTGTCTAGTTAAATTGATACGATTTTTGATATTTTTATCTGATTAGCCTTTCGCCAACTTTGTTTCAGATAGAAGAATCCTTCCTTGTGAGAGTGATGACGGTGCCGAAATCAATCGAGCACACACCTGTCATTACTGTGGAAAAAGTTTTACGAGAATTGGGTTTTTGACAAAACATCAGAATAAGTATTGCTACTGGAACCCCAAATCTTCTGATTATGGAAAACATAGGCCATACATTTGTCCCATTTGTGGAGCAAGTTACTCTAAGCAGAGTATTTTGAATTCACATTTGAGATTTGATTGTGGCAGAACACAAAAATGTAACGAATGTGGAAAGACATTTTTGCACAGTAGCAGTCTTCGAAAACACAAAACTCGAGCTTGTGTGGCAAAGACAGTGATGTTATAAAGAAATACTCTTTGTATCATTAACTTCATCTTCTCAATTTAAGGCCGAACTGAGAAAATTTTGGTTGAACCATTAAAAAATATTTTCTTGATTTGTCCAAATAATTTTCTCAGTATTTTGGGGTGATAGACGAGCTTAAAAGCTACCAAAAGCTTGAATGCATTGGTAATGCTGGAAAATAGAAGCCAACAGAAAATATTGATTGTAACCTGATATATTAAATACAATAATAACTATTTCGTTCTAATCAAAATTCTGCTTTTCATTTCTCCTCAATTTCAAAGTTCGAAAAATATTTCATTCGTTTTCAGTCATACAGTCGCTCATATGTATTAGTTAACAGAAACTTAGAGATGTAGGCTAGAGGTTAAAAAATTAAAAAGATATAATAGTAAATAATTATTATAAAAATCTTATTTTCAGAATATTCTAAGAATGCAGAACTTCCTGAACTTCAGGCTCTTGATTGGGAGTCTCCACAGGAATTTACTTGCGAGTTTTGCAACAAAAAGTACGAAAAGTACAAAAGTCTCTCGCAGCATCGATCAAAATATTGTGTCCAAAATCCAAATGCATGTCGCAATAGAAGATTTTTCCAGTGCCCAACCTGCGATTATAATTCAGTTTTCGTTTCGAATATGTCGAGGCATATGAGGACTAAACATGCAGATTTTGAAACGAGTTTTTCCTCTGCTGAGCCAGCCTTTATAGAATAATGCTTTGTAAATATTTGTACATTAATGTGTCTTTAATAAAGCACATTTGAGGAAATCACGTTTCTTTATTCTTATAAACTTAGGTATTATGATATTTCGAGATTTGAATCACTTAAATAACTGTATCAACTTTTTCCATCAGTGTCTTCCTCATATAATTAGTCATTTTTTTCACAAGAATGCACATTCAGGAAATCATTTTCACGCAGACTCACCTTAACAGAAGAAGCTTTTAATTATTGTCAAAGTGTAAATAATGCCTAACTTTACTTTATTTAAACACATCACATTTTTATTTTTTTTTGGTTGAGTAATATGAGTTTTTGCCTAATTTTCAGGAATAACGGATTCTTTCCCGGCAACTGTACTTTCTGCTTTTCATCATATTTCTGGAGTTCAATCTACCGTTTCTGAAAGTAAGTTTTTATTTATTTAAAACAAAATCATATCTTATATACGTTTATCTTGATTGCAGAAAGAACTGGGATTTCAGTTATTACAGTTCGACCTGATATCGAATTGATTAATCCAGAAATTAATCAATTTGCAAGTTCAAGTAAATCTAGTGAAAGAAACTTGGACCCTCTGCAATTTGTTATTAAAGACAAAAGTCAGGGAATCGAAGCTTCAGGTAATTTTTATTTTAAGAATGTAGTGAACATAAAAATAAAATAAAATTTAAATAATAAGAATAAAAATCAAACTATAATTGAAATTAAATTATGAAAAATGGAAATTTTTTTAATACACTAGAGTGAAAATTAAGTAGATGTATGATAATAAAATGGACTTAATTTCAATTTAGCATTAAAACCATCAATGGGATCGTCAAAAGGCAATGCCTCACAACCAAGTGCCGAAGGTAATTTAAATAAATTATAAATCTCAAATAAAAATTTAATTCCTAAATTTTTGTTAATAATTGGAAATTAATAATCCATGTAAATTAAAATTGTGATTGCAGAATACTTCAAGAAAATAATTCATTTGATTAAAATTGTACATTTTGACATAAAAGATATTGGATCCAAACTAGATAATCTAGATAAAATTAAACCTGTACCAAATGAGAACGATTACACGATCATCTCACGTTATATTCCCATTAATAATATTGAAAAAATCAACGATTTTGAGACTTTAATAATCACAGATAGAGAAGCTGTTTCTCAATTTGTAAGTATTCTTATTTTTGAATTTTTATAAATAGCTTTCTTCATTTGTGTGAAGGTACACGGAAATTAAATTTAAAAAATTTGCTCAGTCTGACTTTCTTACTAACTAATGAAGGTGCTTTGTTTCTAGAGAAAACTGATAACTCAGACTGGAGGCCGTTCGGCAAAAGATAACATTCACAGAGTGCTGAAAAAGCTTTTCACAAATTCCTGCGCTTGGCAGTGTTCGTGGAAGGGTCAGAGAAATAATTTCCGAGTGTCGGATTTAAACTTTATGCAAATCATGAAAAGTAATTGGAAATTTGCTCTTTAGTCAATCAACCAAAAAGGATTCAATTATTATTTATGTATTTTATATTGTTATTTCGATTTTCAGGCACATTTTGTTCAACTTTTACGAATATAACAGAAGCTGAGTTCGAGACCATTGCTTCCGAGTGGTTCAGATTTGCAAGACAAAGACTCGTCAGGGAAAGCTTGAAAATGGCCCAAAAACCAGAACAACAGTTCTACAATAATTAATTATCGATTTTAAAATAATAATTAAAAATAAGTTGTACGGGTTCAGAAAAATGTCTTCAAAGTGCTCTTACCTTATTCAATTAAGTTTTGGCGATTGTAAAACAAATATTTTTCAAATTAGAGAAAGAAAAATTTACACAATGCTCTTTTATAACACTCTTGAAACAGTTTTGAACAGATAAACTGAAACTTCAGAGATTAAGGTGTTTGATCAATCTAGTGGGTATTTTTAGTTATTTTATTGACAAGGTAAACCTACAACCTTTGGAATTTTGTTTAGATTCATACTTCTCTCAGTAATAGGTCATTACGAAACTTGTAACAGAATAAACTAATAAGATGTACTTTTCAGCCATTTTGGAGAAAAAAGACTTTAAACAAATCCAGGCACCTTGCATGGTCCGCGATGCGAGAGTCTTTTAACTCCCGGTTAGATCAGGCCCTAGCACTCCGAGTTTGTTACCTAATATTTTTATCTCATATGAAAAAAATGTTTAAAAATTAATCTTTTGGCTTGATTTAAATGAATGTAATAGTCAATTTCTATAAAAAAATTGTTACAAACTCGGAGCATCTTATTACTTTATCATATTACAAGCTTGGTAATAACCTATTACCGGGAGGAGTATGAATAAAAAAAAATTCCAAAGGGTGTAGCTTCTCTTTCTGAGTTAGAATTAGAAGAACAAATTTTATGTTAACGATTCTTTAAACGACAGATAAAAATTCTTTCATTTGAATAATGAATATTCTGCTTATTTCTAATATTCAGGTACTTTGTTTGTATAATATTCTTCGGATTTTCAATAAATTTTTCTTGTTATCCACTTTCAGCTTTTTTATTCACTTTATCCAAAATGTTGAAATCTGATTTTCTTTCAAATAAAGTTTTAATATTTCAGATTATATTCTGAACTTTAAAACGCTCTTTATTAGGACCTTTATTCTTAAAATCTTATATTTTGAACTAATTTTCTTTAAAAAAAAAATACTTTTCGAAATGTAATTAAACAGATAAAAATCTTCTTTTTTTTAAGTGTGTGTTACGAATGAAGGTACTTGAGCTTTTGAATGATGTATTACTAGTGGGTTAATCCAAATCCTTCTGAAGAAAAATGTTAGTATCTGCCAATTTGAAACTCAATTGAGTTTGGTACATTTCTTCTCAAAAACGAGTTGTAAATTTTTGTTCGTGGGACTTTAACCATATAGATTTAATTAGAGAACTCCTCATGGAAGAATCTTTTTTTGAACTTAAATTTATTCTTCTACCCTGCAGGATATCCGCAACTTCACAGCTTGATGAAGAGACCTGGAGACGAGAAAAAAGTTCGCCGTCGATGCAGAATATGCTATAAAAATCATAGGGCTCTAGGCTACTCTCCAAAGGATTCTATGAGACTTGCAAAAACAGTGGCAACTTATTGTGCTGGATGTGACCGTGCACCCACACTTTGCATGAATTGTTTCAAGGACACTCATAGTGTACAAGTACTACACGTTGACCATGGAAAAAATATTATGCCTATAGCCTATATGCATCAAAGATATTAAAATATATTATAATTTCTATTTGTGTTGGAAGATATCGCAAATATTTTATTACTCGTATAAAAACTAGGCTAACTAGAGAGTTTGTAATGATATGAATCAATAAAATTATATGATTAGATTTCAATTCCTTCATTTTTATTAGTTTAGTGGGTTTGCTTTGGTTTAGGATAATAATACAAAGTAGTGCGTTTTTAATCTGTTTGGGGAATTAAGTAACTTTTTTCTGTTATCAAAATGAATGCTTTTATAGATGTTTATTTAGTTTCCGTGTCACTTTTTTTAGTCTATTTAAAAAATCTTTCATATGACATTAACCATTTTTTGTTAATCAATGACTCATGTATCTATTGATAATGAGTTATTTTATGTTTCAGATACATCAGTCGGTCTCAGGCTGAATCCTGCCTTAGCTATGAATCCTTCCAACTTTCGTTTCCTCTGCACGGACCCAGCGGATAAAGAAGTTAAAAGATTTCCCTGTCCAAACTGTCCCAGTGTATATAATCGAAAAAGTGGTTTACTTTGTCATCAAAGATACGAGTGCAATCAGACACCTCATTTTAAGTGCCCCCACTGTAACTTGGTTTCCAAAAAATCATCTAATATTCAAAAACACATTCGCAGAAAACATCCCGGCCTTCCTGTTCATTACGTATTTATATAATTTTGGATGGGTAGAGTTTTTACAAGACTTTGTATAGACAAATAAGGAGATCCAGTTTTGTACAAATCAAGAAATAATAAAATTCTGATTGAAAGAAAGCTCAAGGCAAATTTTACTCACAAGTCACCTAGAATATTTATAATTTTTTAGTTAATTCTGAAAATTATGCAGAACCAATGGTGGAGAATTTGCTTGTTCGAAATGCGGGAACATTTATATGAAAGTAAAAGGATTGTCCTTATTGTCCAAAACGAGAAAAGCGTACTTCAAATGTGTATCAACATATTCGAAATCAACATAAGAATAGAAGAGTTTTCGCGATTTATTTGAGAGAGAAATTTCAATTTATTTATTTACTGTAATTACCTAATGAGTTGAGATTTCCCTGTGATGCTTCTGAGCATGTTCACCGACTAGATCTGTTTTTAGAACTTATAACAACTGGGGCTTATAGCTATTTTTGCTTTGAGACATTTTCAGTGTCCTTATGGATGATTTCGCTTCCTTTCTGGTTTCAGAAAAAATCTTCTCAGAGCATTTCGTGGGTGGAAATTTGAACATGTTCTCTGCGTTTCCTCTACAACCTAATCTCACCTTCCCTTGTCCGAAATGCAGCAGCGTTTTCAACCGAAAACACAATCTACAAAAACATTTGAAATACGAATGTTCACAACCTCCGAGATTCAAGTGTCCACACTGTCAATATACCTCAAAAAAGACAAGCAACGTTAGAGCTCATATTCGAGCAATTCACTTTGGTTCCAAAGTTTTTGTTATCGATCTCGCATCACAATGTAGCGAAGTTTATACTGTCAAAAAATCATTAGAGCATAAGTAAGGCTGTCGTTTTTAGAATTGGAAAGTGTATTTCGGCGGGCCCAAGTGACAAGGTTCTATCTCGGCACATGCATACTGAAAGTTTCTATCTCAAAAGCTAGATTGACAAGGTTCTATCTCGTTGGAAAAATCTGGAAGCTTGAGAATTGCCATCTAAATTGTATGGCGCATTAGTGCCCTCTCCGAGATATAACCTTTCAGTGTGTACGCTCCGAGATAGAACCTTGTCGTTTGGAAACAGTGATTTCAGAATTAATTGAGATTTGAAGAATAATTTATAGCTAAGTTAAGTTTTCAATTGCCATGTTTGAACAAAAAAGCTGTGAGATGTCATTTTATTATGCAATTATTAGGCACTGGTTTGCAAGATACTTAAAATAAATTGAAGGGTATCAAACTATAAAAACTTAACTCAAAAAACTGAAAATTTTCAGGAGACATAAAACATGTGCAAAAATTAGATTTGAAATTCAAAAGAAACACAAGACACTTCCGAGATATCGGGGATATGGATTGAACCAAGAAAATACTCATTCGAAAAAGTAAGTCACTACCTAAGTAGACCAGGTCATAATTGGGTATGGGACAAAATCACCTATCTCTAACGATTTACATGTTTTATTTTGGAAGTTTTATATCTATGCGCTAAGGAAAAAATTTGTATTTTCATGTAATCTTAAACTTTATTAATGAATGCCTCTCTAAAAATATACAATTAAAAAAATGGTTTATATTTAGACTGTCATGTTTAGGAATACGAATGAATGTATCCTTGCAAATATTAAAGTGTTAGTTTACTGCATATATTAGTATATATAATTGGTTTTGTTTTTCAAAGACATTTTTTATATACATTTTGAAAACGAACTGCCGATTTCTTTTAAAACCAACTTTTTTAATAGGTTATTTGTCTTGAATTTAAAGAATTTTTGATCCAATAAAAAAGGTTTTTGCGTAAGAAATGGCGTTTCAGCTTAAATGGTTTGACACCCTTCAATTTTAAAAATTATGTGTAAATATATAAGCTAAGAATATTCATTTTTAATTGAATTACTCGATTCTAGCTTCCTTAAGTTGCCTAGGAATTGCTGATAGAACACATTTTTATGTACAATTATTTTTAGTTAAAAAAATATATAAAAAAGAACACATTTTTATGTACAATTATTTTTAGTTAAAAAAATATAAAAAAAGATTTGTATAGTAGAAACTTTTGTGAAGTTTATAGGAGAGAATATGAAGAATCTACGGCTACGAATGTTGTATTTTCAGAATAAAGTATGTGAGATCAGACGACTTTATTTCATTCTTAAATGTTGTGTGGTTTATTAGGTAGAAGTAGTTATTTGGAAATGATAAAAAATGTGTTTTTTTAATATGCATCATTGTGTATATTTTTCCTCTGTTTCAGTTACACAACATTTGGGTGGATACTACCAACGTCAACCACGGATTCGACGCAAAAATAAGTCCGCGAAGCATAAATTTGCATGCCAAAATTGTCCCAGTTCATTCAAGCTCGTGAAATATCTAAATTATCATACGCGCTACGAATGTGGAAAAGCTCCACGATTCAAATGCGGATATTGCAATTATGAAGGAAAATATTCTTCGAATACACGCACACATATTCGCAGAAAACATCCTAATTTTGAAATGTATATCATCGATCAATTAAAACAACAACATTTTTGAAGAAGGTCGATTTGTGATTCTGACAGTTGCCTCCAATTTTTATTCTTTTTGCAGTACGATTGTTTGAATATAAGATCCTAATTGTATACAATACCTCTAATAAAATGCAATATTCAATATGCTGCTATCTTTCTATGAATCAATGAAACCAAAATTCAAATTCAGCTTTTTTATTTATACCTTTATCTGCTTTTAAGTATATAAATAAATTACTGCGAAAGTGAAATTGATGAACTATTTAATTTTCTCTGACAAATCGTTTTTTTTTCAACTGTTCATTTATATTATCCAATACTAAAAATATTAGGACATACAGGAATGTTTTTCTATTTGTCCATGTGTGTCCTTGATGATTTTGAAATAATGAGCATAACTTTCTTTTTTTTCAGATATCGTGTTTTTCGAAAATGATCAATCTAGAGGAACGAGGAATGAGGCATCATCTGGAATGCAGAGGATGTCAGAGACAAAGTCAAATGATTCTTCCATGAAATTTCCCTGTGGATATTGCTCGAGCATATTCAGCCGAAAACACAATCTGCAGTACCATTTAAAATTTGAATGTAATCAACCTGCCCGTATGCAATGTCCCTACTGCGAATATCGCACACGCCACCCGTCAAATGTTCGTGCACATGTTCGCAGGATTCATCCTGGAAATGAAGTTTATGTGATAGACGTTTACAAGACTGACGTTTTACTGCCAACGCAACATTTCTAAGATACATTTTTCTTTTTGATAGGCATGTTTACAGATATGCTTTTCCTTTCAGAAAGGGGCTTAATGTACTTACGATCTTCCCTCGATCAAACATGCTTCGAATTGCTCAGATAAAATGAGGCTAATGTTAGATATTAAGACATAGGAATTTATACAAGTCTAACTCTGATCTCTTATAGTGTTTAGTTCCCATAGGTGACTTTCCACCTTGACACTGAATAGTCAATAAAATATTATTATAGAAAATATAAGCCTTACAAAATATGTTCCTTTAATATTAAGTGGAAATGTATACTTTGAGTTTACTCTCTTTTTTGTTTAAGACAACTTTTCATTGACTTACATTCAGTATTCGATTTTTGGGATATGCTAAAATAAAATACAGCTTCCTTGAACCTCGCGACTTGAATAATTTTTTAGTGATCCAGGCTAGAATATAGTTATAGAAAAGTATAAAAAGTTGATTTAACTGCTGATCTTGTGGATCGATAACAATAAAAAGTAATTAAAGAAGAAATAGAATTCTAATTGTACTGACATTTTTTGTATTTTTTTTTCAGGATATCAACAGCAAGTTATTCACCTAGACCATCCGGTCCGTGGATTTGTGAATAGAGCAGACGGCCAACAAGAAAAAGGAAAATTTCCCTGTCCAAAATGCTTTAGTGCCTTTACGCGAAAAAACAATTTGTACAATCATTTGAAATTCCAGTGTGGCAAATTGCCCAAATTCGCCTGTCCCCATTGTCAGTATCGAACTAAACATGCCTCAAATGTTAGGACGCATGTTCGAAGGATACATCCAGGCACCCCAGTCTACGTCGTCGATCTCAATCCGCAAGAGAACACAGCTCATCCAGGCACCCCAGTCTACGTCGTCGATATCAATCCGCAAGAGAACACAGTTCATCCACCATGAAAAATACAAAAATCATCGTAGAATAAAACTACAATCTAGCTTAATAATGAAAATAAGAGCAACTTTTAAGTAGCCTTATAATTAGTATTATTTAGTATTATAGAAATGTATCTTTAACATGTTCTGAAAAACTTCTATGTAAATTCGTTCATCTATAATTTATAGTTTTGTAATAAAAGTCAACTGCTTAGCTTCTTGATTTATAATCATTCTTTAACTGTGATAAACTTGTAGATGATGAAACTGATACGTGTTATTTTGTTTCAATAATTTGAATTATGCTACCAAATTAATTCTCTATCCTCTTTACAGAATTCAGAACTGTTGATGGGAAGTTTGCATGCCCGAGCTGCCCTACTTTGTTTAGTCGCATCAACAATCTTAGAAGGCACGTCAAATTCGAGTGTTGTCAGGATCCTCGTTTCCTTTGCCCGTTTTGCCCCTACCGTTCAACAAGGACCTTTGACGTTTACAGACACATCAGAAGAAAACATAAAGATCATAATGTATACACGATTGACTTGTTTTCCTCCTGAAGACTCTGATTTCATTTTTAGTTGCAATAATTGACTGCCATTGTAGCTCAAATAAAGCATGTCGCAATAATAATCAATCTTGTATTTTAATTCCTCATCCATTTTCATGTAGATTCTACCATAACTTCTTGAAATTTCCAGTCCTAATGCATGTTTGGTTTTTGTCTCTATTATGCGAATTACTTCTGGATGCTTTGTCTGTTCGATCTTCAAAATGATTTTAAGAATAGTCACAACTTCATTCGAGAAGAAATGTTATATCAGTCGAATTGTATTAAAATGGATGTGTAAAGTAATAATGAAATTTGGACTATTATTATTCTCAAATTTGAAATCTCTTGCAAGTAGTATACTCCTCCCAACTCAGTAGAACTTTTAGATTTTTGGACAACTTTTCAAACCCACTCAAGCCACATATGTCCGAAGAATCTTATAATTAATGTCTCTTCCAAAAACTAATTTATTATTTTCCTTTGATTTCCAGAATATGGCGAGTACATGTTTGTTGGCGAAGGGGACCAAGCCGAGGTTGTATGGGAATGCATAAATATATCTGATGAAAATGTAGAAAGCATCGCTAACCGGACAGATGAAATTTTGCGCGAAGGGAAACTAGCAAAGAGAAATAAAAAAAGAAGCCATTCAGTCAGAGAACCCCAGGTCAAGTACCTAACAAGATCTCGCTTGCGGTTACCAGAAGAGTCGACAAAAAATAAAAAAGTTCTTGAATGCCCCAACAAGTGTGGAAGTTCCTTTTTCTACCAGCACACTCTAGATAAGCATGTTCGTCACATTTGTGATCAACCAATGAGATACAAGTGCCCGTATTGTTCTCTTGTCTCTAGAAACCGTAACAACCTTAACGTTCACATAAAATTCCGTCATCCTGGGTACAAGAATTACGTGATTGACACCTTTATCGGAAAAAATGAACCACTTTTCGAAGATGAATATGATACGTCTTGTGAGCAGCACATTGAACACTCTTGGAATGAGGAACACGAAATAAAGATTCTAAGCGTTTCCAGCCTTGCAAAATCTGAAGATGTCAAACACGAATTTGAAGATTTCAAGGACGAATCTATTATAAGCAAGAGATTCTTTTGTCCCAACAACTGTGGTAGCTCATACCAGCATGAATACACTTTAAAAGCTCATGTGGAGTTTGCCTGTCACCCAAATCAGGCACTGAACAACTTGCACCTGGAAGAAGAGGAATCAGAGCCTGGAACAAATGACACGACAATGATGGAAGTTACGAAGTTTGAGACTCCTGAGGAATTGCCGAACCCCCTGGCACTTGGAGAATCTTCAGAGTTTAAAAATGAAGAGGGTAAATGGGTTTGTCCCAAAAGTTGTGGAAGTACATTCAGCACTCGAAGCAATTTGAATTACCATCTGCGTACATTGTGTGGAGTTGAACCAAGGTTTGAGTGTCCATATTGCTCCCACCGCATGAAACAGCCTTCTAATGGCTTCACTCACATCAAAAATCATCACCCTGATGCTCAGCTCTGTTTGGTGGATACCGTTACAGGTGAAATTGTTAGACGAAAGAAAGACATGGCAAACACCGATGTGACAAACATCGACAACTCTACACCTAAAGATCTTGAGCCTAGAAAAATATCTCCAACAAAGCTGGCAAGAACTTGTCAGAGTTGTGGAAAGGTATTCAAATTACATCATACCTTGTCAAGACATCTTGCTGAAGGCTGTGGGCAACCACCTCGTTTCAAATGTCCCTGGTGCGATTACCAAGTAAGGAGACTTTCGTATGCTTTCTTCCACGTGACAAAGAATCATCCAGGCTTGAAGGTCTACATGGTGGATTTGCTCACTGGAGAAAGCATCACCGATGCCACTCAGATAAAAAAAGAAGCCATCGAAGAGGTTAAGGAAGAGAAGCCACTTACTCCTAATCCAGTGCACTCTTTAAGACCCAAGAGAGCCCAGACTTCTGTTCCTGTTGGTCTTCAGAAAAAGAAACTGATGTGTCCAAAAGGCTGCGGTCAGTACTTCTTCTTTCAACCAAGTCTTCAGAAACATATTAAATACAAATGCAGAAAAACTACTAAATCTTTCCGAAGCTCAGAATCTGCTCGATTCAAATGCTCTTACTGCGTCAATAGTTTTGTTCATCGCACGAGCGCACTTAGACATCTAAGGACCCATCATCGCGGTAAGACAAAGATTGTGATTGATACCCATGAGGAGGAAATCGTACCCGAGACTCCTGCAGCAAAAGTACTTGAGCGTAATCAAGAGAGAAAGACTCAAACGCGGACTTTAAAGACTCAGAAGGAGAAAACCGATAAACTGCCAAAATCCACTGATAATCAAAATGATACTGAGAAGACTGACTCGAATTCTCAGGAAACTTCCGAGCTGATTCACTGCCCTAACAAATGCGGAAGTATGTTTGAGCATAGTTTCAATATTAGTCGTCATTTGCGTCAATCCTGTTCTAAAGTTCGCCGCTTCAAGTGTCCACATTCACAATGTTCTTACCGTTCACAGCAGTTCAATTTGGTTGGAAAGCACATCAAGAGGAGTCATCGACTGAGTAAGATTTACGCCTATGATATTTTCACCAAGCAGTTTGTCTACTCAGAACCTAAACGTCGACCACGGGCTTTGCCTCCACCTAAAAAGGCTATACAGGAACCTGCTGTCTCATCAGAACCAGAAGTTGAACAGAAATTGGATTCAGTAGTTCCTAAAACGTCTGCTAAAAAAACTAAAGTGCAGACCCGCTATCCATGCCCTAACAATTGCGGAAAATCTTTCTTATTGGAACGCTCCGTAGACACTCACTTGAGACTGATTTGTGGCCGTAGTCCTCGATATAAGTGTCCGTATTGCAGCCAAGTATGCAGACATCAAGGGAATATAACTATCCATATAAAACACCGACATCCTGGTAGAAGAAATTATTCGATTGACATTTTGAAGAAGAAAACACCTAAGGAAGCAGGCAAGAAGACAAGGAAAGAGAAAAAGACTGAAGAAATTCAGGAAGAAGTGGAAAAGGAACAACTGCAGATTGCAACTGGATCAGATGACATGGATGATCAAAATGTCCCTAATGAAGAAACCTCTGAGGCTGTCTTCCAGCCTCATTTTATGGATGTACCTGCTATACAGAAGGCCAAGAAGGCTAAGATGGCCAAGATGGCCAAAAAGTCCTTGCCTGTCATGAAACAAAGATTGGATTGTCCTAATAAATGCGGTCGTAGTTTCATATCAACTCAAAGATTAAAAGTACACGTGAAATCAAACTGTAAAAACGCTCCCACTTTTAAGTGTCCACACTGTGAGACAGTTTGTGCACATTCGTGGAACATCTCCATGCACATTAAACACCGTCATCCTCAATTTTATAGTGCTAATAAGCTGCAAGCTATCGGGACCGAGGAGATTCAGAAAAATAATGAGGATTTGAGAAAACAAAACGGAACGGGCGAACAATTAATGAATCCGAATGAAGAGATTGCAGGTGGATCACAGGAAGTAGATCATTTAGAACAAAGCAGCAATATTGACGTTGCTAACGATATTGAAGAGGATGTGGAGATGGAAGAAAATGTAACCGAAGATGTGGAGATGGAAGAAAATGTAACCGAGGATGTCGATAATGACAATGGTAACCACATGGAAGTTACTGACGACGTGGATAATTCTGAGCTTCCGAATGACGAAGATGAAGATATTGAATTTGAGCTTGAAGATGAAAACGAGATTGAACAAGAGACATCACATGCAGCAGAGCCAAATACCACAGCCAATGTTTCGCTAAATACGAGTAACTCGATCAATCCAACTTCACCGAAAAAATTCCCCTGTCCTAACAATTGCGGCAGTTTTTATTCTAATTCCAACAGTTTGAAGACTCATGTACGTTACGCATGTGGGCAAAATCCACGATTCAAATGTCCCTATTGCACGGCAATCACTCGCCAAACTTCTAATGGTTATGCACACGTAAAGAAAATGCACGAGGGTCGTCAAATTTATCTAATCGATATTGTCACCAATAAGTTCATTTGTGGATCGAGGTATCAACCGTATATAAAAACAGCAGAGGTTCTTGAAAATCAAAATGTTGGGCAGAATGATCTTGTTGAAAAACACAATGCTCTTGTTAACCAAGACCTTGTTGGTATTGATCAAGTTGAAGCTATGGCTGATGATTCAAACGATGAACCTGATGAGCCAGATGAACCTATCGTAGAAGCTGAGGAGGAATTTGGAACACCTGGCACGGAAGCATCGCCAAAATCATCACCAGAGAAGAACAAACCTTTCAACTGTCCTAACAACTGTGGCAGTTCATTTAGCCATGAGTACAGCTTAACCAGACATATTAGAGATCAATGTGGCCCTCCTCGTTACAAATGCCCCCACTGCTTCTACATCACTAGACAGCCCTCAAATGTGTACACTCACATCAAAAAGAAGCATCCTGATGAGAGAATCTACATGATTGATACTGACATGAACCAAAGCTGCGACGAACCAGGATCACCTCCTGGAGACGATGAAAATTTATCATAGGTGTGTAAAAATTTGTTTCAATTCTTAAGGGTGGTCAAAGCATGTTTTTCCTATGAAGAATTTAAGATTGCCTATCTTGGCAATTGCTCTGGTTGATCATGCCCAAATTGGCTTCATGAATGTTTCGTTGAGAGATACCATTGAATACATAAATATACTGTATCAAGTTGGAATTTTCCTTTTCCGCGAAAATAAAATGATCTTGTTTTTGTAAACGCCTACTCTGTATCTTGTTCCTTGCTAACTCGAGCATTCTTTTATTTATTTTTTCAGATATAACTGCACATGCGTTTGGGGTTCCTCGCTCAGTGCCATTGATACATACGTGTTCTACTTGTAAGAGCACTTTCCAAAGGAAGAGTAGTCTCGTAAGGCATATGCGCTACACTTGTGGCAGCGAACAACGCTTTAAGTGTCCATATTGTTACAGTAGAAGTAATTTAGCTAGTAATGTGTATAAACATGTTCGCTGCTTTCACCCGGAACGCGAAGTTTTTACTATTGATGACGTAATGCTTTGTAAAAAACAGCCCTAAGTGGTAAATAAACGCATATTTTTTAGCACAACACTGCCTCTAATCAATTTTCTTCGACAATGCTTATTCGTCAAATATTTTCTAATACTTTATTAAAAGTTTCTTTATTTGAAACCATTCTTTTGTGTTTTGCAGTTTAAAAATATATTCTATTCGTTAGATAATGATTTTCAATTATAATCTAATTGGGTTCTTGTAGATTTTATTGCAGCACAATATTGAATTTATAATTGGTACTATTTTGATTTGTAAATATAAGTTGAATGGAACAAATATTGATTTAACTTGGCTTTCTTTCTGATAAAAGAGTTTTAATACTAACAAAAGAGTAAGAAATGTACGATAGTTATTAATGCAAATTGCCTTTTTGTTTTCAGATTTCTTAGAAAATGACTCAACGTATTCAGCAGTCGATTATGAAGCTTCGCGAAAACATTCTCAAGGGATTGTGTTTGCGTGTCCAACTCACAATTGTTCAAAAACGTTCAGCTGGAAGGGAAATCTTAGCAGACATTTGCGATACGAGTGCAACGTGCAACCTCGATTTCAATGTCCGCATTGTCAATATAGATGTAAAGTAAAAAGCGATGTGGGGAAACATATAGTGAGACGACACAAGGGTTTAGAAAGTTTTGTTGTAGATTTATTGCAAACGCCTATTCCTAATGCAACTCGATGGTAGAGTTAAATAAAATTAACAAGTTCTTTTGTAAAAAGGAGTTCTGGTTGTTTTTTATTCCTGCAGACATCACCTAGAGCAGTAGAACCCATTTTTCAATATGTTCAATAAAATTAATACCTGTTCGTATGTTGGGATCCTTGTATTAAAATTCTAATTGATGCGATTAAATATTGTTACAGGGATGATTCGACTATGGGGTCATCAAATTGCTTCAGAAGATTCTTTTGACCCACAAAGAAATGCACAAAATTGCAATACAACCCAACCTAAAGAAAAAAGAAATAGAACATTTGTTTGTCCAAATGTGGGGTGCAACAGCATGTATAACAGGAAGAATAATTTAACTTATCACATGAGAAATACGTGTGGCTTGAGACGTCGATTCAAGTGCGGATTTTGCAATTATATGTGTAAAGTGAAATCTGACATTCGTAGACACTCTTTAAAAAAACATGTAGGTAGGGAGGTTTACGTGGTTGACTTGTACAAACAGATCTTATGATATTAATGATGTGACGGATACATATTTGAGATAAAGAATAAGGAACTGTTTAAATAATTGGTCCAACTGTTGTTATTTAAAGTTTGTAGTATAGTTTATAACTTGGGAATTATGACATTCTCTGATCTTTTTAAGGCTTGGTAAATTTAACAGTTTACTTTTACAATAGCTGAAAATTCAAGAAAATATGTGATATTATGAAATTGTTTTTTGGTCATCTTCTGGTACTGTATCCATGACAAATAAAAAATGTAAAAGAAGATGCTTGAGATGTTTCGCATGCATTAGAGATATTTAATTCAAATAAAGGTCCAATAGAAATCTTGAAAGACTTTGGATCCCTTTTTTACTCTGAGGCCTAACCAGTATTCAGTTTCATTTTAATTATCCTGAACACATTTTTTTTCTCTAGCAATGACTAATTATCACTTTAAAGACTAATTTTCAATTTAAGAAGTAGTGAAAAAGGTGTGATTTTTCTTGCTGACTTGTGAGAGTGTAACTACATTTATTTTTTTTCTCCTAGACTTGCACTCTCATCTCATCTTCACTGGAAGGGAAGACTACATTAGAAAAAATTTTGAAGAAATGCATCAGAGTTCACAAGAGGACGTTTTAGCGGAATTTGATGTATCTCCAAGGAGAATGTTTCCCTGTCCAAAATGCCCAAGCACTTTTCGACAAAAACCAAGTCTTACAAGACACATCAAATACGAGTGTTCTCAGCCACCGAGATTTTCCTGTCCCTATTGTCAGCACCGAAGCAAAAAAACTTCAGATATTTATGTCCATGTCCGTAGAAGACATATCGATTGCCAAGTTTTTGCGATCGACATTCACGGCGATCCCAGCGATGGTAGCATACATCGAGTGCCATAATATAGATAACAAATTTTTGATTTTTCAGGCCATGTGTAGGATATCAAGAATTTAAAATAGTCAATATTCAAGTATTTTTTATATTTATATAATAAATCGTAAGCCGTTTGTATGAAGAGGTTTTTATATATACTTTTACGACTTTAAAAATTGCTTTTAAAAAGTTTTGCGTTGCTGAAACATTTGGGGTCCTATTCTGATATGTACTACTGTACAGAACTTTTGTAAATATTTATTTAATAAAATCGTATAATGTGAATCTATATTCTTTCATTTTGTTTTTTAGTTAGAGAAAATGGATTAAAAATAGGTCTCAGAATTGTGTTAACAAGATTGTACAAAAATGGTTGAATTAAATCTTGTAACTTCGTGTTTATGTTTGCATGATGGGTTTATTCGTGTATCTTCAGTCTGCTTAAAAAAATCATTGTTACTTTGAAAAGCAAAACTATTCATTTCACAAACGCAATCACCGTGCAAGCGTTACAGTTTTCAGTTTTCTGCTTCCACACGTTATACTGCGCTCACTTTATTGTTTCATTTAACTTAAGATTTGGTTCAATTGGCTTGTTTTATATAATTTTGGTTGATTACAATTTAATTGAATCAGATTCTTTATTAAAATTGGGTTTCATCATCAAAATTTATAGATTCAAGAAACTGCTTCCTGCTTTCGTCTGAGAAGAAAGAAAGCGTTCACATTCAGTGTAAGCAACAGGTGTAGTAATAGCAAAATTAATAGTGCGTGAAAGAGGAAGGAGTTTTCAGTTAGAATACTTATTTAAGATGCGTTAAAGTTGTTTTCCTTGCTAACAAAATTTCCTTATTTTTACAGCACTTTTTCAACTTTGTTCTGTGCCCTGGATCGAAGAAAAATCCACAGGAAGAAGTTCAAGAAAGTCGAGGACGCGATTTCCATGTCCACGCTGTCAAAAAAGTTATACGACTAAAAGTGCAGTTACGGCGCATTTTAAATACGATTGCGGCCGACCACCGAGATTTCAATGTCCCTATTGTGGAAGGCTTAGCAAGAAAAAATTCAATATACAGGATCACATTCGTCACAAACATCCCTCCAAATCAGTTGTCTGTAACACTCTCTTTTGAGTGAAAACAAACATCTGATTGTATATAATTGACTTAGAGTGGTCCAAAATAAGTTGCTGTTTGGAATTTCACGGGCCTATTTTATTAGTCATTTTTCAGCCTTTGGAAAGCAATTGCTCCTCTTATGGAGGTTAGAGTGTAAAAATACTTCTTTTTCAAGTTCAATTTTTCATAAGAAATTATGAACCAATTTATTTAATCTGGGAGTTATTTATTTTTATAGATTTCAATATGGATTTTATCAACTTTTTGCATTTCAGAAATATTATGTATCCATTTTCAAACATGTAGAATTTGGTCAAAATCGCAATTTTTGCCGACTTATCGTACACTTTGGTAGTTTGTGTGTAGCGAAATATATAATGAATACTCTTGAAACCTCTCAGAGTAAAATTGGAAAAGAAAAGCACAAATGGTCAAACATGTACAACAAAAAGAGGCGTTTAACAAATGGGGGAAAACTGATAATTTTACCGGATGTTCGCCCGTAGATTGGCAGTTGAAGACTTTATGGCTAGTGCAATAAACCGCCGAGTTTAATCATTTTGGATCTTCGAAATATAAACGGACCTGTTAAAACACGGTCTGCAGGTAGACCAGCAATAAAAGCAGTAGATACTTTGAAAAGAATCTTAAAAAGATTTCCGACTATTCTATAAAAAAACAAAACAAAATAGGCATATTTTTCTCGGCTGGGCTATACATATTTGGCGGCGGTGAATATCCAAACAGCCACTTATTTTGTGCCATGCTAATAATGGTATTTCATAATAATAATTTATGTCGTCATTGGCGATACTACGCTTGTTACATAAAAAAATGTCTTCGGTTATTTATCAGATTATTATTGTACAAAGTTGTTTCTTGGTAGCAAAAGAAAAATATTTTTATCTAAGAGTTGTGAGTGTGATATGAAGTCAAAAATTCTGTATTTTCATTATTTGACGATTTTATTTTGAGCACCTGATGTGTTTTGTTTCTGTTGTGAATAGTGCAAAATAAAAGGGTACGGTTTGCAAAAGAGTTTATTTAATTATTATAACTGAAACTATTTGCATCCACAACTATTCTCAAAAGAAGAACTAAATTCTTCAAAGGGATTTTACATTTCCAGTTACACTAGACACATTTTCTATAACCTGATAAAAATCTCTAATATAAGTTTTCCTCTTTTTTTTGAATCTAATTGACACTGGATATACATTTTTTATAGGTGGCTTGTATGGGTACCACTATCAAGAAGAAAACTTCGAGGTTCAGTTTAACCCGGTTACCGGCAAGTTTCACTGTCCCAAATGTAATAATGGCTATGGGAGGCGGGACAACATGGTGGGACATTACAGATACCAGTGCGGAAAAAGTCCCAGGTTTCAGTGTCCATATTGCGGCAGACTTAGCAAGAAAAAATTCAATATACAGGGTCACATTCGTCACAAACATCCCACTAAATTAGTTGTCTGTAACACTCTGTTTTAAATTGAACCAAAGATCTAATTCCATACAACGATCTTTCATAATAACATTATTTATGTCGTCATTGACGATACTACGTTTCTTCCATAAAAAAATGTCTTCGGTTATTGATCAGATTTTTTTTGTACAAAGTTTGTTATTAGCAACAAAAGAAAAATATTTTTATCTAAGAGTTGTGTGTGTGTGTGTGAGAGATTGAGATGATGATAAGAATTCTGTGTTCCATTATATTACGATATTGTTTTGACGACCTGATTCGTCTTGTTTTTGTGGTGAATTGTGCAAAATAAAAGGGTACAGTTTTCAAAAGAGTTTATTCAATTATTATAAATACAACGTCCACAACTATTTTCAAAAGAAGAACTTAATTCTTTAATATTATGGGATTTCGCATTTCCGGTTACATTAGCCACCTTTTCTGCATGATTATCTAAAAATCTAAAAGATGCAGAAACCTGATAAAAATCTTTAATATAAGTTTTTATATCTTTTGGAATCTAATTGACACTCGATATACATTTTTTGTAGGTAGCAAACATGGTGGACTGCATTTTCAAGAAGAGAACTTCTGGCAGAAGCTCGAGGTTCAGTTTAATCCGGTTACCGGCAAGTTTCACTGTCCTAAATGTAATAATGGCTATGGGAGGCGGGACAACATGGTGGGACATTATAGATACGAGTGCGGAAAAAATCCCAGGTTTCAATGCCCCTATTGTCCTATGTGCGCCAAAAAAAGTTCCAACATCTACCAACACGTCAGAACTGTCCATCCTAACGAGCAAGTCACACTTGTTAGACTCTATTGAATTAAAATTTCATTAAATCTTCATATAATTGTTATAATTTGCATTTAAAATTGCTATCATCGAAATCATCGATTTCTTTTAAAAGAATGTGAAAACTGGTCATCGTCATAGTAAGGAGGTAAAGAGCTGTAAATATTTGTATAGAAAACAATACAATTGTAAAAATTAGGTTAAAACTGAAAGTAACATACCTTACAAATAAAAAAGAAAATTAGTGCTCCATTAAAATATATTTTAATCGATCTTATGTTATTTTCATTCATCCAAATTTATCATTTCCCAAATTTCCTGGCGAAAATCGATCTTCGAGTTTCAGTTTAATTAATATTTTCTGTTTGATTGATACTAATTTTGAAAAATCGTCATCGGTTTCAGAGTTTTGACTTTGAAACTAGAATTTACATTTAGTAAAGAGAATTTCTTTCGGAATGTATGAATTAATTTTTAGTAGAAGAATCAGAATATTGTTTAGTCGAAAAAACTAAATTATTGGGTTCTTTTACAATAGGGTGACTCGTAACATTCCTTTTTTTTTTTTGATTTGATAAAACTTTATATGGGAAATTCTGTTGTTTTTTTTTGGTGAGAAATTGAGTCCGTTTTTTTTCGGCTTATTGCGATTTTCGGTTGTGATTTTATGATAAAATGGAGACTAAATGCCAACTTCACCCGCATTTTTTAAAATTATGAAACAAAAAATATCTATACTGCGCCACCATCAAATTTTTGGTATTAGGAAAAAAAACGATTGGCGCTGCTTTTTTGTAATTTTGAAATCGAAAACGCATGATATCTTATTATTCTATATTTATTTGAAAAAATAATTTCCGAATTAATAAATCATATATGTGGTGACTTTTGCATTATAGAAATTTATATTAAAAATTATAATTAATTTGAACTGCATTTGAAAGAAATTTTTTTCAGTAAAGTAGATCATTTTCTTGTAAGTTTCATAATTTTATAAAAAAAATTAAGGTTGACTTTGACCTTTTAATCTCAATTTTGTCATAGAATTGCAACTTAAAGGGTGTTAGTAGCCCTCTTTAATTTTTCTCAAAGCTGAACGAAATTTGATTTACACATGATACCCCCATAAAGGATTTCATGCATTTCACACGATGGAATAATTAAAAATATAAAAATGAAATCGTTGCGCTTTTGCCACAAAAACGCACGCAACGACCTCCAAATATTCAAACAATTTTAACCCAAAAAAAAAAATTATTTTCTTATCAAAAGAAAGAAAAGTCTGATTAAGGTCCCAAAACAATTTTGTTGCTTTGACCAGAATTTTTTCCATTGAAGGTACAGGAGAATATTGATCAGAATGTATCAAAGAGTTGTAGATTGTTTAACTCAAAAAGGGAACGTGTCTTTTTTTACTTATAAGAAATAGTATTTTTGAATAAAAATATATTTCATCATAATTTTAATAATATTTGTTATTTAAATAATTTTAATAATTATTAGACCTAATATTATCAGAATTTTTTAGGATGAGATGGGTTGGATTGAATTTCTTGTGTATGCTTTGTGATGAGCTTGTAGATTTTCTGAGCTAAAATTCTTCGACTTTAAATATAAAAAAATGCTTATCTCTTGCATTTTGAAAGTAGGAATATTTTTTTTATAATTCACGTTCAATTCTGGTACTAAATACAAAAAATCATCATCGGTTTCAGACTTTTGGCGCCGACAACGTGAACAGCTTACAGAACAGAAGGACGGCAGTAGTTCATCAGCATCTCAAAACGAAAAATCCAAGTGTCCAAAATGCAATAAAGTTTTTTCTCACAGTTATTCCATGTACAGACATTACAGATACGAATGCGATTCTTTGCCGAGATTCGCATGCCCATATTGCCATCATGTTTCCAAGTGGAGCCATTCTATTTATAACCACATACGGAAAATACATCCTGGACAACCCGTTACTCTCAACAAGCTTTACTAGCATGAGGAAACATTTTCAAGAGACTGGTTACTGTACATATATTTTTTTACATAATAAAGAGAGAGAATAATTTTAAACTTTGGTTTAGTATTTAAAAAAATGCTCTGTCCTGAAATCTATTTTTAAGATTCATAATGCTGCTTTTCTTTTGCTTCGTGGGTCTCATTCATTTTTCTTACATCACTCTTTTTGATTTGTTTTTCTCTTAAACTAAAATTTAAAAAATTATTTCAGGAAACTTTGAGAAGCTCCGCTGCCCACGATGTTCACACTCATTTTTAACCTGGGAAAGTTTGCAACGCCACTTGCGGTCTCACGGGGATATTCACGAAAGTCGTTTTCACTGTCTATATTGTGATTACTGCTCGAAATATAGTAGCAATATTTATAAACATGTTCGACGAGTGCATAAGTTAGTCACGATATCAAAGGGGACAAATAAATGTTTCAATAGATAAATTTTCACTGTCTCGTGTATTTTTTTTAATTTGATCATTTACGTTACAATTGTAATCCAAAGAAATAAATTCTACTGAAATTCAGTTTTATTTTCATGTGCGTTTTCAGACACCAGCTCTGGAACGAAAAAAAAACAGGTTATTTTTTCCTCGTTCTGGTACTGAATTCACTATGGTGTCAAAAATGTGGAAACACTGTTGACACCTTTATGGATATTGTGATAAAAAAGATAAGAAGAAGGCTGTCCGTAGACACGTTTCTCACTGGAATTCAGACAAGAAGAAAACATGCTTTGCGACTCTACTGATACTGTGTATCAAACATTTGAAATAAATGTGATTCTTGTCATATTGAAAATTCAGTTTTTATAGGTTTGCCAGTTATGCTAGAAATTCTTCTAGTTTTATCAATTTTTCAAGAGTAAAGAAATAAGATCGAACTCTTAAACCAGAAAATCTGTAACTTCAGACAGATTACTTTGATTTGATTTGATTTTCTCTGTGTGCCGTCTGTTTTCTTTTGGAGGAAATCAGAAAACTGACGAGGGAAATTTTATTGTTCATAGGTGGTATCACATACGACTCTCACATCTTGGATATCTTAAGGACGAACACAAATTTGAGTGGAGCAGCAGAAAAACAGGGAAATGGTCAACCCATTTTTCAAGGGCCACAGATGGCTTATCATTGTCCACGATGCAATGCTGGTTACACCTATAAGAAGACCCTCAAGACTCACATGAAATACGATTGTGGTCGTGAGCCCAGATTCCAATGTCCCTATTGCTTCAAACGCGATAAATGTTCCTCAAATATTTACAAACATGTCAGAATGAGGCATGATGGTCTTCCTGTGAGAGTGATCAGAAACTAGTTTGTTCGTCCGATATTCAAAATTTCAACCCACAGTGTAAAACTTCCAAAAAATAATGCGCTTAATTAATTTTACAATGGATATTGGGTCAGTATCATTCAGTATACTTCAATTTGAGTCTCAGATTTGAATCTCCAAGTGGCAAAGGTTATTGTACGAGGGTTGTTTCACCATTTCAGATAACATAATTTTTTATAGATCAGTTCAAGTTTAACTGAGAATGTTTCATTTTCCGTTGTGTTGTTTAAGAAATATAAAAATCAGTCCGAGAAACGACCCCAAGTAAAGGTAACCTAGGCGTAGGCCTAAATAAAAAAAAATTCTTATATCAATTCAACATGCTTATAGCTTCAATTTGAGCCTTCCTCGAAGAAAATCGGACTAAAAGAATAGCTTCCATCATAGGGGTGTTTTTTTAGCCTTCAATTTTCCTATCCCTTCCGCTTCCGTTCCAAATGATGGTTTGGTTAAATTTTGGAATTCAATCGATTTTTCCCAAGGTTCTCAGTATTTTTATACGCTCCGCAATGGGAACTTCACGGGGCGAGTACAAAACCTAAACCTTAAATATTTGCTTTGAGGCAAGGTAAGAGACGGACAGACGCTTGCACGAGATTATAAGGGTCTCTCAGAAACCCTAAACATTGTTAAAAATTAGTAGCGCACATTTAAGCATCGTTAAACAATTTTTATTTTATCATTAAACTAAAAATATCTGACTTTGGAAACAACCCTATTACAATCAATGAAACTTTTAAAGAGACCTGTAGTTTTATTTAAAAATTTGTAAATATCTCGATCGTGCTTTGAAGTTTTGATTTTCACAAAACTTGTGAGCTGACATATTTTTAATTAGTCTTCCGTGCTGTATTGTCTGAATTAATATTTATTTTTTAAATAACGTTTCTTACAGTAGTACTTCCTGTTAGTCAAAATATTTATTTATGAAGGTTTACAAATAGCAATTTAGCTGCAGATGCATCCATTATTTGATGATGTATGTCAATCTACTTTAAAATAAAAAATATATAAAAACGCATAATAATTAAGCTGCTTTAATGATCTTTTTAGTCTTTAGAAAAACTTTGTTTTTCAAAATTAATTTTCCCTAAACTATGAACAAATTCCGTATTATTAATCATTGTAGAAAGACCTTAGGTACTGGTAGCACGCAAAAAAAGACTCGACACCTGTCGCCCTATGGCCTTTGACTCTTGACTTGATATTACGTTGAAACTTTGACTTTTAATCTTTGTCTTTTGAACTCTGACCTTTATCAACACATGTTCGTAATTATGGATTCTTAACAGAGAATTTTTTGTTTGGAATTGAGGGGAAAAATTGAAATAAAAAGCAAATAAATCATTCTTTCTTTTCAGATTTCATCTCGTCGACTGGAATAATGTCTCAGTAAGGTGCTCAATCTGTCTGTTGATATGAAAAGCATATTTTAGTTATTAGAATACTAATAAACAAATTTGTAGTTTTAATTTGCAATTATTTCATGTATGCTACCGTGACATTTTTTTCAAATAAGGAATGTTATGTATTAAGGGAAACCTTTCAATTGTAGCAATTAGAATATCATTGAAAAGTAGCAGGTGAAAAAGGAATATTTATTTTTTTACTTACCGTATTCTTTTCTCATTTTCTTTTTCAGTGTGGAGGCATGACTTATACAATCCTGAAAATGTGCAAAAACTGGCTTGTCCTAGGTGTACGAAAATGTTCAAGAGAAAAAAGGATCTCAATTATCATATTAGACATTTTTGCGGTATTGGAATTCGTCTCAAGTGTCCGTACTGTGAAAAATATTGTAAACATTCTGGTAGCATTGCATATCATATAAAAACTTATCATAGTGGAAAAAGTGTATACTACCTCAAACTAGTTTAGTTAAATTGATCAGGCTTACGCCTAGCCTGCAATTAATTCTTGAAACCTTTTTTATTATCTAGATGTAATTTAGGTATGAATTTTGATTTTTAAAATTTAGTTTCACAATTAACTATGAGTTATTATTTCCTGATTCAAATTGTTTTGCAATAAATGATACGCCTGACTACTTGTTGTCTTTTTTTTTTGTAAACTAAGTCGTATTTATATTTAGGCCTACTATACCTCTTTTCTAATTTCACTGGTATAATGTGCTCTTTTGAATGTTTTATTCAGAAGAGGATCCTGGAATGTTTTGAGTGAGTACCAGTAACTAAAGTAGGAAGATAGGTATCAGTTTCTGTCTTCAGAAGTTTTTAGAAATGCTCGAGTTGCTTATAGATGTACATTTTGTTATCATAATCTGTTTGTCTTCATCCGCCTGGGATTGAGAAGTGTTGAACTGCACGGAGCAATTTTTATATAATCCTGCATTTTATTAGTGACACTCGATTTTGATGTTTTTCAGGCACTTTCTTCCAAATCATGAAGTGGAACTCAACGAATGCATCAGAATCTATGCAGGACAACCCCAGCGAGGAAAATTCTAGATATAGGCTTCATTTAAATGAAAGAAAAAAATACGAGTGTTTGAATTGCAGTCGACGCTTCACTCAAAAGACAACCATAATGAGACACCTGCGGTATTTTTGTCTGAGAGGTCATCAGTACAAGTGCCCCTATTGTGAAATAAAAGGCTCGTGTTCCTCAAATATTTACAGACATGTCAGGGCGAGACATACTGGAAGAGAAGCTCGTGCCATTAAATTATTCTCTTCTATGGATCCACGTAGGCTAACTTAGTTTGTATTTATAATTGCAAATTAGATTAATGAGATTGAAAAAAATATTGGTACCTTTTGAGAGACCTAGTTATAGAATCGTGTATTATAAATGTGTCGCTTATTCGTAATATATAATATATATGTGCCAATGGGTCTTATTATTGTCCTTAATATTTCATCGAATAGATACATTATAGGAATTTCCGGGATTTGTTTTCTTCAGATAGTTTTATAAGCTGAGAAAAACGATTCTCTGAAGTTACAACGTAAAAATTGTACTAGAAACTACTTTTTTTTAATTCAGACGACGCGTATGAATATTCCCGAGATTATATTTTCCGTGATATATATTTATTTATCCTAATTGCCAATTTACTCAATTTTTATTTTAAAAAATTACCATTTGACATAACTTTGGTTTCACTAAATTACTATGTGACATCATTTTTATTCTTCCGAATAAGCACACAGCCTAAAATTCATTTATACGAAACATAAATTTCATTCTTCCTAAACTGCGTCCGACATTCTGATTGGCTGATACGAATTTCGCGGCTTCATTCAGCCAATCAGAATGCCAGGCACGATTTTAGGAAGAATGAAATTTATTTTACATGCAGTTTCGTTGACAGTGAGATTATAACAGATGGCGTTTCGTATAAATAATGGCGGGCTTTTTGAATCTCTGCGCACCATCTGCGCAAACGTCAGAAACAATTAGGGCGACTAGTGGTGGGGGTACTGGATGAAGGGTAGCTCAAGATATCGAGGTTCATAGAATCGAGGTCCGATTGTTTTATAAAAACTTTGTCAAATTATAATTCGGTAGAACAAAAAGTAGATCTGAAAAAATAAGAATTAGGTAAAGTAGCAATGAGGACAAATGAAAATTATAGCAAATTGCTATTCAGTCAAATGATTTTAGGTAAAATAAATACTAGGGAAAATATAATTCGGGGAATATTCATGCGTCTCAATTGCGCCACTTACAAAATTTAACATTTTCAACAATATTGTACTTTATTGTAATTTATTGTATTTTTTTATAAGTATACTTTTTCCCCAAAGTATTAAACTTTGAGTGAATTTATTTGCTGTTTATTAATTTGATTTTTAAATTCTGTACATAATGGTCTGTGACTAACAGATGGAATTCATATTTTGGAATGAATGTAGCTAAACTTAGATACTCGAGGTTGAAAGATTGAAGCGAAATTATAATAGTAACTCATCAATATTGAACTTTGGAATTGAATTTTCAGGTACTGGCCAAATCTTTCGCCAAAGATGTGCGACTACACACAATCATTTCTGTCCCTTCTGCTATCGTGGTTTCACTCTTAGGAAGAATATGTTACGACATTTACGTTTGCGCTGTCCACAAACGACAGAAGGATTTCAAAATTTTATTCCATAATGATCTAAACATCAAACCTATATGTAGATTTACAAAAATATTTTTTTAAGTGACAAAAATTTTACTAATGTTACAAATCACGAGCTTAAAACCTATTCCGAATTTAAGTTATTACAAATTTTCTTTCCAAGTTTTTTTTACCAAAGGTATTTATAATAAGTTTTATGAATAAGACTTGACAAAATTGTATTTAAGTTCTTTCTTCGAATATTTGTATAAATTAATAAATATTAGAAAATACATTTTTGTCGCTCTTTTTTTCTTCCAAATTCCCCTTCGGAAAAAATCTTCAAATTTTCACAAAATGATAAATGGGCTATGGAGTTTGGGATTAATTGTTATGAAATTGGACTAACCAACTTTATCTATTACCTTGGAAATAATCTTTACGTAAGTAGATATTTACCTAGGTCCTAGGCCCATATTTACTCATTCTGGGACTGGTATATAAATTGAATTCATGAAATTTCTCCCCTTTAATTATTTTCTCTTACTTTTCAGATTTTTTTCTCTCAAGAAGCTACCGTCAGAAAAACCACCTATGTGGTCAATGTAGTAGGGGGTATGTAAATGCCAAGGATCTGAAGAGACATCAAAAATACGAATGCAATCGCAATCCTCGTTTTCAGTGTCCCTATTGCGAGAATACGAGAGCGAAATACAGATCGAAGATCTATACCCATATTCGCAACTGGCATCCTGAAAAGGAAATTGCGGTCATCGATCTCGAAAATAACGAATAAAACATTCATTTAAGTTTTTTTTTGTAAAATAATAAATTGTTAAAGTCTACAAATTGTATTATATGTTTCTATCAATTGAGTTTTATTTTAAAATACTCAGAGTAAACTTTGTTTCAGTCTAAGGTACCGGGTGCATTTGTGGAGTGAGTTGCTGCGATGGGTAACGTCTTTCTGATTCTCGATTCCCCGCAGATGTACATTTTTTTCAGAGTAATTAACCTGAAAGAATTCCACATTGATTTTAAAGCAAAAAAATTATAGCAGAAAGTTGATACGAAATGTAATTTAAAAAAAGTAATTATTATTAGTCTTCTCTGTGATTTGGCACTTTCCTAAGAATTTTGGCTATAAAGAGGACTTGTGTTTTCAGCATTTCCTGTTTTCAACGTGAGTCAATGTGAGTATACAGCAATTGAAACTGGGACCAGGCGAAGATATTCCAACATTCCAGTGCAAGACATTCATGCCAAAGGAAATTATCAGTGTCTCAAGTGTTCAAATTCATACAGATGGTATCGTGGATTACATAGGCATATAAAATACGAATGCGGAAAATTGCCCCGTTTTCGGTGCCCATATTGCCCATATATTGGAAAACACCGCTCTCATGTTTATTCACATATTAAAACAAATCATCGTGATAATGCTGTATATGCTCTCGATATCCAAAATGATAATAAGGACCTGTAAATATCATGTCTTCTGAAAATTCCAGTATCGAAGATTCGAGAATGTTATTCAAAATTCAGATATTTGTATTGCAAGAAAAAATATTTTTTCATTTATTTATACAATTGGAAATTGAATATCGCAAAATGGGGCTAAGAGGCTCCTTTTTAAATGTTTTTTTACAATAAAGTGAAAGAAGGAATTTAAATGAGATATAATTAAATGTTTCAAAGGTATAACCTCTTTATAGCCCTCTTTCGTACGATAAAGCACAAACATACATTTAATTCATAAACAATTAAACATTTAACATTTCCATAATTGCACCAATTTTTCAAAAATGAGAATCTCATACGAATGCAATTTTTATTCGTTATAACTAACGAACCTGCACCAAACGAGCTTTAAAATAAAGCTTAACTTTTGTGAAAAATAAAAAAGTCGATAATATTAAAATTGACTATTCAGAGAATGAGATAATTAATTATAAAGAATAAAGTTACGGGTGAGCCAGTTTACCCCAAACGCAACCGCTTAGCCTTGCTTTCCGGTATCGAATATTCAATTTAGATTTTCTGGATTTTGAAAGATAACAAAATTATTTTTCGAAGAATCGACGCCATGGAGACAATTGTATATAATTACTTTTATTATAGAAATTTGTTATGCAATGTTATTCAACGTGCGTTGAACTAATTTATTATGTCTGGTTTGCGAGTGTAGATTGGAATTTTGTTATTATTGAAAATATTCCTCACACCGACAATAAAATGGACAAATGTCAGCAAATTGTCATTCTATTTTGTAAAATGTCAAGTTGCTCCTTCAATATAAACTTTTCCCTTTATAAACGATGGCTACTTTTTACTGTATTATCTTTCTTTTTAATTGAAACAGTTTGTTTTTTATTTTTGGGGTTATAAATGGTGGATTTTTGTTGGAATAATTTGATCTTTTTGAGCATGATTGTAATCATTTTAATTAATATCACTATTGCATGATTTGTTATTACACAGAGAAATTTTATGATGAAAAGAAAATGATAATTATGATTTTCCTTGTTTCTTGCATGAAGACAATTGAAAATAGTTTTTTTGAAATCAATTAGCTTGTAAAAGGATTTAAAAATCTGGCAAATATTGTCTGATGGAGTCAGCCCGATATAAAAGGATTCAAATCTTTTTTTGATTTATTCGCGGTTTTATGACTAATTTCCTGGTTATTTTAATTTCGAAATTTAATCTTGAATAATCACTGTCCACAGACTGGGCGTCAGCTATAAATTTTCCAAAGTACTATCCACGGAAAGGTACCAAAACACTGACTACACCGAATAATACAGAATTGAAATTCGCCTGTCCGCATTGCGGAGCTAGAAATAAGCGGAAGGACCACATTTATCGTCACATTCGCAGGAAACATCCAGACCATCCAGTTTGCTACGTCGATCTTTCACTCTTATGATGAAATCTGAAATCCGATTATATTTAAAATTACCATTTTTTTATTTTAAATAAGGTTATATTGTCTTTAGTTTATATCTCCTACTATCTCATTTTCTATTCCGTAAAAAAATACTTCATTAGAACAAAATAAGTTATTTTTATACCTATTTTAGTAAATAATTCAAGGGTTTTAATTTTAAGATGCAGTATTGTTCGCGAATGAAAAAGAAACTTTTTTATTTCTGAAAAAAATATTTGTTTATTCAGTAATCTTTGAAAAATTGACAATTGTGAGCTTCACAATGTACCGGTTCGTTAATATTATTATTTCTTTTATTCGGCTAGACTAGACTTTAAGTTTCCTTATGATTTTTGTATGTTGCTTGATTTTTCGAGAATACATTTTTTGAAATTTACCTCTTCTCGTTTATTTGTCATTATTATAATTTCAGGGAATACAGTATTTCGCCTATTCCGCTGCGTTTCCCAATTTTTAGCAAAATTCTCCCTTTTTTCCCCCAATTCCCGAAAAACTTCCGCCTTTTCTCCTGTTTTCTCTTTAAATATGCTGTATTTGGAAATGCAATATAAAATATACAATTTTAACTAGCATTTGCTTGAAATTTACTAAAGAGACAATACATTACATATTCACTTAGCAAACGTAAATATGTAATTTATCGCTATGCCTATTTAGTAAATGTCAATCAAATGCAAATCAAAATTTCACGTTTTAAACTCAAATTTTATTTTTAAATCCTACCAATAAAAAATTTACAAATGTTTGCTTGGTCGATCTCTAACTAAATTATTTAAGTTTTAAATAAACTTTCAAACTTAAACTAAGTTTTCAGACGAAAAACTATCACGACTTAATTTTTGATGGTATTTTTTAAAAGAGAAAATATCCTTGATAATAAGAACGACTTTAAAAATATAAAAATTGTTTACTTAACAAATGATATTTTACTCGCACTTCTTTATATCGCCGTGAATGGATTTTCAATTACCTAGCAAAAGAAATGATCAGTGTTGAATTTTTTGTTACTTTTATAAATTCCCTACAGAGAGTCCATTGGGTGACTATTAATTTGCGAAATATTATTTGCCAATGGCGACCCGCTTTCGAAAATATTAACTTTTATGGAAATATTTTGTTATGGATTAAAGTGTTGAAAATTCGGTTATAAATTTTCTTCAATTTTCAACAATGAATTTTTAACATTTAAAAATTGAATTCTTAATTTTATTTTATTTTAAACATTTGAAGACTTAGTTGTTTTAAATTGAAGAAAACTCAAAATTCAATTGTTGAAAATTGAAGAAAATTGATAATTGTGTTTTTAAAAGATGGAACTTCAATTGTTGAAAAGTAAATATTCAAGTGTTGAGTATCGGAAAAAATTTATTTTTTTACTGTTGAAAATTGAAGATAATTGGTAATAGACTTGTCAACAGAAGAAAATTCAACTGTTGAAAATTTAAGAGAATTAAAAATTGAATTCTTGTCTGTTGAAAATTGAAGATTTAATTTTTATCTGTAGAAACTTGAAGAAAATGGAATATTCAAGTGTTGGAAATTGAAGAAAATTGATAGATTATTTTCAGTGGATGAAAATTGGAGAAAATTAATAATTTTAAAATTCAGCAGAAAAGTCAGCTTTTGAAAATTGATGAAAATTGATGATTTAATTGTCAACAGTGGGGATTCAAAAGATTAAAAAAAAATTCTTTGATGTGAGAAGTCTTTAAAAAAATCATTTAACATTTCTTAAAAATACAACATTTATTATAAAAAGATTGTTTCTTCTTTTCTACATGTAAAAATTGAAGCTTGATCTTTTCCATCTTTTCCCCCTTTTCGTGAAAAAATTACCCTATTTTCCCTTTTTTGAGATCCTTTTGTACTGTGATCCCCGTAATCTATAAATTTAAGTTATTCTACTACGTAGTAAAAAACGAAACTTTTTTGTTTTTAAAGTAAGTATACCCAACACAGTTTTGAGAGAAATTTACTGTTTTTCGCCAAGTTTTGGAATTTCTCTAACCAATGAAAAATTTGTATTTTGCAGAAATGTCACAATATTGGTCATCATGTGAACCACCTTTTGAACAGCAAGGAAATGGAAATCGACATTTCTGCCCGAATTGTCAACGAAGTTATAAACATCGAAGCCACATGACTCGTCATTTTAAATATGAGTGTAATTCGCCTCAAAGATTTCAATGTCCTTACTGTCACGGTCATTATCGGCAACGCACAAACGTTTGGACTCACATGCGTACTTTTCATCCTAATCAAGAAATGTACTGTATTGATATTGTTACCAAAACTACACTTTTTAGAAAAGATAAGGCCGATTAATCAAAGAAAAATGTCTCTATTTTTGCAAATAAGAAATAAAAAAAAAGGTTGACTAAAAATTTAGGAAGGATGGACTGAAGTATCAAGATTGTTAGTCATTGTTATTAATTTAAGTTTAAGTCGTATTCAAAATATTGTTGTATAGTTGTAGAGTACAATGTTCCCGTTGTTATATTAAGGTGTAGTTTACGACGTCGTGACTTAAAACAAAAATTTTGTGTGAATAGCTGGGTTTTCTTTTTAAAGGGCCTTGAATTTCACAAAAAAAGTTCCTAGAAACCTGTAAATTCATAGTGTTCTACGTTATTTCTGACATTGGCCCTAATCCGCTCCCTAATTATAAAATAGAAATCACTTACATTTTATTTTTGTATTTGAAACTATTACATCAGTGGGCTTTATTGTGTCATTTTAATTATGACTGGGAAAATAGCAAGTATAAGAAGCAGGAAATGTTTTTGTATAGTCATGAAAAGAAACCAAATAAGATCTAATACTAAGTTTTGTATTAAAACTTCAAACCGGGAATTGTTTAAGTGCCTTAAAATATTTATGTTTAAAACTTTTTTTCTTAATTATATGAATAAAAAACAATTTGATTTAATTCATCCAACTTTATTGACTCGAATCTTTGCATTAACTTCTCATTTTAAATAATATCAGATATTATCGATAGAGCACGTATACGGTAAGTTAATTTAAAAAAATTCATGTTTAGTGATCATTATTTCTATTTTTCCTTTAATTCCAATTGTCCCTTTATTAGTTGTTTTTGGTTTGAAAGTTTGAAACAGAAGATGTGCCTTTTATTTTCTATAAATTCTGAAATCCTATTTTCTCGGGTCAAACCTAGTTAAAAATTCTAATCTTTATTTTTCAGGACTTTCTCAGTTTTTGCGGCAAAGGTCAAGTGAGAATTATGAGTACCAGGATCCAAATCGACATTTCTGCCCAAATTGCAATCGAAGTTACAAACATCGAAGCCACATGGTTCGTCATTTTCGATACGAGTGTAATTCGCCTCAAAGATTTGAATGTCCTCATTGTAATCTACATTTACGTCAACGTACACATGTTTGGACACATATACGTACTTTTCATCCTGATAAAGAATTATTTTGTATTGATATTGCCACTCAAGCTAAATTAACTCGACATACTTTTAAAGACAAATAAAAACGACGAAAAAAAATTTAATTAAAATCCGAACCAGTCAAAACCCCGACCTGGCATAAATGGGAAGATTTTGAAGTCCGAATTTCAAGATTTCAGGCTTTTTAAAATAATCCACGTCCCCAATTTTTGGGTACACTTATTTACGAAACTTTCTAAGGTAATATTTTTGTAACAAATTATTGAGAGATGCTGAGAAACAAATTTTATTAATTATAATCTTCAGTAATTTAATTTTTTAAAAGAAGAAATTACGTTTTGCTATATTACCCAGGGTGGCCCAACAAAAAAAAAATTTCATGATCTGTCTCACACCCCCATTTCCTTGCATTTTGTCTAAAAGTAATTCTGCCATTTTTTATAAATTTGAACAAATTATGCGTGGTCCAAGGTTTTTATAAACGCTAATCACTGAGCATAATTTGACCTTTTTCAGCCTTGAATGATTAAAAATGACCTTGTAAAAATTAAAATGAGTTAGTGATAAAAAAAACTACTCTTAGAACCATGTTTTGCATCTTTCACAGTTTTTCATACAATTTCTCATAAAAATGTCCTAGAATTACTTCCGGAATATCACATATATATTTTATAGTTTCTTTAATCATTTGAAGACAAATTTGAACAATTACAACATTAAGAAAGCAAGAAAATATGTTTTTATTTTGTGTAAAAATGAAATCAACAAAATGTTACTAAAAAATGATATTTCGAAAGTTATTCTAGAACTTTTCTTATATGAAAAATTACGTGAAAGAAACAAAATATGGTTCTATGGGGTAGTTAAAAAAATGTAATGACAGTTTTTCCTATAGAGGGTGTTTTTTCACTTTTAAGGGTAGTATTCTGAATAAAAAAAGGTTTAAATTATTTTTAGTTATTTTTCGAGAAAACAAAAACAATAATTAACACTTTTTAGCGTTTCGAGATTTTGGAACACGGGATGAACATTTTTTTTTATTTATAAAGAATTGCACGATTATTTTTACACCAAATAAAAGAAAATAAAGGGACCACTTCTTTGGAAAACCGGGAAAAACGGAAAATGAAAGTGAATTTTTGGTTTGTTACAATTTGAATAAAAAACTTGTCCAATTAAATTAATTTTAGCGATTGTATTTGAACAATTTTGAATTCGTCAAGCATAATATTGTATATTTTCAAATTTTTTGTTTTTTGAATGCTTGGGTTTCAAATCCTTGAAATAAAACTTGTATATTAATGTTTTTTTTATTTAACATTTCTAAGATTATCAATGTCAAATTATAATTTCTAGAATGCTTCCAACTTGTTATTGTGCAATTCTGTTAGTTTCTTTAAAATAGTGTCATTTGTAGCAATTCTTGTTGGCGACGTTCGTTTGGTTGGCTTCAACGCAGTGTCTATTCATCCGGCCATTTTTATGTGGAATTTCCTAACGACTAGCCACAGCCTTTATTGAGAATAATAGGCCCCTTTTGGGATTAAATAATGCCTCCAAATTAGTGGACACTTAAAATTTATCCCTGATTTTGAGTACGAAAGGTAGGGGGTAGGTTCAGGTATAATGTCACAGATTATCACCTGTACTTTCGCTCAAATTTTCAGCAGAAGATCTTTCACCGCCAGTTGGTAAGCACCTCGTCTTCTTGCTTTTATAAAGTTGTCTTTACTTATTATTTAAATTCCTAACGAATTTTTATTAACTTATTTATAAGGCAATCTCTTTATTTAAGCTTCCCTCACTAATTTGTTTATAAATATTTACTATAATATTACAGTTGTAATTACAGGTACCAAATGTTCAATTATACGTTATTTATATTTGATGTATTCCTTATACTTGTTAGCAAAAAATGCCTCCATGTGATATCAGTGTTGAATAAATCTTGTAATGAAGTTTTCGTTGTTTTACTCTATTTAATACTTAATTTTGTTACAGCTCGTTAAAAATAACTATAACATTGTCATTTATTTATATCCATATCTATAGCATTTTTATTGAAATTACTATATGCCTACGTTCAAAGAAGCGACTTACGAAATGACACAGAAAATTATTGAAAATTGTTATTAACATACTTGAGTCTTACTCTGTCTAACAAATAATATTTTTCAAACTCTCTGACTTGATTATTTATTTGTTAAGTTCCAGGTAAAAGAGTGCATTTAAGATCCTCTGGAGAATACATTGTATTTGTCGATCCATTCAACAGCCACGGAGAAACGTTTCAGTGTCCAAGATGTTTCAATTCCTACAAATCTAGGAAGTCCATGCTTACACATTTAAGAATTCAGTGTCAAAAATTACCGAGATGGGAATGTCTTTACTGCGGTCTCAAAAAATATCAGAAAATTCACATTCTTAAACATATGGACACTCATCATCCGAATATGTCACGCTTAGTTCGTGACAACGGAAAAATTAAATAAATTCTTTAAAAAATCAACATAGGGTCGATACGGGTAAGTGTGCTATGAAATTCAAAGCTTAGGCTTTGATTAACGATAATTCGAATATTTGAGAATATATAAATTTCAAGTTTCGTCAAAATTATGTTTAACATTTTTTAATTTTTTTTATCATTAAAGTGTTGGCTGTCAACGGGTTTTCCCGATTTGTAGTGTGTTTTTGGCTATATATTTATTTTCATAAATATATATATAGGCAAAGGGTTTTGGAATTAACATAGTGGTAGTGAGATATTTTTTTAATTGGCAAAAATAAGCATTAAAATATATAAGTATAAAAAAATGTAAAATATACAGAATTCTTGTCACATAAACCCCTGCTTTAAATTTGTCATAGCACGAACATAATTTATCAGTTGGAAGTAATAAAATCAATGTTATCACATGAACTACTGGGATAACAGTCTTTCCCCTATTTCCTCTTTTCTTTTCAAATATACTGCATTTGAAAATACAATATTTGGATTACGCGGGCAATTCTCTGAAATTATTTAGTGTACGTAAAAACTATAATAACCATTGTTCGTTTCACTTCTACAAAATTATTCTACATTCAAAACTGGAATATGCTACCGCATGTAGTGAAAGTTAAATTTTGTTTTCTACTTCCAAAATTATTTATTGTAATTAACTTGACTTTTAAATTCAAACTTAAAATGTTAATTATCAATTTATTAGTAGTAATGAAAATAATGAATCTTTATAATATTGAAGCACTTAACTAAATTATGTATAAATAAATAAAGTACAATATAAAATTTGGACAGTTATAAAATATAATTATAGTAGTTTTCAGAAGAAGGATTATTAGTGTAAACGCGTTTTAATTTTAATGTATAAAGTTAAATAATTAAAAAATTGAATATTCCAGCTTTATCAGCTGTATTGTGCAGTCTCATATTTTATTTTTATATCTTACCTGTACAAAATTTACAAATATTTATTTGACGGATTTGACTGAAATATTTAATATCTAAATGAAAATTTTAATTTGAAATTATGTTTTCAGACGAAATACAAATTCTTGGAAAGAAGTATGTAACTAATAATTAAACCTTACAAGTATCATGATTTAATTATTCATGATGTTATTATTTAAAAAAGAAAATATTTTTGATCATGAAAATGATTTTAAATATATGACAATTGTTTATTTAACTAATTTTATTTTTATATGACTTTTTATATCGCCGTAAATGGATTTCAAACGATCTAAGTGTATCTATTTCTTTTTAAATAAATTCTTTAATATCAGAAATCATTGAAAAATCATTTAACATTGTTTAAAAATATAAAATTTTTTAGAAAAAGACTGTTTCTTCTTTTCTACATGTAAAAATGAATGTTTAGGCTTTCCCCTTCTCGTAAAAAATTAACCTATTTCCGTTTTTTAGCTCCATTTCCGCTGTGGTCCCTGAAAATTAACGTAGCCCAAACAAATTTTATCTATCAGATTCATCCCTATTTTGTGTTGTTTCCGGAAAAAATTGCATTATTATTATTTTGTTAATTCGTCAATATTAAGACGAACTCCCGTGCATTTGAAATTAGTATGGGATTTTAAATGAAAAAGCTCAATTTTTGGCAAAATGGGGAAAACTACTTTATATTAATTTTTCGTAAATTGAATTTCACCGACTTCTTTAAAAATATTCAAGGAATCGTTCCAACCGCATACATTTTTAATTTAACACCCCGACCACTTTGTATTGTGCTCGAAATATGCCCCGAAAATGAAGAAAAGTAGTTTCATTAAAAAAAATTCAGAACCCTTTCTTTATCTTCGATGAGTTACAAGTTAGCAAATAGTTTTTAATAAATTTCAAATTATTCAAACATTTATTATTTGTTAAGAAATTTTAATTCCCCTTGTAAATCATAAAACGTTAGTATTTTTGGTTTTAATGCCACTAAAAATGGATGTTTGGAATCATATTTTTGTATTGAGACATTTTCCAATTGTTTTAACAATTGAGGAAGAACCAAACTTTTCTTCAACTTTCCAATAAAAAGTCAGAAGTGAATGATTATCAATTTTTTAAACATTTAATAATGTCTTAAGAAACAAATATTAGTGTCATTAATTCCAGAATATGCGAAATTGTCATAATTTGGAATGACAAAAAATTGAAATAATATAAATCGCTTAAACAATTGAAAAATGCCTCAAACGAAAAAATTATTTTTAATATTCGCTCGCTGTGTTATTAATCACAAAAATACTAACTTATCATTTAAAGGGAAAATGCAAATTAAAAGAGAATTGTTTAAACAATTTAAAATTATTTCAAAATTACTTGCAAACTGGTCACTTATAGATTACAGAAAAATTATCTCGAGATAATTACAAAAAACCCCGCTTTTAACATGAATTTTGAAACTGCTATTTTGCATTATTTCGGGGCATTTTCCGGGCACAATATAAAGGGGTTGGAGCGTCAAATTTAAAACTTATTGGGTAGAAATAATTCCTTGAACATTTCTTAAGTAGAGACTGAAATTCAATTTACAAAATGTTAGTAACAAGTACTTGTTTTCCCCTTTTTCCGAAAACTGAGCTTTTCCCATTTAAAATCCCATGTTAATTTCAAAAGCCATGTTCATTTCAAAAGAAAAAAAATGGAATTCCTCTCTCCTGGATCCTAACAAAATGGGGGCATCCCAACAAAGTGAAAAATAATTTTGCTTTATATTTTTGGATCACCCTACTGATCATATTATCAGGCCATGTAGTATCCTCCACCATTTCAAGAAAAAAAATCCAAATCAAATTTGAAAATAACCTGGCACAATCAAGCATTTCGATTCTTCTTAATTCAGTATCGAAAATATATAAAGCAATAACTATTAACGTTTGTCTTTTTTGCAAGCGTAACTGAAGTTTCAGTCTATCCGTTGCACTAAAAAATTACAACAAATAATTTCATCCTTATCACAGTAACAACGTTATCACACTCACCCGTATCGACCCTACCAAATTATTTGTTGGAAGAGAACAAATTGACTGAATTAACTGAATAATGAACCGATAATTTTTAAAGATTTTATAATATGTTGTAACCTACGACGCGCATTGTGTATAGCTTAATTTTATTTGTGTGAATAAATAAATTTAGCATGTGTTTATATTCACATCATTACAAACAAATATCCTTTGTTTCTTATTTATTTATTATTCATTTCTCATTTGCTAAAGTAGTATTTTATTTAAAAATGATCGTGCACAGAAAAAAGTAAAGTTTAATTCTGAACAAAGAAACGGCGTAAAAATGTACTAAAACAAAATTGAACCATAATTGGTTCATACTGAGCAATACGAATATTGAAAGAAATTCAATTCTTTGTCAGTTCTAGCATTGATCAAGAGAATGAACATAACTGAAGTTCAAAATGAGTTTGTAAGAAAAATACCTGAAAAAATAGAAACGCTAGTTTTTTCTGTGTGTGGGTGTAGTAATTGAGAGGGAGATCGTTGTCAAATGTAAAAACTAATCATGGGTGAATTTTCCCTGATGAAATTTCCCTTCTCGAGATTTATTTCAACGAATTATTTTTACTGGATTTCAGGTCAGGAACCGAGCATGCGAGAATTTAAGGTGTACTACCAAAATGCATTCAATCAACCTCTGGTAATGTTCCAATGTCCGAATTGCAACAATGTTTACAAGTGGAAGAAATCGTTAATCATGCATTTACGATATCAGTGCGGGAAAATTCCACGTTTTATTTGTCTTCACTGCGGTACCAGAAAATACCAGAAGATTCACATTGTCAACCATATCAAATCATATCATCCTGACTTGCCTGAATTATTTTTAGACAATGCGTATTAAAATAATAGTTAAGAAAATAAGTTATTTAATCATGGGGAAAGATATTATCAATTGTGCAGTTTCTGCTTGACAATAATCATTTCGATTAAGCCATTTTTTGATTCTTTTACAATGTTTTACAATGTATAAAATGTGTATATTTTCTATTTCTTACTTCTGTATACAAAATAAATACATTTATTTAAAACCGTCTGCACAAGTTTTATCAACCTGAGAGGAAATGTGAGTTCAGGATTGGCTTCGTGTTGTTTTGAGTGTTTTTTGTACGGTATACACTTCGGGAAATTAAGAACATTTTTCAACAACGAAATTCGGATCATAGTTCAGCATATCATCTTTGTGTTTCAGATTCTATCTCACCATCGCCAGATGTATATTTCGATAATTTCTCTGCTGTTGCTACCACTTCGGTGGGAAATCTGAAGGAGTCGAAAATAAGATCTTACACGATCGAGATGCAAAAACCGTTCCAGTGTAAAAAATGTGGTAGGGGGTTTGCTTTAAAAGGAACAATAAGTCGTCACTTAAAATACGAATGTGGTTTGCAACCGAGATTCCAATGTCCATATTGCAACCTAATTTCCAAACAAACTTCTCCAGTGTATGCACACATTCGAAGGAAACATCCTGGCGAAGAAGTTTACATTTACGATCTGAAACTTTAGAAGCTCTTATGAATTCCGAAATTTCATATGGTTCATAATTTTACGTTGACAAAATACGGCCAATATTTTATTTTTGTACGACTTGAGACTGCTACAAACTTTTCAATCCCAAGCTTCTATTTATTTATATTTCGCAAAAAGAGCGAAATTATTTTCATACGTTTTTAATGGGGCATCAAGATTTATAAGTTGTATGAATATTAAAAAAATGTCCACGATGTTTATAATAATTTCACTCACCAGGAAAAAAAGTATTAAAATATAAGTCTGCGCATATTAGAATAACTGACTTTCTTAGTGAAATTGTACATTTCCTATTAATTGTTAGTTATCAATAAAGAAAGAAAAATCGAAATCTACAAGTTCCTGAAGAGAAGTTCCTTAAAAATGTCCCTTGTAGTAAAACCTACCTTGTAAAAATCATGTTATCATTCCACTAATCAAACTGTGTCTCAAAAAATACTAATTCTGTGGTCAGTCAATGAACGGGATTTTTACAAGCAGAAATATAATTTTTGCTTTCAGATCTAATGATGATGGACAACTTCGTCAGTTGCGTAGGTTCTGGAGTGGAAGTACAAAACGACGTGTACAACTTTCGACCTCAGAAGAATTTGTATTATTGCCCAAAGTGCCTTCACGGTTTCACTTTGAAGAGCAATAGAAATCGACACTTTAAATATGAATGCGGGAAAAATCCGAGGTTTCAGTGTCCATATTGTTCACTATGCTCGAAACAAACTTCACAAATTTACTGCCACATCAGAAAAAAGCATCCTGAACAAAGAGTCTTCTTCGTAGATTTAGAATCGCCGATTTTGTCAGGAAATCAAAAGACAACTTTTTGATCAAGTTACCTAAGTACTTTTCAAATATTTTGTTACCGAATCCATTTAAAATCAGGTATGCTGCACACTGGAGGGAAATAAGACACGTCTTTTCCCGTTAACAATTTTTGTTCGATTACTAAAAATGAGATAATTTTCGGAAGATTTTATTCATTTAAACCAATTCAGATGTCCCTGTCAAACAATGTTGATAAGTTTATATTATTGAGAGAATTCGAAATTAATTAACCGAAGAGTTGCTGAAGGATATTAATTATTATTTGAAGACTAAGAATTACCTTCTTAATCCCCTACCTCGCCACATTCGCCTCAATACAGGCAAAAGCATCATCAGTGATGATCGCTTTATGTTTGGCAGTGTCTGTCATTTGCAGTATTTTGTGATTACAAATTTAAATTATGATTATATTTAGTCTTTTAAGTAATATTTAGTCATCGACAGTAATTGTTTATTTCACAAATTTTGTCCACTTTGCCAGCCAGTTTTTCCTTCTTTAGAAGTTATTATACCTTCAGATACATATAAATACTTTCGATGTTTAAAATGATCGTATTATTATAATATATACCTTAATTCTTAATAATAGCCGATGACTATAAATATTTCTTCATAGAATTGAGGATTGAGGAGGTACTTTTTAATCAAAAACTTTGAAGCGTGAAATGCATAGAGACTTGGAGGGCCTGCTTTTGACAGCATAAGATATGCAGCTTTTGTTTTTTGATTCTGGAGAGATTTATTGTCTCTTTTCGTAATCCATCGTAAAGTTGGAAAAAGGTTCAAAAAACAACATAGGAGCGATGTTTTTGAAAAAGGGAGTAACAGTTAAAAAAAGAAAGATGCCTTAAGTGCAGAATTTTTTTTGCGATCATAGTAATCGTTTGTCTAATGTTTTTTCGATTTGTTCAATCTTTTTTTTTTTAAGTGATAAAATAAGATTTATGAGAAAATAAACCAATTCTCCTGGTTTCAAAATGTTTCCCTATACATATAGTCAACAATTAATTAACGAGGACAAATAAAAGGTGGCAGTACAGAACTAGATAGCCAATATTCGGAAATTGTCAGGAAAGAGAAAAAATATTTTGTAAAATCTAAATCAAATTTGATTTGAACAAATTATCTAGTTTTGAGGAAGCAAATGTGGAAGTTGACAATCTGAAGCTAGACAAAAAAAGTAATCTTCAGTTTAAATAAAAGATAAAAACTTATTCCCGAGATATTGAGTTTCAGAATCGGTATTGAATAGCGATTGAAGATCAAATTTACAATTTTCCACTGAAATAAAAACTTACTCCCGAAATATAGGAAGCTTAATAAGAATAACAAATTTTCGATACAAAAAAATTATCCTGTTGCGAGAAACTCAAAATTTAGTGTGACGGTAATACACTGAGATTATTTTTCGGCAAAAGGACATAAAGAGAATTTTTTTCCAATAAACGATATGAATTTTGAGAAATATCGATGCTGAAGGGAAGAAGAAAGTTATATATTAAAAAATGAGAATTCGAACAAATCTTCTTATCTCAGCGTATATTTGATCTTTTAAGAATTTATGTTTTAAAAACCTGTGATATTGGAACTTAAAAATTCTTGAACGATTTGCTCGGGAGCAAGTTTTTATTTTGTATTTAAACTGAAGATTACATTTTTGATCGCAATCCGTAGCCGAGCCTGTTCCAATTTGAGGTCATTATCAATAAATTAAGGAGCACTTCCGCTGAGTAGTGGATTTTTGTTTGATCTTAGAATTCTGATTTAGATGTTACAAAATATTTTTTCGCTTTCCTGAAAAATTCCGATTTTGTTGATTACCTAGGTCTGTACTGCCAGCCTTCAAATACAAGTCGATTTTGAATTTGGACGTTTTTCTTTCAAACGATGCCTATTTTCAGTACTTTTTTTGACGAGAAATTTTTGTAAATAATATTTTTTGTATCTTTCTTGCTGGAAATGTATTTTTGACAACGGTATGAAAATTGAAATTTTTAAAATAAAAAATGTAAATTGTAATTGCTTGCAAAATTTTGTAAAGGTTTGCGAATAATAGGAAAAAATTGTAGTTTTTTCGAACATTTTTTTACATTTTTTTTATTGGAGAAAATTACAAAAAAAATCTACTGTATGTACAAGCTTTTGGAAGAGTTTGGACACTTTAAACAATTTTACAATAATTAACATTCTTCACGTAAAGGGCGAAAGCCCCTGACATTCTTATAAATAATGAGATTTTATTGTGAAAATCGAGTTGAAAATACATTCCGGCCAGGGTTGCAGTCTTTGCGAAAAGAAAATTGAAAAATATACTCTTTGAAAAAAAGTTGTTGGAAAAATATACCGCCATTTGGTTAATTAATTCAGGACTTTTTCAAAATATAATTGTTAAATATATTATCTCTGAAAAACAAAATATTTTGTAGGAAGATAGTCCGATTTCAATTCAACAGCCTGCCTGATTTAAAATAGATTCGGTATTATACTTTTGATTTTTGAAAATATAAATATATTTTATTACTTAAGATAAAACCACTGAGATCAATGTGTTACTACTCATTAGTTAGAATTTACCTTAAAATAGTTATTTTAGGTTAATCATAAAGATTTTGAAATTATTTACTTTGTTTTCTAAAAATATTTACTATTGTCAAAATTCTTTTGTTTCTACATTGTTATGATCTTACATTGCAACTTATTTTGCGAATCAAATATTTTTTTATATAATCTACACTACTTACGACACTACATTCCCTATGATGGGCATTGTAAAATATTTTTGTTAAAATCGTCAAAAGAAGGCTTTAGTCATAGTCAAAAAGTCAAATGAGACGTATGATATTGATGCGAAATGCAGACGTTTAATTGTGATATGCCGATTGGAGGTAAAGCTTATTAAGCTACGAACAATGTTATTTTGTGCTGTTAAAGAGTTAAATAAACTGTGAAATGAAATTTCCTAATTTTAAATTTAGATTTTAATGCCAGATGTACATTTTTTACACGATTGATAGAAGATATTGGTATTATTTTGCAATAAAGCACTCCCAACTTAATTGTTTCTATCAGCTCTTAGTGAATTGTAAACCTGTGTAGTTAGACTTTCTCAGGGGCAGAGTTTTTAATTAAAATTCTGTTCTCTGATTCCAGAGGAATTAAGTTCGCGATATCTCTTCAGAGAATTCGGAGCCAGTCTGCTGACTGGGAACTTGAGGAAAGAGATGACAACAAGGAAGAATTACGAATGTCCCAAGTGTGGCAATGGTTACAGCGTAATGAAAAGTTTACGACGACATTTGCGTTATGAATGTGGAGTAAAACCTCGATTTAAATGCCAATTTTGCGAATATATTGGAAAGCAAAAAGCTCATGTTAAAGACCATATTCAGAGAAGACACAAAAGCAACTTAACTTACGTTCTTAATCAGCCTAGTTAATTTATTTTTTCTAAAGCGTGACTTACCCTTCGTTCATTATTTTATTTTATATTAGGTTCTTGGCTGTGAAGTATATATTTTATTATAGAAGGTTCTATTTTGTATTTAGAAAAAGAATTAAAGATACATTTGAAGATGATCCTGAATAGGTTTTTGTAATAACAATGTGAGCACAAACTGATAAGTTCGAGTGCTGTTGGTCTGAATGAAAGTATTTCTAGAAAAATAAAATTGTCTATATGAGATGCTTGGGGCTTTAAATTATTCGATTATCGTTTATCTCCCCTCGAATATTTTATTTTCGTTATATGTATTACCAACGATTCTAGAAGAATAATTTGATAACTATTTAATCTAGATTTTTTAAAGGAAGCATGCAGGTACTGAAAGAATTCAAAAAGCACGTAATAGTACAAAAACAATTCAGTTTTGCACTTGGGTCTCGAGTCTTTTTCATTTACGATTTGATCTTTAGGGCGATTGGTATGACTTTGCAAAAAGGAAAGCATGAAAGTACGATTAAGTCGAGTCTCTCTTTTGAATAGAGTTCTCCATAGTTTTTTTCTATTTTCAACCAATGGTTTTGTCTCTAATTTATTTTCTCTTTTATTTATGATTTACAGGACGAGTTTCTGGCTTGGTGTTGCCGAAAGATCTACAGAGAAACTATCCAGTGTTGCCTTTGATTAAAGATTTTGCTTCAATTTGGCTAGCGAAGCAGCAACGAAGTGAATATTCTTATCGGTGTGATCAATGTGGAAAGGGTTACCAACATCGAGCAACACTTCTTAGACATACAAGACATGAATGTGGAAAAGATCCTCAATTTCATGTAAGTTTTGATTCTTTTTCCTGATAATCTGATTCGCAATCTGATACTAAGGCGTACAATAATATACGTTAAAAAAAGGATTTATAATTTATATAATGTGTTTTTTTTTTATTTTCAAATTTTTTCCAGTGTCCCTACTGCAGCCATCGCACAAAGCAGCGTGGAAACTTGTATCAACATATTCGTACTAACCACCCTGGCAAAGAAGTTTTTTGCGGCGAAATAGGAACGAAATAAAAGTTACAAACTCAAAATAGAAACCCAAGTAAAAATATTGTAAATTGCAATATGTATTTTCAATCCAGTTCTAGAAGATTTAACAAAATATTTAAAAAATATTTTGTCAAGTCAATTTTTAAAATGTTGTATATAAATTCATAGTTTCCTATACAATTCTTAGTTGGGCTGCATGTTCCAGAATTCGTTTAAAAGTTACGGAATTTCATTACCGATGGATAGCATCGGACTACGAAAAGTAGGACCTATTAAAAACTAGCCTTAACTTTGAAAGGTGATAGAGCCGTCAAGAATATGGATTAAAATATTTTTTTAAACCCGTTGGAAAACCTATTAAATTCTGAGCCTTATTTAAACTAATAATATATATAATAAATCCATTTTCCTAGCTTCTGCCAAGCGTTGAACTTAAAGTACAAAATTACTTTAAAAATGTAACGCCGAATTAAATAAGCTCTTCAAAGGTTTTTTAAAAATATTTTTATCTGCATTCTGGACGCCACTATCACCTTTCAAAGTCAATGCTAATTTTTAAAAGGTCACACGGTTAGTGTCCGATACTATCCGTCGGTAGTTTATGAAACATTTTTGGATGATATATGAATTTAAAATATTTAAGTCATAAAACCACTTCCAGTTATTTTATTTAAAATTGCGTTTTAATATTAATTAAAAATCTTCCTTTTGAAGAACGTTTCACAAAAAAATGATTATGATTATGTCAAGACTTAGATTTAAATTCTATCTTACGATAGAAGGATATTTTACTCAGGTATTTTATTGTTTTATTTAGAATGTATTTCGATTAGTCTCTCTATTGTAAGTTTTTTCTATTGAAAAGTTTTTTTAATAAACTATAAAAAGCCGATAAATTGAAGAATTATTAATTTAATGATACTGTTTATACTGTACTGAAATCCAGAACACTGAATGACTTGTCTGATTTTGTAAGTAACAAGTTTACAGAGTTTTTAATCACCCTGAATTATTTTACTGGTTCAATTCTGATTGAAGTTTTTTGATGTTTTTTAGGTCCTTCTATGTCTGCTTGGCTCACTAACGACAGCATCTGGGTCATTCTAGAGCCCCACATTACAAATTTCATTTTTTATCAAATTTTCACATTAGGTAACAACAAATATGGAGTAATAGTTCAGATTGAAGAACCAGGTTTATTTTAAGTGGGCAAATTGTGGAAAGGATATCCTTGGAAATTTATATTATCCATAGAATTGAAAAAATAACAACGCAGTAGCTGATTTTAAATTATACTACCCGAGGAATAGTATCGGACCACTAACCGTATAGATAGTATATAGATAAAAATAATGTTTAAAAATGGTTGGAAAGCTTTTTCAAGTATGCGTTAAATGAGCCATAGTTAAAGTAATTTGGCCATTTGGGCCTTGAATTGTCACGTGAGATAGACTAAACAAAATTCCGATTTTTAAGGCATTTTTTACTCTATCTCTCTTGATGGGAACCAAGTGAAGATTTTTCTATGTTTCATGGCACCTGCCGAGAGTTGAAGTACAAAATTCTTCAAATTCCCGGTTAGTGGTCCGATACTATCCGTCCGTAATGTATGTGAAATTTGAAACTGCAGCTTGGCTTTGAGCTTTTGAAAGTTAAAAAAAATTGGAAAGTAATGAGTAAGTCTTAACAATCCAAAAATTGTCAACCAAATGTAAATTAAATGTCGATATTTAAAAATAAATATGTACAAAAAGATTAGTTGAATTGTGTATTGAATTCCCAGTAGATTTTCCTTTAGTTTTTCTTCAATAACATTTTTCTTTTTAAAATTGTTAACACTTAAATTTTCTCTCGGAATCTTCTTTTTTAACATTCTTCCTTTTTGTAGAATCTTTTTTGAAATTTATTTCGGGGTCTACAAATATCAACATTTGGAAATTAAATTTTTTTACTAACATTAATTTTTGTTTCAGGTGTTTCAAGTGTTTCCTATACCTGCGATTTATGTGGTCGCTCGTTTGTTTGGCCATCAAGTCTTCGTCTTCATCAGAAAATGGCATGTGGAAAAGTTCCAGGTTTCGCGTGTTCCTTCTGCGATTACAAATCAAATTTTAAGGGAAATATGAAGCGGCACTTGTTAAACAGGCATCAGATTAACATGTGTTGATGACTGGATTTAATAATTAGGAAGACTTGTGATAAATTAAAATATTTAGTATTTGGAATGAATATTGTTTGTGTTTTAAAGTACCATCCTTCAAATATCCACTCCTGAAGATTGAGTTTTAAGTAAATTCTTCAATTTATATCAATCATATAATGATAACACGTTTATAATTTATATGCAAATGAAATTTCGTTATTATTTGACGATTTGATGTAATTTGATACGATTGATCAATATTGTATTAGTTTCTTTGACAGCACAGCATGTAGATTGATGTATATTTTGTTGTGAACTACACATTGAAAGTGAAGCTTCCTGATATCTAAAATTTTGCACATGTCAGAAAATATGAGGTTGATGTAATGTTTTTTAGGCCGTGTCTACGTTCATCGAAATTCGATGTTCGTAGCACAAATATTTTCGGTGAGCCTAAAAACTTCGTTTTTTTTTAATTAAAAAAAAGCCAACTTAATTGAACTGAAATTCTTTTCCAGATGCTCCACTGTTTCCAATTGTGAGGCCTCGGATGCATGTTTGTCCAAGATGCGGGCAAATGTACTCGTGGGCTTCAAATCTTCGGAAACATCTGAAAGTTGGTTGTGGATCGGTTACCTGCGAGACGCAATTTTCCTGTAAATATTGTCCATTCAGATCTAGGATCGAAGCAAGTTTTCTGAAACATTTAATTTCGGTGCACAATATCACATAAGGAAGTTATATTTTCAGAAAAAAGTATTATTTTCGAATAAAATGAAGATAATAATTAATTATAGAAGATCAGGTAAGACAATAGTGAAAAGAGAAAATTTATATGCCGCACTAAAAAAATTGATAAAAGAGTTATTTTATTTCTGTAATAAGATGCTAGTACTTTCGTCCTTAGATTGTAGGAGAAAATCTAAATTTTTTGTACCTATTGTAGTGAGATGAATCTAGTCAGTATAAATATGCGGCGAGTTTAATTCGACAGTATTAATTTGGCCAGTTTTAATCATAATCTACTATATTTTTTAGAATTAGGGTTTTTTAATTATCTAGATTGTTTTTAAGAGATGACTATACTAAAAAAGAATAATTATTTCTCGAATTTGAAGATTTTGTAATTGAAACTTTGGAAGTTGTTAATGAAATAAAAACTTTATATATTTTTGAAAGTCGAGACCATATTTAGTATATTATAAATTATATATTTCTTTTTAAGACTATATTATTCAGCACTTTACTATCAAAAGGGTTATCAGATTATTAGGAAAAAGAATCAAAACTTTTGTGATACGCTTTCTGAAAATGTGTGATATATTCTAATTTCAATTTTTAACTAGTGATTACTTTAGTGAATCTTGTAATCACTTTAACCAAATTTGTAGAGTATCGTGGAAAATTTGATAAATATGGAAAGAAATGCTTGCAGTGAGGAGATGACAATAATTATAAGCATCTCACGCGAATATTTTTGTAAAAATTTCCAGCCTTATGGATTCTTCAAAAGATGTACCTTTGAATTAAAAAAATATTGCATTCGTATATTGTCAAAAGGATGATTTCTTATTCTTAGGAAGTGGATTAGAGTCACTATGGCAGTTTTTCTATTTTTAACCTGTTTGTATCAATATTTTACCTCACTTTATTAACATTTTGTTGACAAAAATTTACATACTATTACTCTGCACAGTAATAATTCTCGTCAAGCGTACTTACGTAGATATAATTTTAGTTAATTTTACGTATATTTAGACTACTGTATCACTCGTAAAGTAAGGATCTTTGTAATAATTATTCTGATTCTGGTTTTTAAATAAATAAGATGTAAGTATCAAGATAGTTGTAATATCTTTCATTTTTTGCAGATAATAACCTTTTTAATTTATGATATACCATACTAACATCTTCTAGTGTAAATAAAAACTTGTTTCACGCTTATTCAGTCTAATAGGGTATAAAAACATCTAATTAATTTGTACTTCTATTTTAATTTTCAGTCACTTACCAACCGATGTTTCGAGCAGGATACGTGTCGAGAGCAAATGAAGATAGAGTCAAACTTGCGATGGAAGCTATTTCCAATGGAATGTCTTTGAGGAAAGCACAAGAACGTTTTTCTATTTCAAAATCGGTACTACATCGATACAAAAAAAACGGCATACCTACAAGCGTACAACAACGTGTTTATGTGAAAAATTATCAATCTTTTTCTTACCTGAAAAGCACTTAACGCCTTTTTTATAATTATGTTCACACTAATTCAAAATTTTAATATTTTACCTAAACCGATACTTGAACCAGGGCCAGAGATCTTGGGGCTCCTCAAAGTAACTTCTTAACCAAAATTGCTAATAAAACTATAACTAAAAAAAAAGACTCAGTGTTAAAAAGTACACAGATTGACATTATAAGTACAACATGGATGAAACATTTAATTTCTTGTAGATTTTTTATCGCTGAATTCGAATCCGAAAGCCAAATCTATCACATACGGTTTTTGGGAAAATTGAGGTCAAAATGGGTAATAACCCGGGTTTTGGCAATTTTGACCTCACTTATCTCAAAAACCTAACGTTGTAGAGAGATTTCGGATCATCCAAGTTGCATTTTTTTTGTCGACCTGTATTACTATTGTCATCATTAAATAATGTACCTTCGTATTATAAACTTGCTACAAATATTATATTATATTATATTACAAAATGTATATTATATTAATTTATATATGAATAAAATACCGAAAAATATTTATCCTATTTTTTTTAGGTCTAATAAAATATCGTATTCATGAAAAAAAGTCTTTACAAAAAATATTTTTCATTCCTCAAAAAAATATTGTTTTCATCCATTATGTTCATTATTATTATTAATGCAAAATAAAGGATATGTGACTAATAATTTGTGCCTTTTTTGTTTTAGATTGGGGTTCAAAACTAGAAGGACGGATGAAATTAGGCTTAACCTATAATTGCGCTTTGTGCGGAGTGCAATTTAAGAAAAGAAGTTTCCTTCTAACACATCGAAGAAAATCCTGCAAAAAATCAACTGAGACTACTAAAAGCAATACATATAAATGTGTGTATTGTGGATATGAGACGAAGTTCAAATACAGTCTTCTGAAACATCTTTCCAGAAAGCATCCACGTCTGCGACAGTTGCTTTAATAAAAGTTGCCACTTTTACCAATGATATAACCAAAACCACTCAGAGAAAAGTGTATTCAATCATCAAAATATTATCTCCGTTTGGTCTGTAAAATACTTAAAAATTTGTAATCAAGATTATAAGTAGAAAGCATATTAGCGCAACTGTGAAGTTAGCTGAAGAGCGCAGCTCGGCTCTCACATGCGGAGAACCTTCGGCCCGGGCCAAAACCTGCGCCAATAAATCGAGGTTTTCCGCATGTGAGAGCCGAGCTGCGCTTGTCAGCTGACTTCACAGTTGTGCTAATCCACTCTCTAATTATAAGTCTATAGTAATAGTTCTAGTAATTTAGTTTTTCTCTGAGTTATAATTTCTACGTCATAACTATTAACAAAGTAATTTAAAAATACTTGAATTACCCATTTATCTCTTGAAGTTGTTACCTTCTCAAACTAAAGATACTTAATAACTATCGATGATATGATAGAATAATGAGTCTGTTTAGAGTTTCATGATGCTGGTAGTTTCAATTTTTTTTGTGTTCGTGATTATTTGTTGTACAGATCTGCACTTCACACGCAGATTTTTTTTTAAATGCACACAATTTTATTTAAATCTATTCAGTATTAAAGAAATATTTATTTGGAATAATGAAAAAACAGATCGTACACGAATATATTTACATCAACTAATGTTGTATATTGGACCATTGATAGAACAATGCAAAAATAATATGCATATGTGAGTTTAGGAAAAGTGTGATTACAAAATAATATTAATTAAAGATTAGCCACATCGGTGGGCAGTTGTTATAATAACTTTATTTTTTAAGACCTGACTGGATTTCTTTACAATTTTCTTACTTATTTAATAATTTTATATAATAATGATTTCATTTAATAATTATATACACTCAAAGAGTGTATATAAATTAATCATAAGAACCGTCAGTGTCTCTTCGATGTATTATAAACATTTATTATGTTTTAAATTTTCTGACAATAGTCGTGAAAATGTCTTACTTTGGAAATAAAGCAACTGAAATTATCTTGGTCTTTTCATACCAGAAGGAACCATATCAGAATATAGATTTAATATTTTAATTTTTTCAAAGACTATCATCATTGTCAAAAATAGATGTTGAGCCGAAACTCTTTCTTCAGGATTTGCAGAATTCACCATCTGAGGTATCGTTATTTTATTTTTTGTTAACGCACTTTCTATCTGGAAACTTGATCTAATTAGTATTGCTCTTCTACTAATTAATTAATAATTATATATAATTAATATGAAGCACGTTCAATTTGTTGTTTTATTGTTTAGGATGAACTTTAATGATAAATTTGGCATCTTTTCAGAATGGCCATCCGAAGAATATCAAATTGGTCAGAAGATTTATCAATGCCCTCAGTGCTCGAGATCTTACAAGGTGAAAAGGTCCTTACGTCGGCACATAAAAGTTGAATGTGGAAAAACGCCTCAACATCGCTGCCCTTTTTGTCCCCACTTCTCCAAATACAAAGCGAGCATATTGAAGCACATCATGCACATTCATCCCAATTTGCCTTATACTTAAGTTATTTTTTTATTTATTTATTCTTGTTCGATTACTCATCTCATTATTGTGATAATTTCCCTGACTGTGTATTCTCATCTTGTAAATAAATTTCACGAACAATTATGTTAATTACTGCGACTGATCATTTTTATACTAGTGTAAAAGAGTCTTAAGCATTTTTCTAACTGTTTTATTTTTAATAGTCAAAATAAAAATTGTAAAAAGATCATTTTAATGAAATACATAATGTTATTCATTATTTCCTTTAATATAAAGGATTCTAGTAGTCAATATTATTTATCTCAATCAATTTGATTTTTAAATAGTATTTGATTATTTATTTTTGAGCAGAAATAATAAAGTTGAGCTTTATACTCAGTCTATATTTTCGAAATAATTATGTTTAAGCTGCTATTGCTGTGTAGGTTATTAATGAAATTATAAAATTCTTGAATTTATAAATTATTATTTTCCTTCCTTTTATTAATTAGAAAATATGTATTGCTTCAGCTATCCTGAGATATCCCTATATAATAATAACAAATTTTCTAAACGTTGCGAAAAAATACTTTTCGATATAGAAATCAGAAAATATGTCAAACTTCAATTGTCCTGGAAACAGTTTGAAGTATTCTGAACTTATTTCATTGGGTAAAAGATACTTTTCATAAACGAAAATTTCTTCGTATTTTTACCTGTTAGTACCCTTGATAAGAATGTATTATTAAACCCTAATTAAGCTTACTTAAGCTACACTTCAATCAAACTTCATGGAGGTAATTTAAGCCAATCATTTATAAAACTTGAAAGTTTTTAGTGCACGACTAGCTCGTCAACTTGACTTATAAACTTTTTCTTAAAAGCAAAATTTTGGAAAAATAAGTAGCACGTGAGTCGACAGCTGGTTCTCACTGTGAATATTAAAACTATTTCCGCTTCTGATAACATAACCCAAGGAAAAATTTTCAAAATCTGCAGAAGAATAAACTTTTTATAACCCCTTTTTCCAATTTGTACTTCTTAATTAACATTTCTGATCTCTATATGACAACTGCGTGAACCATTCAACTTCTGATTACTATTCTATTAGGTACAATAACAGCATCTCTGCATCTATGGGTATATTTTTTTCACTTTTTTCTGGCATTGATTTTCAAAATGTTGTATTTCATTCCGTGTAATTATAATCTTTTGACTAAGAATTATGTATTTTCTGTTCGCAGGTCGCAAGTACAACCCTTCGAATTGGACTATACCAACATTGCCAAGTTTATCTAGGCAGATGCAACAGAGAAGACTTCGCTCGACAAATGTCGATTTGGTGGCGAATCCTTCCTTTAAGCATATTATGAAGACGGGTTTAAAAAAATATCCTTGTTACGATTGTGGAAATTCCTTTGGTCTAAGGGCGACACTTATGAGACACAAAAATTTCGAATGTGACAAAGGTCTTATTAAAGGGATGAGCAAGGCTCCTGATGATAAGCCTTCAATAAAGAAGAGATACGTATGTTCCAAGTGTCAAAGAAGTTATACAATTTTCAAAAGTCTTTGGCGTCATCAACATTACGAATGTGGAATTGAAGCAAAATATTGCTGCGATTTTTGTTCACACAAAACGAAATATAAAGACAGTTTGATGAAGCACATTATGTCAAGACATATGCAAACATTTATGCCCAATTTGTAGCCAGCGGTACAAACTTAAGATTTCAACATATTTTAAGAGAATTTTATTTATATCGAGTGTCATCCAATATTTCTAAGTTAAATGTAAGAATTTTTTACATTAGATAGTATTAATCAAAAGTATAGGAAATCGTACAATTAGTTTTTTATAAATGAATACGGAAGGTATTTCTTTTTAAGAGATACAAGATCAATTTAAATCTTCCTTACTATAGACCATAAATTTTTACGTTTTTCAAACGTTCTTATATGAATTAAGTAAGGTCAATTTTTCAATTTTTTATCATTTGACTATTGAAATAAAACAATACTCAGGATCATGTTTACTAGATTAGAACGATTAATGATAAGAATAAAAACCAGTGTAGATGTTATCTGAACTGTAATACCTATAGTATGAAAGTAAAATAAAAACTTCCAGCCAGAAAATTTTTTAATAAACTTGACGGATTTTTGAAAACAACACCTTTTTACTTTCTGTGAGATTCTTGATTGAGAAATTATAAAAATTGCATTACATTTACCGGAAATCATTTTTTCAGCTTTGCACTCATCATAGTATTGCCGATTTCGCAGTTTGCAGGTTTGCGCACAAAAATAATCCTTCGCGTATTTTAAATAATTATTTGTCTTAAAAAAATTATTTTTTGTTACAGAACGCATTTATAGCTCATCGAACTGGACAGTCCCAACCTTACCCTCAACATCCAGAGATTTACATCTGCGACGACTACGTTCAATGTCGACTGCGGATTCAGTAACTCTAACGAGTGGATCTTCATACGAGTATATGAAAAGCTCCAATTGGAATTCTCGAAAATACCTTTGTCCTGATTGTGGTAGAACTTTTACCTTAAAGGCTTCATTAATGAGACACAAGGAATTCGAATGTAATGAACGATTATTGAAAAATAACGTAGAACTTGGAGACGACCAAGACCCAAAGAAGAAACATGTTTGCAACACATGCAAACGAAGTTATGCTTTCTTTACTTCTTTGTGGCGACATCAACGTTATGAATGTGGAGTTGAAAAAAAATTTGCCTGTCCCGTTTGTCGTGCTAAATTTGCACAAAAAAGCAATCTTGATCGTCACGTACGAACTCGTCACTAAAATATTTTACAATATTTATTTTAGCTCTTATTTGATCAAGTATTTTATCGAAGAGAATTTAAAAAGAGAAATTGGTCATATTGTTAATTTTATATATAATAATAATTATATAAGTCGTTTGATTAATTTATAATGTTGTGATCAGTCTTGTAATGCATGATATGAGTTTTCCTTAACCGAGTAGCATTTTATATGAACAGAGGACAGTAATGTTATAAAGCAATATCATACAAGAATTTAAGAAAAATATTGACAATTATGTAATTATTAATATTAAATATTTAATTTAATGAAAGGAATATCTAGTATAATCTAGAATCTAGATGAGCTAGTACTTATATTAAACATTTAAGAACTTTTTTTTAAGTTTATTGTAAAAGTGTGATTCTCCCAAAGAACGTTTAGTAATTATGTAATAATTGTTTGAGATTTTATATGTAAATATATAAACTATTATATATAGTGTTCTGAATAATTTGGAACTAAAAATACACACTATCGATGGATAGTATCGAAACACTAACTGGGTGACCTATTCAAAATTAGCCCTAACATTGAAAGATGATAGCGTCGACAAAAATAGAAATAAAAAAATATAGTTTCTTTAAATTTTTGGAAAGCTTATTTAATTCTGCGTCAAATGAATCCTAGTCGAAGTAATTTGGCCTTGTGGGTATTATTTTATCACGTGAGAAAGGCAAAAATAAAATCCAGACTTTCAGAGAATTTTGTACATCAACTTCAACTCTTGGCATGAGCTAGGAAAATCAATTTATTTATTTGATATTTCACAAAAGTGATCTTTAAGATTTTACATTTCTTTTGAGCCATTAAACTTTGAAAAATCTTCACAAGTTCATGAAATAATTTTTTTTTTGCGGGAGCGACAGTTTGAGTATAAAATTCCTTTAAATTTTGACTTTCATTTTTGTCTTTTTTACGCGATAATTTAATATCCACGTGGCCGAATTACTTCTACTAGGGCTTATTTAACGCATAATTAAATAAGCTTTCCAACAGTTTAAAAACTATATTTTTATCTGTATTCTGGACGGCGCTATCACTTTTCAAAGTCAAGGCTCAAGTTTAATAGGTCAGCGGGTGATGGTATCGGACACAAACTGTGGCATTTAAAATGTTAGATTAAGTGTTGTAAGAAACCTGTAAATTTAATTTAAATAAATTCGATCATGAAAAACCACACTTTTCCTCTTTATATTATAAAAACTCTTTTTTTTTTTAAATCACTGAAAATCTGGTTAGATAACCCAAACTTGATAAAAATCCGATTTTATAAATTTGCTGAACATTGGAATTTTTTGTTAATTTACAGATCGAACGAAAGCTGGCATATTCAGGTCCATGGCGAGAAGTTCCAATCAGAAAAATAGTTTTAGTGATTCATCTTTTCAATGTCCCAACTGCGGAAAAACGTACAAAGTGAAAAGAAATCTTACAACGCACATTCGACTCGAGTGCCAGGGGCAACGACATTTCACCTGTCATCTGTGTGCTGCAAAATATACACAAAATATTAATCTTCGGCGACATTTACTGCATCACCATAACGTTTATTTACCGCCTAAATTTTCTGTTCCTAGACGAATATTTGCAGCGTGATATTGAAAATGAGAAAAAGTGCAAAAATTTTGTTTTGATTTTGGCCTTTGTCATCTGTTGACAAGTCCATTTTGGATAAATTTTAATCTTGTTATATTTGCATAACGATTTTTTGACGTTAGTTAAAACTAAATGACTGAGTTGAAGTAATTTTAAGTAACATTAATGCCGGTACGTTGTGTTAGATTTAGAGAAAATGTGGAATTTTTAAAGTTCCAAATCATGCTGTTTTAATAAAAGTCTACTATTTCCTTTTCTTATTTGTTTTCTAATTGTATTTATTTTTGTACATCAGGAGGCGTTTAAAAAATGATGCTCTGTAATAAGTCGTAGACGAGTCAAATGTACACTGATTGTCAATAAAATAAAAATATTATCTAGTATCCATACATCATATTGATTCTTAAAATTTTTATTTTTGTAGTCAGTTTCCTTTTAGTTTATTAGATATTTGCTACAATGCGTAAAATAGAAGCGAGCTAAATAATTCTCTAATATGCAATTCATTTTTTTTTCAGGTTCCAACAAAAATGTTGAATTTTTTGGAGTGCCTTCTGAGCAGAACTTTCATCAGCAGGAAAATTCTCTTACCAGTGGACTGCAATGTCCCACTTGTGGAAAAATGTATGCTTGTAAAAGGACTTGGCAGAGGCATGTCCATTATGAATGTGGGGATCAAAAACGTTACAGGTGTCATTTGTGCCCTTCAAAATACAGACAAAGTGGAGGTCTACAAAGACACCTGAAATATTTTCATAAAGCTGCTATATCTCTAAGGGGACCAAATTCTATTCGTTATGTCAACAGAAGGACTTAAATCCATTAAAAAACATTTCTTAGACGATTCTAAGCCCAATACAATTTTATTTTCAATTCACGTAAAGCAAATTTTACCTTATCATTTAAAAATGATTGATTTCAAGGTTTTATGCGCCTTTTTAAATGAAACTTTACTTGACTGAAATGAAAAATGTATTGAGCTAGACAAGTTTTTATTTAAATAAAGCTTTTCTTGTATGAAAATGTAAAATGTATGTACGTTTTTGTATGTAAAATATTTGGTTATTTAAGTATTTTTCAAAGATTAGTGGTATCTTTTTCTTCAAGAAAATATGATTGGCCTTATAAATAAAATTCATCAAATGGGTATTCTTCTGATTTTTTAAATATTTTTTACAAACTCCTATTTATCTATACTCGTTGGTAACAATATTTTTTGTTCTTTCATCATCTGAAGACTAGCATTAGGTGCTAATACTTCTGTTTAAATATTTTGATTTTGTTTCATCCTGAATATTAAAGATAATAGAAATTACTCTTTTATTCATGTGAAGAAAATGATATAAAAACTTAAATATTTTTAGGTAATCATCCTTGGACTAAGCTGCCAACGATCGTTTATCGAACAAGAAAGAGCGACCAGCGCAGATCGATTCAATACGAAGATGGGCCGCATTTGGAAAATATTAAAAATTTCGGAAATAAGGAGGATTTCTGTTGTCCTGATTGCGGGAAACAATATGCATGTCGAGATACTCTGCGAAGGCATAATCGATATGAATGTGCAGGGGAGAGGCATTTTTCTTGTCACATATGCAAAACTTCATTTACACAAAATGGAAATTTAAAACGACATTTAAAAAACGTGCACAATGTTATTTTTTCACCAAAATGATTATAGTGTTTACAAAAATATGTTTAAAATTCTACTAGTCGGTCACAATTGTGGCAATTTTGATAGTACAGAGATCTTATTTTTGTATCAATTGTAAATTACCGTTCAGCATGAGATTGAAATTATTTTTCAAATCTAATTCATATTTAAACTCTTGTGATAAAACACGCATGTTCTGTCTTTCAATTTTTATTTTGTTTTTCATTTCCTTCTTTAATTTTGCGTCAATTGTTGTAAATTGTTATTATGTTAGTAGCTTATGTTCTTGATGTATTGATCTGAAAGACAATAAAGTTGCGCAAATATTGAAAAAAAATTGTATTGCATATGAACCCAGCTTAGAGCAAGAAGTATACATTTATACTTACTGAGCGGCTAATAATTATATTTTCAGAGCATTATTGGAATCCTATTTCCTCATCATCTGAGCACCAATCACACTCTTGGAGGGCAAATCAACACATTTCATTTCAAAGTGGATTGCGGAATGTGGCTAGAGATTCGGCTAAAACAGGCAATTGTGACGTTCTTGCGGGAGAACTTATTTATTCAAACACAATTAATTGAAACATTTACGTTTTGAGTGCGGAGGGCAAAGAAATTTTTCTTGTAATATTTGCAGTACTTCGTTTACTCAAAAAGGAAGCCTTCAAAGACATTTATCAAACACACATAATATTGCTCTGCCTTCACAAAAGCATACCATATGAAATTTTGAAATAATTATTTAATAAATTATTTCAAGTTAGAAGTGATATTATTTTAGGAATAATGTAAATAAATGAGAATTTTAGAGTTTTTATTATTTTTTTAGAATTTATAAATGTTAAAAAGCTTTCCCTGCTTTTATTTTATATCTCGATTTCACTCTACTCTAAATCTTATTTATAATCACATATTAATTATCATCATCTAAAACAGTAGACGGTGTATTGTATTTGTACTATTAATCTTATTATAATGTTTTATCCTTTTAACTATGTTTTGATATTTTGATTAAATTCACATGATATTTTCCAGGCTTTTATGAACGAGTGATTGAGTCTGATCAAGGAAACAGCCCTCGACAATTCATTTGTCCCTGTGGGAAAAAATACTCTTTAAAACGAACATTAACAAGACATCAGCGATTCGAGTGTGGCGGGAAAAAATTCTGCTGCCAATATTGCCCTGCCAAATATAGTCGGAAACAAAATCTACGACTTCATCTAGGAAAAACTCATAATATATATTTCTAGGAGTACACAGTTTTAATTACTTTGAAAGTATTATTAATCAATAATTATTGTATAAATAAAGTATTATTAGTGATGCAAAATAATAACTATAATTAAATTTGAACTTTCTTAAGTAAAATACCCCTTTATGACTTTGTTTTGTTTGTAATTTAGCACTTTAAAAGATGCAGATTACATGAATGTTTTGCACGAATTTTTCTCTAGATCTTAAAATGTCTGTTTCCAGAAAAAAATTAATTTTTAAAGGCTTTTTCTCTTACTAAGTGAAAAATATACGATGAAAATAATTTTTTTTCCAGATTTTCATGATAATCAACGTCGACTTCGACATAAGCACCATCAAAGGAAGTTAATTATGAGACGAGATTCAAATCGAGATCAAAATCTTCGATGTTCAAGATGTGGAAAAGCTTATTCTACTAAACCGAATTTGAGAAGACATGAACGTTTCGAATGTGATGGACTTCGTCGATTTTTTTGCCATCTTTGTCCTTCCAGATATACTCAGAATGGATCTTTACGACTTCATCTTTCGAAAAACCATAACGTTTTCGTACCACCAAGAAAAAAGTTTCCATACTTTTCAAACTAAACTATTTATTCTGTGAGTCTATATATAAAAGATAAATATAATCCATCATATATAGCAGAATAATTACAGTTTGTATCAATAACTCCCGCCCGTTCGCTCTTTTTTCTTTGATTAGACAATAGACAGTGTTTTTAATTCTGATAATTTTATATTAAATTTTTACTGCTTTCTACTTACTTTCTCTTCTTCATCTTTTTACTAGGATGAGAAAGTTGGTGTAAAATTAAATTATTCTTTTACTAAGTAAAGAAAATTATTTTCTGTTTTCAGATTATTATGGAAGTTGTTTTTCCACTGGGACGCCTGCTGGAGTTCATGAGATTCCAGATCAGCGTGATACAACTAGGGAGGGGGAAAATATTTCAAATTCAAAATTACACTGCTCAACTTGTGGGAAAGGATATACTTTCAAACACAATTTATTAAGGCACGTTCGGTTTGAGTGTGATGGTCAAAAACGGTTTCGTTGTCCTTTTTGTAGTAACAAGTATACTCAAAATGTTAGTTTGAGAAGGCATCTAATTCAGCAACACAATGTTGTTCCACCCTCGAAAAAAACGAGTGTCTATTCACAATCTCATCACTACCTATGAAAATAGAAGTTGTTTTTTAATTTGCATTAAATGTGTTTAAATCATCTTTTCTACTCACTGCTTTTTTAGTTTTATTTTTGTATAATTTTTTCGTCAGCATTTGTAAAAATATTTATTTGATCTTAAAGACAATAATCGTGAATCAATTTTTGTATCTCTTACAATACAAAATAGTGTATTTAATACCATGTTTAATAAAAAAACTTTTACATGTTTTTTTCGTTTGGTTAAATTTTCCTTAAATCACTTATAAAAACATACTAAAAACTGAATTATTTTATTCTAGATATTTGTTGTATTTGACAGGAGTTGTACAATTTTGATGTAGATGTCTTTGATATAAACGTCGCTAATATGGAAAGCTTCGCAGTTGATGGAATCGAAAAGTAATGTACAGGGCTTTTTGAGTCACTAGTACCTCCTTAATTTTTGCTTTTAACTTATTTTAATTGATATATTGACTTGAGGTTAATGCTGACCTGAAGTAAATTTTCTCTTCAAAATAATTTTGATAAAAAATTGTTTTCATTGCAATTTTGTTTACAGTTTTTCTGGGTCAAACTTCAGCATATCGAGGATCACGTCACTTAAGTTATCTCGCTCCTGAAGATTTATCTCTACATTGTCATCAGTGTGGAAGACGATACAAAATCAAGCAAAGTTTGCTAAAACATTTAAAAAATGAATGTGGAGGTCGGAAAAATTTCATTTGTGACATCTGCAAAACAACATTTACTCAAAATGTTAGCCTGCGCCGACATCTAATGAAACACCATAACATTTACAAACCACCTGGAAGTCGTGGTCGAACTAGCTCCAACTGAAAATCATCATATTGAAGATTTTATGCCTAAGGCTGTTCTACCTAATGAATTAAAAATAAATATATTTTAATGAATAGTATTTTCGTTAATTTTATAAATGATCACTTTTAATTTGATCAGATTAAAAACAATTACATCTTAATTTTAATATCATTTTCATCTGCCGAAGAAAAGTCCCAACATCGATGGATGATGGCTAACCTTCTTTATAAAAATCATTATTTCTGCATGTTTCCTATGTTTCTAATATTTTCAGTTTCAAATTAGAATTATTTCTGCTTCATCTTGTAATTAACATTCCTTGCACTAGTTTTTATAATTTTTTTTTGTTTTTAAAGCAATTCCATCCTAAAATTGGTCATTAAAGTTATTTTATAAATTGGTTTTTATATTCTTCACATCATCACTGAAGACTCCTTGAATCAATTCTAAATAAATTGCATCCATTTTTTAACAATACTGTACATTTCTTTAGTTTCAGACTTCAGCTGCGGAAATTCGAATGAAGGATTCGATGACGAGGAAAGTCCAATTGATCTTAAACGTATTGAAGACATTTTTCAACAACGACAAGCTTCTAGCTCATGGTGGCCTGAGACAGAGAAGCCTTATATTTGCTCAAGTTGTGGGAAAGGTTACACTAATATTTTCACTTTGAATCGTCACCGAAGAACTGTTTGTGGAAGAATAAGAAATACTTCAGGAAAGTGGAAATGTCCTCGTTGCTCGAGAGCATATGTCACAGAAGGGAATTTAATGCGTCATATTAAATTCGAGTGTGGGGTGCGAAGGAGGTTTATTTGCATCATCTGTAACCATAAATTTACCCAAAGGTGTAGTCTTTTAAGGCATCTGAAACACTTTCATAATCAATAGTTCTGAAAGTTATTTTCGTGAAAGAGTATTACAAATACTGTTATTTATCCTTAAAAAACTTTATTTTTAAATTTACTCTCCAGATGATTTATAAAATTGACCAATAGAAAATAATTTGGAGAGTACGTTTTGTTTGAATACAAAGATATCATTACCAAAATAGTTTTGAAGAAAGAAATACAATTTTCATGAAAGTTACGATCAAATGTTGGTAATACAAGTTGTGAATTGAAGGCCAGTATTTTTTTATTTTATATTGTTTAATGTTTATATATAACTTTTCTATACATTTTTGTAACCGGGGGAAAAAGATATAATTCAACTTTCAATTTAATTTTAAAGTATCTAATACTTCACGGTGGGGCTGAACTGCAAAACAATTAGCAATTTTGTATTTATAAGCTAAAGAAACGTGCATCGTATACAGAATGTTTTTTCTACTTTGGATGTAATCGTTTGTAAAATACACTAAAAATAAAATGATCATTTTTCTTATCATTATCTTTTTATTATCTTGTACAAAGGTTTGAAACTTAACACGGTTAATTCAAAATCACCACCTAACGCATGAAAAAATATTAAAAATACATTTTTTTAAACAAGCTTTTATTAAAATATACGAAAAAGAAATAAAATAATTAACTGTGAAAAAAGGGACTGCAATAATAATATAATAATAATGTGAGTAAAAATAAAATCGTCGGACTTTTACTTTTAATCAGCTTATTGTTATTTTATTATTATTGCAATCCTATTTTCAGAGTAAATTATTTTGTTTCTTTTTAGTATATCTTAATAAAGATTTGTTAAAAACAAATTCTTATAGACAATATTGATGTTTGTTGTTGGCTTCAGCGCCAGGTAAATTAAAAATAATTAAATTGCTTTAATTGTTTTCAATTCACCTGACACTGAACTACGAAAATTATTATTGAGGGTCCAATACAATCCCCTAGCGACTATTATCTATTTTCTATTTATTAAACATTTTTTCAACCTAAATTTGATAGAATTTGGTATTGTCATCGGAAATATGTATGCATACAAAGTTTTAAGTCGATCGGATATATGGAAGTGTGTCAACATTGAAATGCAAGATTTGACTGTCATACATACAAACATACATACCCACATAGCAAGTCAAATAAAATCTTGTAATAATAAAAATAATGCTCCGTTATGATATATTTTTTCCTGTAAATATTTAAAAAGTTTTAGCTGCCAAGATTGGTTTTTCTATATTGTTGTACTTGCTTTTGTTTCAGATTCTCTTGTGTGGAACATGCAGCATTTTGCCAACAGCCAACAACTGGCAAAATACAATCAATTGGCGCATGGAAGTGCCAATGCTTCTAACTATAAGTTGGATAAAATTGGAATGATGCCAGCTCAGTGGATGTCTTCTCATATTATGCAAAAGCGACACATTTGCATGTTTTGCAGAAAAGCCTATCCGTTGAAGTCTCTGCTGAGTCGACACATACAATATGGTTGCAAAATGAATCCAAAATGCTCTCATTTTACTTGTAGCTACTGCCCATACAAAAGTTTGTACAAGGCAAATATGGAACGTCATATCAAAAATGTACACGATGCTGGTGGATTAAAGTTCAAGTGTGATTTGTGCAACTTCCGGAGTAGTTACGCATTTTGTGTTCGGAGACATATGAAAACCTTCCATCGCGTGATTATGGCTGATATTCCAGATCAGTTAAATCAGGCTTCGGGAGGTTCGATTGCAAATGAGACAACTTAAATATTTTGTTAAAAAAAATTCCAGATATTATTCAGTGCTTCCCTGAGTAGGCTTTTGCTCAAATTGGTACCAAAATATAAGACATGGTATTAGTGTTCATTTTGTTTCTAGATACTAAAACCTACAATTAAGAGTATCTTAAAAAAAATGTCTTTGTAACATTTTTCAACTTTATAAAAAGTCTCTATTGTTACATAAAAAATTCTTGGTATTCGATATTAAATTTTTTTCCAGTAGACTTGTAAACTTTGGAAATTCGTTACTTAACAAAATAAACCAGGTTGGCTGAAAAAGATATGTATTATTAAAGTAAGTTATTTTATTTTCGAGGAATAATTAGAGGTGATTAAAAAGTAGAATGCTTCTACTGAGAAAATTGTTTGTAAATAATGAATTTGTAATGCAGGTACACTGATAAGATTGTGCAAGTGAGTTTAAATTAAAATTCTTTGTGAGAATAGAAGATTTTGTATTGTCCTGTTTCTTTCATATTTTTATGCAGCAATTTGAATAAGTAGCTTTAGCAACTCTTTCATATTGTTTACAATAAATATGAACTTTTTTATAGTTTTATAGATTTACTTAGTTTGTTCTTTCCTTCCCTATAGAATTGGTGGAACTTCGATTTACCAAACACAGGATAATAAGAAATTGGTTGTGTTTTATATTCAAAATAATGTACTTTTGTTTACAATAAATTATTTTTATGTCTTATTCTAATTAAGCAGCATCAGTTGAGAATTTTTTCCACAATTAGTTATATTTTTGTTGCATCCGCACTTTGATCGAAAATTTGGGACGGTTGTTGCAAAAAAATAGCTTGTGACACGGTGCGCAGAATTTGCCACATGGTCACAATTGTGTGTTTAAAATAAAAAAATAAAAACTTGAAAAAAAAATGTTTAAAAAAGCAGATAACTTAAAATTTGTGAAGATCTTTAAAACATTAAGAATACAGTGAACTCTCACAATGCGCCTTTTTCGTCAACTGCCTACCCCTTCCATTACCTCTAAAATCGGTAAGCGCCTGAGCGTGGTATTAGATTCACGTGCGCGAGACGGTATTCAAATAATTCGCCAATGCGTCTCAGAGATTTCCGGCTAAACTTTCGGGGCGTAGCTTAACTAAGCGGGCGCTTAGTGAGGACCTCGGTCCCAAGCACCGGGTGCTTTGTGAGAGTAATTGTATCATAGCAAAATGGATTTTAAAATCAATTAAGTACCACATTTTTATGATCCATTCTTTCATTTCGGATTAGATAAACGTTTTCCACTCTAATTCTTATAGTTGTATATACTCGAATAGATTTGCTTAGTGTAAATAATAAAAATGTAAAAATAAAATTGTCAGGCTAATATATTTATAGGTTTTATTAAATAAAAAGAATAAACAACGACTAACCAAATAAACCTTTTTTTCAGGATTCTCAACAAGATTCTTTCGCAATCAACGTCGAGAGATAATTCATTCTATGAAATATGAATGTCCTCGTTGTCGAAGACTTTATAGCGGAAAACCATCCCTCAGCAGGCATATGAGAAGAGAGTGCGGGAAATTAGGGGCTTATCCCTGCCACCAATGTGGTTATCGAGCAAAACACATGCAGACTCTTCAGAGACACATTTGGCGCAGGCATCAACTGTGATCAATAATTTTGTCCAGTATTTTAAATAAAAGCCATATTACTAAACTTGAAGAAATATCGCATTTTCCAATCCCTTTCTGTATTGTTTCCATTTTTTCCTTATTTTATACTTAACAAGAATATATAATAGGATTGGTTAGATTGATTATAAATTTTTGGTCAAATAACCTTACACACTAGATTATAAATTCTAAATCTTGTATAAATAATGGATGTTTTTTTGTCTTCAGTTAAGAAGGGCACCCTTCGGAATTTTGTTTGGATTCATTCTCCTTCCAATGATAGGTAATTATCCAACTTGTAATATGTGAATGTAATAAGATGCGCTTTTCATCCATTCTAGAAAAAAAAACAAATTAAAATTTTTTTTTGAGAATGGCTGAAAAAGGCATCTTATTACTTTCGCATATTACATGTTTGGTAATTACCTATTACTGGGAGGAGTATGAATCCAAACAAAATTCCGAGGTGTGTAGATTCCCCTTCTAAGTTTTTAATGGAGAATTATGTATCTATCTACCTCAAATCAGGATTCTAAATGCGATGAGTGTGTGTTTGATTTCAATGACACTATAAATGCTCTGCCATTAATGATAGTAGTACACTTGTAGATGTAATGCTTTTTTCTTGAGTGCGAAGTGGATTTGACGAAATGCCTCTCGATTTTCGATATTAACAATCGGTCTACTTTTGTGCTTTCAGCTTATCGGAAGATGTTCATAGGCGAAACAATGCTCGGCTACACTTGCACAAAGTGTAGTAAATTCTACAAGATGTGGAGCAACTATTTGAAACATAAATGCGAACCGCCACAATTCAAGTGCACACTTTGTCCTTTTGCTGCATTCAAGGCATTCATCCTCCACGCACATCAGGCAGAACAACATTTTAAAGTGTCTTCTTCAAAATCATAATTGATCAAATAGGAAATCAAATTTTATCAGTCATTCGAGCTTAGAAGACTTTCAATTCCTAGGATTACTTTGAAGATAGCCTTAACTTTCCAGTCTTATTTAGCTGTATTTAGTCTCAGAATTTGTTTCATGTCCATTCAGATTTGAAGCTGTTACCACTTATCATGTTTTGCTTGCAATTTTCACGCTTTTAAAGTACAGAAAGTAGAGGAGTCTCAGAATAAAATAGAGTAGACGCTCACAAAGTGCTCGGTGCTCGGGACGGAGGCCCTCGCTAAGCGCCCGCTTAGTTGAGCCACGCCCTTAAGGCTTGGCGGGAAATAACTCTGAGACGCATTGGACGATTATTTGAATATCTTCTCGCGCACGCGACGTAATGGAAGGGAGAGGCACTTGGCAAGAAAAGGCGTTTTGTGAGGGTCTACTGTATCTTATTGTGGAATGGCTGAAGTACACTCTGAATTTAAATCAGTCAATGTTTTACTAATTTAATTATTCAAGCATGTTAAAACTCGAAAATCAGTTATTTTCAAAATAATCGCTTTAGCAGTCAATGTTGCCAACTGAATCGATTATTCACTTGACATTACTGATTTGCAGTGAAAAGTATTGTCTGATTCGTCTATCATATTCTAAGGTATAAATAATTTTTTTAAATCAAGTTCACTTATTCATTAAATGTGAATTACTATTGAAATCAGTCAGTCTTTGTTTATTTGATGCAGTGAAGCTTCGTGATTTTTATCAGTTAGTTTTGACTGATTTGCTAATTTAGGAATCCACATGGTTTTAAAGAGTCAACATTTATTACGAGTCAGTGATTTTCTACTGATTCAATTTTAGAGTGTAAGAGGGTATCCGAGTAAGTGGGCCAGCTTAGCACTTTTTAGAAAAGTGTCAAGAAGCACCATTTTTAAAGACTAATTAGATTAATTATGAAAAGATCGAGTTATTATGAATTTCAACTCCTTTTGGACTCAAGGCGAATTGATTGAAAAAATCTATGAAATTTCCAAGACGAATAGTGTAAAGCTTTAAGATGCGCCTAGAAATTATATTTAAATGTTCTATACGTAAGCTGGAACTTCTGGAATATAAATCCTGTGAGCACTTGTGGAAATTTGGAAGAAAAAAAAAGCAAAATGGAACTTTTCCAGTGTTCCAAAAGTGAATTAGGACTTGTACAAATCCAATAAGTACTTGCAAAGATTTTGAAAAAAATCAACTTTTCTAGTACCTATTTCTTATCCCTATTTGGACTGTTGATATTCTTTAAGATATTGATATTTCTTGGGCGCATTTTAAAACTGAGACTACACTCTTCATTCCTAAATATTCACAGATTCTTTCAATCAAGTTTATTGGGCCTAAACAGTCTTGAGATACAATAATGAAAAGTCGAAAGTTTCATAACTGAAGGGTATTATATTTGTAGATGTTTTTCATTTTATGATATTTAGCAGAATTTTTAAAAGTCTGTAATATCAAGTATTGTACTGGTGTTCAGCCTATGCCCTGGGGGACAGTGTCCATTTGATAGCCGTCTACTTGCTTGCTTTACCCCTACTACCCAACTTCCCCTCACGCAGCTGAGGGACTCTTGCCAGCGCGGTCCTTTGTACTTAGTAAGGAATGAATAACCAAACATTTTTTTATTTTGAACTTAGCAATTTAGAAATATTGTACTCGAAATCTACGATTTTTGGCGATTCCAACGATATGTTACATACCTTAATAAGTTGAAAATTAGAATAGGTGTACTGGTTCGTAAAATTATGATGAATGTAGGAAAATCAGGTCAATATTGAAAATATTTGAAACAGTTTTTGAGCGATGTCACTATTTTTCCATCGTGTAAGATATTCGTTGGCACTGAGAGGAACCAACTATTTTGTATTTCTCTTCGTGTTTAAAACAAACGAAAATATGCTCCTTCGTTCAAAGTAGTTGGTGGTCCTCAAAAGGGTTGATTCATTGGAATCATTGGAATAGAAAAAAATGATAGATTTCGTATTTTATTCTTAATTAAGTGCAAAGGACCCTCGCTCATAAGGGTCGGCGGCAGCATTCTGGTGGTCCCTCAGCTGCGTGAGGGGAATTTGGGTAGTGGAGGTAGAGCAAAAAGGTAGGTGGCGACCAAATGAGCATCGCCCGCCCTGGGTGACGGGCTCTTTGATTATTATCACATCTTCTGTTATTTGCTATTCAGTCACACATCTTTCTGCCTCTCCACTGTCTTCAAAACCAGTGCAATCGAATTTTAGATAATAAAATTATTTGATTCGTGATATAGAAGTATGATAAAAATGTACCTGTCTTGTAATCTAAAATTTGATTATCCTTTCTTGAAGAATTTATATTATTATACAAGTATAAAGTCACAAGACAATGGTGAAGTGAGAATGTTAATTATATGTGCTGTTTTTAAGTTGATCATGCATGTATCCCAATATCCCATTTTATTGTTTGAATGAATTGAGGTTTGTTCCGCATCAAAGTACTCTTGTACGTACATAATTACACACATAAGTAGTACTTATTTATACATAATATGTATTTTCGTAAAAATATGAATAAAGTTTCGAAACCCATTTTGGTATGAATAGAAATCATTTGGCAGTTTAAGGAACTCTAATTTTTAAGTAGAATTATGTGATAGCCGAGTAGTCAAGTAATGAATCATATAGAATAAGACATAATAAATGAAGTAAAAAACAAATTTTTAATGCTGTAGGGTGAAATTTTAGAGATCAGATATGACTGTTTCTCACTGAAATTTTGTTTTCTTTCAGAGCGACATGTGTGTTTCGAATGCAAAGCGTCCTACAAATCAAGGGTGGCCTTAAATCGTCACGTTAGAGAAGATTGCGGTCGAGTTTTGTACAAATGTCCCTATTGTTCCTGCATCATTCCTATGAAGTTCAACCTCTACAATCACGTGAGACGAGAACATACTGGAGAACTAATTCGAGATTGAAAATCAACGCAAAAAAGTTTCTAACTATAAATTAATATATTTTTAAATACTCTAAATTGAATATATTATTATATGTGTCAATTGAGCCCTTCTTTAACAAAATAACCTAAGTCGAATTTGATTTTGGCACATAATTGCCAAAGAAACTTTTCAACATGTCTTTTTCTTTTGTAATTCCTTCCCAAAACATAAGTCGGCTTGGATGGTTTTTCTAGAGAATCTAGAGAACGGCTCAATTTCTCTAATTGAACAAAATTAGGTTTAATCTATGTATAATGCATCGAAATTCGAAACATTTTTATTCACTGGAAAAGAATAAATAAACCATTTTTTGAAACCAAACGTTTCATTCATTTGTTTGATTTAGTAATTGGTATTTTGGCTAATGTGAATTATAAATTTTGCTAATTTATGTAACAGTGTATTGTAATGTTTTGTCCGCTCGGTTAGAAAAGGAATTAAAATTGGAAAATTGTGATCAAGCTTTAATTAATTTTTTGTTTTTCGTTTCAGGTTATATGGCACATCACATTTGCAACACATGCGGTAAATCGTATGCTTATCACAGTTCCTTGATGCGGCATGTACGAGAAGAATGCAATCAACTTCCAAAGTACCAATGTCTTTTTTGTCCAAAAAAAACTAAGTTGCACTGCAACTTACTGAAACACATGAGGTCAAGACATTCGAATGCTTCATGCGTGTAGTTAATGTTTTGAATAATTTCATTTGATATCTATATATATTTTATTTTGCAAAATTTTGTTGACAAATTATATATCTTGTTTACCATATTTTAGAAAAAGTAATGTAAATGGTAATAAATTGTAATAATTAACCCTCGTGTTCGACTCATATTCTCTAAACTTTCCTCGCAGAGACCGAGCTTGCTTTAAAAAGTATCTTGGTAAGAAGTATTTCAGTTCGTAAATAACAGATTTCATATTTTCATTAACACTTCATGGTGATTTATAGTTCAAAAAACAGATTAACACAAAAGAAAATCATTCTCGCTTATCATGCATCTTCTACTAAATATATCATCCCTTTAATTTTTTGTTGTTTCTCGTTATTAATTTTGCGTTCATTTTTTCAAAATATATTTTTTATTTTATTTTCAGAGAATGCTTCTTTTGTAGAGCCAAGTCCATTTGAAGAATCTGGCCTGAATCTGGTTCAGGAAGAAGGAAGCAGGGAGAAATCTATTTCTCAAGGTGAATTTTCTTTTCTTATGAAAAACTGAATGATAGAATTGAGATATATAATAAGCAAAACATTAATATACTACAATTTTTTTTTTTTTTTTAATTTTCAGATAAGGTTGTAGCACCCATGATCTCAGTGCGCCCAGTTACTGAACTGATTGCTTCTTTGAGGGTACAAAATTCTACTCCCAGTGAACACAAAAATGAAAGAAATGAAAATGTTTCGGACGAAATGTTTGTCAAAATTGAGGAGCAAGAAATTTCATTTTCAGGTAACTAAGTTATCTCGTTGTTTATATTTCAAGTATTTATAATATTCATTTTAGTTTAGTTTGAACTTTAGAAATTTGTACAATTCTTTCTAGATCTAGAAACTTCAATGGAGTCATCAACATCTCTCGTTCCACAGTCAAGCACAGAAGGTATTCTTTATTCCTTTAAAACTCAAAAGAATTTTATTTTCATTTTTTAAATTATATTTTTATAATTTATCCCAGTCAAAGAATCTCAAAGGCAAAGGGGCATTTGGTCGGTTGTGCAAAATTTACGAAACAGGCTATTCTGTTCAATTATATAAAAGTTATTAAAAAATGGTGTTGTTTTTTAACTTTATAAAGACATTTTTTCGAATCAAGATATTTTCTATCCAATACAGTCTTCAACAGCATTACAAGAAAAATCCAAAATGCCGACACCAAGCAGCTTTAATTTCTGAAAATTGTGAAATCCTTACAATGACCAAGCGCACAAGCCCAAAATATCAGTGTTTAGTTTGCTCACGAAAAAAAACAAATTATCGCACAATATTACTGCGACATATGAACAAATCGCACGGGTTTTCATCATTTTTTTTTTCCTTTGCTTCTTTTGCATTTGAAATATTTTCCATTAATTTGTCCATACTTTGATCAATCGATCAATAAGCCTCTAACTTGTGTTAAAGTTTTGTGATTATTAACAGTTAATTAAGAAAACGGGTGTATTAAATTACACTGGAACTTGGAATTATGACGGGCTTAGGGCATTGCTTGCAGTGGCCTTGGACATGAATCCAGACACATCGAGCATAAGCAGACAGGGGCGCGTGAATCATTTATCTTGAATTTGAGCGAGCCTCCCTTGCTCCGCACATCATCACATTCCGAGGCCTGTAGTTCTCGGAAGGACATAAACTTGGACGCCATAATTCCAAGTTCCAGTGTAGATTATAATTTGATATACTTAATTATCCGCTTCATTGAGAGAGTTCGAACTTCCCCTTTCTTTTTTTCATTGAAAAATTTCATGCGAACAAAATTGATAAGATAAACGATTTTTAATTCTAAATTTCAGATCTGAAAGATTTGAATACATGTGCGTCATGTTCTAAGGCCTACAAATGGAAACTTTCTCTACAGCGACATTTCCAGAGGAGTCCAGCTTGCTGGCCAGCTGTCCTCCAATCTGGAGATTGGAATGCCATTTCAATACTTAATCAATCGATGCCGAATCAGTGTCCATATTGTCCAGCTCGGACAAAATCCGAACGCGCTTTACAGTGCCATATTACAAGAATGCATACTTTTATTACGAATGTATAATTTCATTATTTCACATGAGGAAGGGTTCAAATATTACATTTTCCCCTCAAGAAGTGAACAAGAAATTGTTCAAGAAGAGGTCGGAAGGTGACCTCAAGGATGAGTTTTGTAGGTTAAAGGTAAGAGACCAAAAGTGTGAGATCAAAGGTAAGGTGTTATAGGTCAAATGTGAAAGGTCAGAGGTAAAAGGGAAAGGTCAAACATCCAAAGGATGGAACAACATCCAACTGTAGTTATAAAGGATTTCCGGCGTATCCTATGAAACTCAAGAAATATATAATTTGTGGCTTTATTGTGTTTATTAATATCTTTTTAGTATCTTTACTATTTTTGGATCTATATTTGAACAGAAATTAATATATCGGATCCTTACCTAATTTTTATAAAGGGTATGGAGCTTAACTTGATGTGATATTTGACGTGCTGTGGTAATATTTGAACTGTTCCTTCAAGTCTGAACTACACATTATATAATATAAAAATGTGGAATTAGACTAAGTTTATTTTTCTCAAGTTGTATTCTTCTGAATGTATTTTATAATAAGCTTTTCACATTTTGAATGTGTTATGGTATATGCCGAAGAAGTTTACTACAATGTATGAATAAAAGTGTGATAAATAGTGTCTAATAAAATTAATGAAATAGAAATTGGTCATAGCCTCATTTCTACCGAAAGTGACTTTTGAAAATTTTAATTTTCTTCTCTTTATTCACATAGTATTTTAAGTTTCACGTGAAAAAAAGTTTCTCGAGTGAAAAAGGAAATAGCGTAAATTTTTTTACATTTTTCAAGCTGGTTTGTTATGTTATGGTATGTTATTAATTTTATTTATTTGCGGTCACTCAATTTCTGGTAACCTGAATGAGTGAAAAGTACTGATTCAGATTTACAAAATATTATTGATACTTGGAGAAACTTCATGGATTTTATTTTCAGAAGAAGAGTTGCAAGGTATTTAATTATTATTTTTCGACTTCTGAGATGTTTTATTGAGATTGTTGCTTGTATATATCCTGTATGTTGATGAGTATCTAGTATTTTGAATGAGTTGTTGTTTGGTGATTGACAAAGATATTTTCAATATTTCCAATCAATTTTCGTTCTGATTGTTAATTTTTTTTGCAGATGATGTGAGAAGTATGTCTTCGATCAGGAGGAGCATCTACCCTTGTGGAAAATGTGAAAAAGTCTATTCGAATGCCTCGTCGCTATATAGACATCTAAAACTCGAATGTGGAAAATTGCCCCAGTACCACTGCCCTTTTTGCCACTTCAGCTCTAAACGCAAATTTAATCTTGATTCCCACGTCGCTCACAGACATCACGGCATGAAACGAGTGTACAGTCGACATTCAGAACTAAGTTGAAAATTTTAATGTTCTCAGCACTTTGATGCAGGATCATTCAAGTGATAAATGATACCAAACGAAAGAATCGGTTTTCTACTATACATTTGTTTTCAATACTCCTATAATGTCTTTATTCAAAAAAAATCAAACTATGCTTTAATCAGAGTTAAGAAGTGTATTCTTTTCATCACACATGCATGATTTCAGCCCTTTTTAATGCCTATGAAGCGGGGCTAAAGTTCTATTTTTTAGACCATAATTTAATTTTTTAAATTTATTTAATTAATATTTTATATAATTTAATTTATCATAATTTACAGAACATTTACGGAAAGTTCTTAATAGTCTGAACTTCCGTAAGTCTTACAAATTAAAAATTGTTTGGATAATTTATAAGTTTAACGTACATTTCTAAAATGTTAAAAAAATTGTGTTAATTGGTCAATTTATCATAAATTTCAAAACACAATCTTAATTGTTGGTAAATTTTAAGTTTACCATAAATTTCTAAATTTTCAAAATTTTGGTAATTTATAAATTTACCGATATTTATTTTATTATTATTTATTTCAAAAAAAATAATTATTAGTAATTTATCAATTTACGACAAATTTCGACAATTTTGAACATTGTGGTAATTTATAAATTTACCATAAATTTCTCACAATTAACATTTTTTTTTAAATTATAAATTCAACGAATTTCAAAGATTTTGAAATTTTTTACTAATTTATGAAACTATAAATTTTTAACATTTGAAAAATTTATTGGTAAATTATAAATTTACCATTGCATTTAAAAAAATTAGGTAATTTATAAATTTATCTTAAATTTTCAAAATAATTTTAATTATTGGTAATTTATAAAATTGCCATTTTCAAATTTTTGTTAATTTATGAATTTATCATAAATTTCTAAAATTTGGAAAATGTTGTAATCAATTTACCATAATTTTCCAAAATTTTGAATATTATGGTAATTTATAAATCTACAATAAATTTCTAAAATTTAAAAAATTTTGGTAAACTTTAAATTTACCATAAATTTCTACAACTTAAAATTTTTTGAAAATTATAAATTAAACATAAATTTCGAAAAAAAATTAAATTATTGGTAAATTATAAGAGTACCAATTAGAAATTTGTGTTAATTTTTGAATTTACCACAAATTTCTAAAATTTTAAAAATTTTGGTAAACTATAAATTTACCATAAATTTAAAAAAATTTTGAAAATTATAAATTCACCATAAATTTTCAAAAATTTTAAAAGTTCTGGTAATTTAGAAATTTATCATAAATTTCAAAAAAAAAATTAAATTATTGGTCATTTATAAATTCATAAGAAATTTATAAAATTTTAATGTTGAAAATGTTTGGTACTTTATAAATTTACCATAAATTTCCCAAAGTTTGGTCAATTCATTTTAAAGTTAAAATAAAGTTTCTGAAATCATGCATTTGTTATAAAAAATAACGTATGCACTAAGGAGGATGGAAGTGTTCACGATTCGTGTATTTTTACAGTAATCCTCGAAAAAGTCTTGCTCCCCCCCCCCCTTGGTGCATAATGTACCATTTGTTTTTCAAACGACTTACTTTTGATGCCATATATATTTCACTTGCCATAGATATGTATACATATAAAATATGTCTACCAAAGCGGAACCATTTACTACTTACGGGTGATTTTGTAACAAATTGTTAATAAAAAAAGATAAACCTATTGATTACTCTAGATTTGTTAATAATTTATCATTTGTATAAGATGCGTAAAGAAATATCTAGGCAGTAAGTAACTCCTTTATTGTACGTTACAAATTCTGTTGAAATATTTTTGTACTGATTCTATGCTTTTCTTTTTTAGGTTTTGCAGAGGATTCAAGAGATCATTACAATTTTCCCTACAGCGAATGCTTTAGAATCTATACAGATCAGCCTTGTCAGGAAAAAAGTTTTTTTTTAATCTCGGGCTTACTCACGTAATAATAAATGATTAAGAAATAAATTTGTATTCCTCGGGTTTTTAGACTATTTATATTTGATAAGATTGTGCTTTATGTTACTAGTATTGAAAATAATTTTACGATACACAGCAATATTTGTTGAGGAAAACTTAAAAATTTTGTTTCAGGAGAATTCACTACTTTGGGTTCCAGAAAATACATGAAGCCTTTCCCCTGCCCCCAGTGCGATCGCAGCTATAAAAATAAAAGTTCCCTCAATCGACATTTGCAGTACGAGTGTGGTACTTCCAAAAGATACGCCTGTCCACTTTGCGATGTTCGAATGTTTCATAGCACCAGTCTTCAAGAACATATTATATTTGCTCATAGTTGAGTTCGTCCCGTATAAAAATGATTTTTCGTAACACATGCATGATTTGAACCTTTTTCATTGACTATGAAGCGGGGCTAGTTCTACTTTTCAGTCCCTAGGGAGTGAAAAGTACTTTTCGCGCCCTGAGGAGTAAAAAGTGACGTCAGAGGTGTATAATGAAAATTAACAAGCGATCATGCATTTGTTATAAAAAATATAAAATAATGACTGTTTGATATTGTATTTGAAATTTGGAAAAAATACTTGTCTTTTAAACGTGATTCTTTATAAATATAAAAATCTGTTGCTTCTTAAAATATTAGATGATTATACCATAAGAGAAATGTATCTAATTCTTTTCAAATATACTATAAATTTTATGATTTTGAGATTGGTGATTTATCAACAAGAAAATGTATCTATTGTTCTTACTTTGTATTTCGTCTTAATTTTATTTATTGAACTACATAAGCTTGTAAAAATAGGTATAGGTTTCGAGGTGCTGGGAAAAGAAATGAAGAGATCTTTTACCAAAGGAAGACTTCTTGCGGAAGTAACAAATCCCATTAATGAAATTCAATTTTTGTATTTAAAAAGCAGTCTCATCTTTCTCTGTTGTGTAATTTTGTTCTTTACTTCTTTCTGTTATAACTTTCATTCCTTGTAAATTTTTAATCCTGGGTGGCATCTGGGTTCTTGGATGGGAATTTGGTGGTCTGGTTAAGGGTTAACTTTAACAACACATTTGTAAGTAGTCATCGTCACGTCATCACAGTTCTGGGACTTGGATTGTCATTCGTAAATTTCTTTCTTCTTTTGCCTTATTTTTAATTTGGTTTCTTTGCCTTTTTGATCTGGTGTTGCAGGAATGGGAGCCCTTCTGTCTTTGCTGCGTTCGGAGTACAAGCAAAAGGGAGTGAGAAAAATTCGATCAAGAAGTACAAGTGAGCAGGGAATGATGAATTCGTCGATGCGAGAACGTCATCTTGATTCTGGAAGCAACAGCAGCAGTAACAACAATAACAATAGTTTTGAAAGTAACGATCGTTCAGCTCGAGAAGTGGTTTTTCCAGATTCATTTGAGGTTTTGCCTCAACCTAGAGATCTGAGTGTTATTTATATGGGGGTTCCTCACGAACAACAAAGGAAATTTAGGTGCAGATTTTGTGGTAAAGGATATCGCTGGAAGAGCACAATGCGTCGACATGAAATGGTCGAGTGTGGTGGAAAACCACCTGCATTTCAGTGCCCGGAGTGTCCTTATAAAGCAAGACAAAGGGGCAATCTCACAGTTCATTATAAAAGACATCATCAGAAAGCTGGTGTGTTCGAAGAAAGTCAGCACGAAACTCATGAAACGATTTAAACATTTTCAAAATAGGCAAAATTGAGCGTAACATACATTTTTTAAACGCTTCCATCTCGAGCGCAAACTTGGATGTTGAAAAGGACTCTAGTGAATGCAGAGAAGTACATTCAGCATTTATTTCTATGTAGGGATTTTTTAAAGTGAGCTGAGTTCAATATATTGTAGTTTGTAATTTGTAATCTTATTACGTTTGCATGGAAATACTCAAATAATGTGAGTAATTAGTTTTGTAATTAGTGTGAAATACATACTACAAGGGGTTGATCACATAAATTTAATTGAACTCACGTATTCAAATTCCCTTAAGACCAAGTGGAAATGTCCCGTTCTCCAGAAAAACCACTTAAGTCAACTTAGATTTTGGCACAAAATTGCCAAAGAAACTTTTCAAAATGTCTTTTTACAAACCAAAAAGGATATATTATGGGTTTTAGAATGTTTGCACAGTCTGAGACATGTATTTTTTGGTTTGTAAAAACACATTTTGAAAAGTTTCTTTGATAATGTCGTCCCAAAACCCAAGTCGACTTAAGTGGTTTTTCTAGAAAAGGGCTCAATTAACATTTAAGTTGAACTTCGTTAAATTTTAAAAGAGAACTAAGGGCGTAGTTCTGAAGCAAAAATGTGAGACTCTAAATAAATATTGTTAAATAAACAATTTTAACTATTCCATTTATATTTGAATTTCTTCAAATTCAATTGCATTTTTCAAATTCATACAAATTTCTTTCTATTCCTCCGAATTTTTGTAAGTGCAATTGAGTTTCGCCAGGATTCAATTAAAAAATCAATATTTATAAAAATTCACTCAAATTGAATTGAATTTAGCATATAAATTTTCAAGTGTTCAACCCCGTTAAATTCCTCAAAATATATTTTTTTTATTGAATATATATAATTCGATAATTTAATGATAATGCATTTGAACCAACGTACAATTTTTATTAGATAAACTAGAAAAAGTGAAAATAGTTTCTTTTTAATAGAAAATACGCAATCATGATTTTATAACTTTCCTAGTAAAAAATAATTTTACCTATTGTTTTATAAATTAAAAATTTGTAATACAAAATATAATTATATTACAAATTGCAAATTACTCAAACTCAAATTTATGTGCCTAAATCATATATTCAGTGATTAACACTGCCTAGCTCTTTTTTGTACATTCCAACAATAGTTTTCGTTACGCTTTGATTGCGATTTATTGCTGCTCGCATTAGGATAATTTTACAAAGAACTTATCAGAGTTCAAGGGCTAGTTTATTTTTTTTATTATAAATAAGTGGTTGGCGGAAACAATGGGTATTTCCGAGAGAGATTTTTTAAAAGTGGCCCTCTCACTTATTCAGAGCAGATTTTTATCGATCCACGCTCTGAGAGCGATCAATTAATTTAACAAATTTGCTTTATAATCACACGGAATCCACATCTTACTCGAAAGATGTAAATGACAAATATTCCTTTTTTTTTCTTAAGTTTATTTTTATTATTTATTACTTATCCTTTTCCTCGTGGTGTAATATCCACGAAATGTCCTTTAATTTAAGTAGGGTAAATGTAATCTAATGATAACGAGATGCTAGCAGATTTAAGATTCAGGCAAGAATACTTATGAGAGGTGAAACAAACAAAAAAAAAAATTTGGGGAAAGAAACTTCGAAAAAAAATTTACGTCAGTTAATTTAATTTTTTATCTATTTTATGTGAAAAAAAATTAACGATTTAACAAATTGATATTTTATCAAGGAAATTGAACTACTTAATTCTTATTTTTTGAAACTATATGCCTAGGTTTGGGAAAATGTTTAATTGACTAGTATTACGGAGTATCAAATAGTGCATTGATTTTTATGAGATTCAAATGAAATCAGATCAACAAAGTATTTTACAATATTTTTTATACTAAACAGGAGATTATTTCATGTACAATATAAGCGGCTTAAAAAACTGCGACATTCTATTATTTCCTATATCTATAGGAAATTCCACCTCATTTAGCAAATACGAAATGTGCCTTCGTGAAGTTTTAGGCGCGGACTTCAATGTCACAATAGAATTATAAGGCATTAAATCCTTTTACGAACTTTGTAAAATTTTAAAAATATACATTTATAAAGAAAATATATTATTTCATTGCAGATAATCAGGGAGTGGATTAGAGCCACTGTGAAGTTAGCTGAGAAGCGCAGCTCGGCTCTCACATGCGGAGAACCCCGGTTAGACCAGCGGCAAGCATGCCGGGTCGATGGTTTTCCGCATGTGAGAGCCGAGCTGCGCTCGTCAGCTAACTTCACACTGGCTCTAACCCGCTCCCTACAGATATTGTTCGTGAAAGGGTAGCGAAAATGCATTTTTAAGACTTACAAAAAGATGTTGAGATACTTAAGAGGAAGAGAATGATTTTTTTCGAGAGACAGTATTTTTTATATCAGTATTTAGCAATTATTGCACTCACTACGATTGTGACTGCGCATCAATAGGCTACTCCATTTACTCTGCCGTCTTTCTTCTGTTACCGACGATGCCTTAAATTATAGCAACGGCTACTCATTTTATTTTATTTTGACATTGGACTTGAATTATGTAGTTGATTTTAGTTTTACTTAACGAACATAAATTTGACCTTTAACTGGAAATTTGGTATCTATTTTATCTATTTTTATTTTATTAATCACTGGAAAGTGTTTTAACAATTTCGTCTCTCTTTTTCGGTTAAGGTAGTAATATCGAATCAAATGGTAGGCTACATCGAATATGTATACCTTTGGTATTTACTGTTTCTTTTTTTAAAGATTTATCAGGCGAATCATCGATAATTAATCTTTATATCGAATATTATCATTGCCTTTATATTATTAATTATTATTAATAAAAAACATTGTTGAGGGTTATTTTCTAAATGTTGAGTATTTTTTCATCCTATCCCAATATTTTTTTAAATTAAGAATTAATGTATGTTTTATATTGATATATTTAAGACATGAATTGATGAAGCCTCTCTTCGCAGGTAAATGTATAATAGCAAATAAGCTCATGGATATTTTTTAAGTTGAGTTTGTAGCTAGAAATAATTTTCATTCATTTGTAGATTCTTATTAAATTTCTTACAAGTGTATTTTATTTTTCAGTGTTTTCATATTTGTCATCGGATGGTGAAACTATCTTCCCTTGTGATACCTGTGGAAGACAATATCGAAGAATCATAAGTCTTCAGCGCCATAAGAAGTTTGAGTGTGGAAAAAAGCCTCAATTTGTCTGTAATAAATGTCACTCTCGATTTAAGCACAAGCACAGTTTGCTTCGACATTACAAAGTGCACTCACATGTTCAGCAAAGTTCCAACGAAATGCAACAATTCAATTATCTCTGAGAGATAAATTTAAAATCACTGGAAAATGTAAATTATAGAAATTAATTGATAATATAAATGACTTGCTTAAAGTTAGTAATGCAAATAAAAGAATTTTTTTTCTAACAATCATTTTCAGAGTTACTTCCCATCCTTTTATTTCATTAAAAAGTAGCCTTCTTTCCTTAGTGCTTAAGTTATAAACATTTTATGTTTGAAGATTTAATTCTTGGTTATTATAATGTTGGTAAATTTTGTCGTAGATTTTGATCATATGTTCTTTGATGAAAAATTAGACAGTATTTGGATGTATTCATCGAGGTGTTTATAATGTTTAAAGTCAAGTTTCATTTGAATTCGTATTAATTTTGGTGGAATTAATTCATTGGAATTAAATTTGAATTAAAATGAATTTATTAGAATTTTTTAAAGGACTGGTACATTTGGAGGAATTTCCAATAAATTCTCTTGAATTCACTTAAATTGCCTATACATTTTTTGTAATTTAAAATGAATCTAGTGAAGTAAATTCGCCAGAATTGCTCACAAGGCCACTGAATTTAATTTCGAAATTATACAAAATTCACCTTTGAATTACTTTGAATTGTATGTAATTAATTCAATTGAATTTAAACTTAAAGTGACTTTAATTCATCTTAAATGCACATACAATGGAATTGAGTAGGATTTATTCATCCTTATTTCTTTTTTAATTCAGTTAAAATAATTTAATTTAATTGACCAAAATTCCAGAAGAATTCACTTGATTTCAGTTTAATTTATTTTGAACTCAATTGCATTTTATTTTGACTTTAGATTAATTTATGTAAAAATGAACTCGGAGTTTAGTTACATTTTCTCTCAATCTATTAGAATTCACTTTGAATTCGCTTCAACTTGCTCAAATTATGTTGAGTCACTTTGAATTCACAAAATTGAATTATGTTTTGATTTCGGAATAATTCTATATTATATTCGATTGGATTTCTGAAAATCCACTTGAATTTATTTTGCATTCCTTTTGATTTCACTTCCAATTCAGTAAAGTCAATTAACTTTAAATTCATTTTAATTCTGTTGAAGTTTCTCCAAAATTTTATAATATTCGCTGGAATTCACTCTATTTTCTTCGATTTCAAATGGAATTTTTTGAATTTACTGTAAATCCCCTTATAAAAAAAGCGTTGCTAAATATTGTATCCACTACATTTTTTTCAATACTTTCCAGCATTTCTTTTTCATGAGGATTATTTTGAATTCAATTAATTTATTTTTGAACTTATTCGAATTTCGTTTAATTTGGTACAATTTCGTTGAATTCGGTAAACGTACACTACTGACGGATAGTATCGGACTTCTAACCGGGTGATCTATTAAAAATTAGCGTTGACGTTGAAAGATGATAGCGCCGTGCAGCCGTGCAGTGTTTCCAGCTTCAACTCTTGGCAGGAGCTAGGAAAATTAATTCATTATTTGATTTTTTACAAAATTGATCTTTAGGATTTTACCTTTAATTTGATCCACCAAACATTGAAAAATCTTCACGGGTTCTTGTGATAATAGCTTTTTTTTATGCGAGCATGCTAAATTTAGAATACATTACCAACAGGATAGTATCGGACCACTGACTGGATGACCTATCCAAAATTAGCGTTCACTTTGAAAGGTGATAACTCCTATCACAACATAGATAAAAAGATTTTTTCAATCCCGTTAAGAATTTTTTAAAATTCTGCGTTAAATGAACCTTATTTGAAGTAATTTGGCCTTGTTTCTATCGAATTATCACGTGAGAAGTACCAAAATAAAATTCCGATTTTTAAAGAAGTTTGTACTTCCAACTTCAACTTTTGGCTGGAGCTAGGAAAATGAATTTAGCAATTTGATATTTTACGAAAGTGATCTTTAGGAGTTTGCCTTTCATTTGAGCTTTTAAACATAAAAAAATCTTGACGGGTTCATGAAGTAATAATTTTGTTGTGCGAGCATGCTAAATTTAAAATACGTTACCTACAGGTTAGTATCGGACAACTAACCGGCTGACCTTAAAAACTTATCATTGACTTTGAAAGTTGATAGCGCCGTCCAGAAAATAGATACAAATATTTTCAAACACTTGTTGGAGAGCTTATTAAATTCTCTGTTTAATGAGCCATAATTGAAATAATTTGACCGTGTGAGTATTGAATTATCACGTGAGAAACACAAAAATAAAATTCCGACTTTTAAGGAATTTTGTACTTCATTTTCGACTCTTGGTAATATTTTAAATTTAGCATGATCGCATAAAAAAATTATTATTTCATGAACCCGTGTAAAATATAATTAATAATTATATTTTTCTAGCTTCTACCAGGAGTTGATCTTGAAGTACAAAAGTCTTTAAAAATCGGAACTTAATTTTGTTTTTCTCATGTGATAATTCAATATCCACAAGGCCAAATTACTTCCACAAGGGTTCTTTTAACGCAGAATTTAATCAGCTTTCCGACGGCTCAAAAAGATATATTTTTATCTATCTTCTGGACCTTTTAAAGTCAAATATAATTTTTAATAGGCCACTCGGTTAGTTTTCTGATACTATCCGTCAATAGTGTAATTAAATGTAAATTCATTTGGATTGAATTCAATAAAATTAATTCAATTTTATTTGACTTGAATCATTAGAATAATTAGAATTGCATTGTTGAGTTTGCGACCCCTCGTTTTCGTATGAATTTTGCCTGCTAGTTGCTAAGGTGTAGAAGATAAATATTGATCTAGGGCAAAAGGAGTTAAAAAAGTATATATTTAGAATAAATAATTCTCTGCATTTTCCTTGTTTCTTACTACTTTTCGTTTGAAGTTAGATTATCTTCACGAAACCTACAATCATAAAGTAAGTTAGACTGACAAAAAATTTTATTTATCGATAATGTAATTTGTCGGTATTATGATGTGAATTCCAACTTCATATTCTTCTTCTATTACAGGTTACTGGTCACATCTTCAAGCACCTTCTTCAGTAATGCATGTTGGGAACATGGAATCTTACTCTGGTTCACCAACGAGCCAAGGTGTCTATCAACCAGTGAGAACAGCACGAGGACAATCTTCATACAAATGTCCAAATTGTAGTCGATTCTACATGCGAGCTTCTTGTTTAAAGAGGCATCTCCGAGTCGAATGTGGACAAACCCCCAAATTTCAATGTCGGATTTGCCAGGGTTGGTTTAAGTACAAGCATAATCTTGCAGCTCACATGAAACTCCACGTCGAGGAACCCAAGCATCATTGTGTCCTTTGCCCAAAAAAATTCTACAGACGTGATAAACTTGTCGAACATGAGCGAAAATCTCATAACGTGTTAACGAAAAGCAATCAGTCCGATGGAAATTTCTAGATCTCTAAGCCAGTTTCACAAGAGGAAGCTACACTATTCGGAATTTTGTTTTGGATTAATACTTCTTCTAGTAATAGGTCATTATCATACTTGTTATATGCTAAAGTAATAAGATGTGCTTTTCAGCTGTTCTTGAGAAAAACTCCCGGTTAGATCAGGCCGAAGGATGTATCTTCCCCTTGTCAGTAAAAAATGTCGACCTCGAAAGTCATTTATTAACTTTAAGGATTTATCATTTAGGAATTGAATGAGTTTTTGCTCTGATACCTGTGAACAAACTTATTTTTATACTTATGCCAGTACGTCCAAAAAAACGAGCATATATCGATTGTAATTTTATTTGGGTTAAGTTCCTTTTCAGGGAAAAAGTAAGTCAATTTTTCTTCAAAGATTTAGAAATGTGTCTATTTATTTATAGTTGCGAGTTCTTCTTTTATTTGCTTAGAAAGGAGAAAGATTCGACTGAATTTCCTAAAATTCTGTTCGAATTACTTTTTTCTACAAATAAACAACTTGAAAGCCCCTGAGATTACTTGAATCATAAGTCACTTAAGATTTCTGATTATTTATTTTACAAAGTAGAAGTTTATTTATTCGCAAAGTAATAATTTATTTGTATTACAAAAATTTCTTGATATGGGTCAATGAAGGAAAATTTCGAATGTTTTTTCTCTGAAAAGTTTATCCTTGTAACATAATTCTGGCCAGTGATGCAGGTTGTTGAAGATAACTAATCTTAGAGCTTCCATTAGACAAAATTGTCAATCTCCTATTATCCACTTTTTGATAAACAAAAGTCAAATTTTGTCTCCTTTTTTAATTCCTTATTTTGAAAGGTTCATTTATTTAACACAATGTTGTGTTATTTCTATGGAAATATAATTTCGTATGTCCTCATAATTTAGTCACTGCCACGATTTTTGAATTTAAAAAATATTTTATATCATGAAATTGTACAATTTACGTGAAAGCGAAGAGAAATTAAATCAATTATGAGTTTGTGATACAACAAAGTTGTAATATTGAAAACAACGATTGTAAATATTATAAATAGTTCATACTTTGTGTAAAAAAAATGTATTAAATTTCTTATAGAAATTATGTACAGCTTTGTGCTGAGTAGGAGCAAAGGAATAAATGAAATCCCATCATTTTCTAGAACATCTATTGTTTTTTTGTCTCATGTGATATTTTGTGATAGTTTCAATAATTATTTCTTGAATTTTTAATCTACAAACTTCTAACTTAAAAAATAATTTATTCTACCATCTTTGTTCGTCCATTGTTTCTAAAGCTTTTTATACAATTTCTTTTCGATTTGCAACTAGAAAAAAATAGCTCTCTAAAAGGCAGTTTTAGACTGTATGAGACTTAAATTTCAACATTTTATTTTATAGCCACGTAATGCTTGAAAATTCTCTTAACTGTTCTTCCGCTTCTGATGATAATAATAGTTAGGTAAATATTAATGAAATATCTGTTCCCATTTTTTCAGAATATGATGGACAAAATAACCAAAAACGAGTGGGGTACAAAAAATATCCTTGTCACCTCTGCCCTAAATTATACAAATCAGCTGCAGCGTTGAGATTCCACATTGGCGTCGAATGTGGTCAAAAACCAAAATTTGGTTGTTTATACTGTAAATACATGTCTCGAAGAAAGTCCGATATTCATCGACACATGAAACAGTATTGCAAAAATTCAAGGTGACTATTTAGTTTTCTTTTCTTTTACATAACTTATTATTTTTTGTTCTCGATTATTATTGACCATTGCAATTTTCCTTTCCAGAGGCCTGCAGTCATAGAAGAAAAAAAGAGGATTATATTCAGCTTTTCACTTTAAAAGCGGATCTGCTAATTTATCACTTGAGCCTTATTATTGCAAATTACATTGAACTTTTACTTATTCCAAGGCTCACTTCTTCCAGGTCCGTCACGCTCGGATATTCCAAGTGGCGAAGCTCCTTCACCTCCCACCACTGCCCCTGTACGGTCTCGTCCGCGTCAGTGGCATGGTTACAGCGCGCCAATGAACGTCGCTGACAAAAGAGAGGTAGAGTAGAGGTGGGGGCCCCTGCATACTTGGAGTATCGAAATGTTTACGTTTCTCGGCCATTGGAATAAGTGAGAGTTCACTGTAATACTAGTTTGTAATTGATATTTTCTACTCCGTAATTTACTGCTATATTGAAATGCAATTTTTTAAATATTTACACACACACAGAAATTTATATACACAAAAATACATCCATTATAAATATTGCAAAACCTCATAAAGAATGTTTTATATCATTAGAAGTCTTTCATGAACGTAATTGTTCTGTATGCTCTTGAATAAAAATGTAATTCGTATAATTAAAAAGACTCCCATTTTTTGCAACATTTTCTCGGTATGTTATACCTATAATTTAATTATTTATAATTTAATTGTTGTTTCCTGATTTTTAAATATTGTTCGATAGTTGGAACGGTATTGCATTCGTTTTTATTTTTTCAGGTTGTTTCCAATGGGCCTATTCAGCTAGAGTCACACCATACCAATGTCAGAAGTGCTTAAAGTATTTTAAGTCTTCAAAATCCCTTTCGAATCATCGTAGTGTTTGTGGGAAGGAAAAAAAATTCGGTTGTGCATTTTGCCCTTACCGGTCGCATCAAAAAGCAAATGTAGTGAGACATCTAAATTCTCAGCATCCTGAAATCAACGAAAAAAATCATATGGCTTATGTGGTGAACACCAATCCATTATAGATTAGAGTATCCATTGTATAATAAAGAGTGTGATATTTGGTTGAAATAAAAAAATTCATCCTTGCTGTTTCATATTTTGCAATTAGAAAATGTGTATTTTTGGAAAAAGTATAATTATACTTTATTCTTGGAAAGTTTATTATTGTTTCGACGATTGTGTACATGTAATTGAGGGCCCGGATCAAAGAACCGGTTATAACTTTATGGCGCTTAGAGGGGAGAGACCCGTTACCTCTAGGCGCCAGAAACTTATAACCGGTTCTTTGATCTGGAGCCAACTGTCGTTCTTATAAGTATAATTAAGAATTCAAATTTGCACATCCGTTGTTACTCTGATCGTTTTTATACACACTGTAACTTCTAGTGATAATAAAAATACACAATTTATTACTCAGTTTATTTTTATTATGTTGAAAATTGATCAAAGTCCTCTTGTCTCTAAAAATTGCATGTTTTCTTTAATTTTTTATTTGTTTTGAAATAAAAATGTGTATACTTGAAGACTTTCTCCTCGAATTTAAGGTCTCTCGTAGAAAATAAGAAGTCAGGCGGATCTGAAATGTCTTCATATCTCTCGAAAGTAAGTTGAAAAAGTGAGACAAAAACCTGTTGAGAAAATGTCTGGGAAGTTCTTATTTTGTTTTGACGGGTTTGTAATGAACGAGCAAGGTTTTTTTTTGTGAATTTTTCGGTGGTGGGAAAATTCATGGGTGATGAGAACACAACTAAATCTGCGTTTCTCTTTCAGATGACTACGATTGTTTCATTGAAGAGACTGCTGATCTGCCATTGCAAGCTTTGAGGATGGATAGTAGACATTTTGCTCAATTAAAAATACCGAAAGCTCGAAACTTGACAGTAAACAGAAACTTGACATTGAACAAATCGAATGGCAAATTTTTATGCGTCCAATGCGGAAGATCGTATATGAGAAAAGATTCTTTGCAAAGACATGTTCAATGGGAATGTCTGAAGGAACCTTCTTTCCTCTGCCCCTTTTGCCCTCAAAAATGCAAGCGAAAGGCTCATTGGCTGAGACATATTCGACGTCAGCACGAAGACGAAGTTGATGATATCGAAAGATTGGCAAATTATACACCCAAACTCAATATTAAGTGACTTGTGTGGAATTTTTTGGTGGGAATGAATCTCATTAGAGCTTCCGATGCTGTTTCTACATTAATCCACTCAGAAAACTGTTTTGTTGGGACAGCAATAAAGCTTTATTGGTAATTTTGCAACCATATTTTATTTTGTCCAAAACAAACTTTTGTTCACCTAACAAAATTAAACTTTTTTGGATGATTAAAAATTTGGTTGCACAAAAAGCAAGAAAACTTTTTTATTGTTCCAACAAACCAAACCAGAATGTCTTTGATTCATAAGACAATTTTTTTTCTCAGTTAAACATTTTCCGAGTCAAAAAAATCCCATTGGGATCCCATCGGGATCCCGGATAAAGTCCGGGATTTTTTTAAAAGCTGTAAATAATTTTTGGAACAAAATTAGTAGAAAAGTTCCATTTTATTTTTTTCGAAATTTTTAAAAGTGCTGATGGGACTTTTGTAGCAAAAAAAGTACTGCTGAAATTGGAATGAAGTACTTTTGTCCAACAATTAAGAAAAAAAATAATCGAAAAAAATAGAATAGAACTTTTCTAGTAATTTTATCACTATGTAGACTTTCAAAAATTTTGAAGAAAAGTTGGTACTTTAGTACTAATTTGTCTCATAGTACTTGAGCGGGACGTTATCTGGGATCTCAATGGGATCTCAATTATTTTAAGAATTTCAACGATATCTCTTATTTTTATATTTTCATATTTTTGTATTCGTTTCTTATAATTTTTTTTCTAATATTAATCAGCTGTGTTTTCTCTTATTTTAAATATTTTTATTTAATATGTTAATTTTAATGTATGAGACTTTGTATTCCTGTACCTGTAAGTGCCTTATAGACTGCTTTAAATCTTTTCCACTTGAAATTGAAGTACAATTTTTTAAATTGAGTTTTAGTTTCAAGTCGAATTGGTATAATGAGTCCACAATATATTTTCTTAATAGATTTAATGTTATGCATTACAAATGTAAGATAGTCTGGAAATACATTCTCGTTGAATCTATCTTCCAAAAATTATGTAGAAAAGTAAATGTTATGAAAGGCAGAAAAATTTAATTGATATTTTTATAAAATGCTTTGAGAATACTTTTATTTATAAAAATCTTCGGACTGTACAAATTTTGTATCACACGTAATTTTTTACAGGGAATTCTACTTCTTGATTAATTGGTTTTAAAAATTATATTTTAAGACTCTAGTTTTCTAGGATTATCAATAATAATTATTTTGAATAAATTTGAATAAATAAAATAAGATAAATAGAAAATAAAATTGTTAGTAATGTTTATTGTTAATTTCAGCGTTGTCTAATAACTAGTATACCGCATTTTTTTTCTGTATTTCTGATAGTATTTTAGAAAAAGCATTCTGTTGGAAAAATCGCATTTAAAGTATCTGCCTCGATCTTCTCTGCATTTCTTATCTCACTCTGTAGCATCATTTACAAATTATACCCTGTATCGAGGAATTTTGACTCTCGCTTCAAAATTGAAATCTTTCTTCTCTCTTTTTCATTGGTTTCCTCTAGCCCTTGTTTCTTTGTGCTTTTTTAAAAAATATTTTCTTTCTCACTTATTTTTCTTTTTCTTTTAATTTCTTTCAATTTTCTTCGATATGGGGAAGTAGGCATGCGCACTAACTTATATCTAAGCCCTGTATATAGAGCCCACGACTTTCATCGCTTGCGCTTCGAAAGGAACAGCCAAGAAGGATCTTAAACTAATTAATGGAATGGAGACCTGAAAAGAGGTGATAAATATATTCTTGAGGTCCTTAAATCGCACCTTCTGTTCCTTTCACAATGCGCGGAAACTGCTCTTCCGTATCTGAAGCTCATAACTAGCCGCTTGGGGTTCCAAAGTAAGAACACACACATTCACACGCTCATGCATTAGTTTTTAATTTAATTTTTTTTCTGTAATTAGGTTCGTTGATCGATGAAATTATTTGGGATTGATGCCACTAAATTAAAAATTTGTAATGCTACTTGAACAATTCTAGTCGATTGGTACAAGACTTAATTTTGTTTAATCAGTATATACTCTTGCCAATAAGACCTGTTTACAGAGAAAGAGTTATAAAATAATTTTTTTTCTGGAAAATAATCTTTTCCCAAGGATAGGGTTCCAACTATCTGTCTTTAAAAGTAGATTTTTATCTTTAAGGAAAGTGGTTTATTAATTTTAATTTTTATTGCATATGTTTCATATTCTAAGCCAATAAATAAGCTTCATTGAACCTATCTTTTAATTAGATTATGATTAAACCAAGAAAAATTTAGTTTATTTATAATCAGATTGCTTTTCTTATTTCTTACGCTAATTTTTTTAAGTCGATTTGAAAATGTTGAATGCCAGGGTATTATTTTCAAAATTGTTTTCATTGTTCTATTTTTTATAGCAGACACACAGAAAAAAATTCTGCTTAACTTACAGGAGTTTCAGATGAAATATGGACAGCACAGCTTTTCTGTAAAGACTACCGAATTTTCTGTAGAGTTTACAGAATTTTCAGTCATTTCCTAAATTTCCGGATATTTTCAGTAATTTTCTAAATTTTCGGATATTTTCTGTAACATCTTCTCAACTTCTATGTCAAGTTGATATCTCCACACTGCAAACTATAATAAAAAAGTATGTAAACTTTACAGAAAGTATCCGTAAATTTGTCAAATTACTGGAAATTCTGTAAAATCTGAAGAAAAAAATTTGGTAAGCTTCACAGAAAAGCTAAGCCGTCCCTATTTTAACTGAAAATCCTGTGAAGATTTCACAAGAATACAACAAAATTCTATAAATTTGAAATGATTTAAAAATATTTCCAATGGTTTTAAGAAATTTCGAAACATTTCCTAGGATCTCAAAGATTTCTAGGGATGAATAAAAAAAAACGATTTAAAATGATTTCGTCGGATTTACAGAGATGTAAAAATAATACAGTATAATTCTAGATTGTAATGGATTTTTAAAGATTTCATGTGATATCAAGCCATTTTAAAAGATTTAAAACGATTGCATTTTAAATGAATTTAATTGAAATTCCAGACAATTTAACTGAATTCAAGTAATTTAAAATCAACTCAAGACGCTTCAACTTTAATTGAAGTCGATTTAAGTCAAGGTCTATTTATTTAATTGAGTTTAAAGCAAATTTAAAATTAAATCAAGTAGATTCAAAATAAATTTTAAAGAATTCCATTGATTTAAAGTTAATTGCACTGAAATCCAGGTAAATTAAGTGTAAAAAACTGAAAGCGAATTCAGTATAAATATATTTTGAATGATCTTCAGTTAATTTAATTGCATTGAACTCAATTAAAGGGGATTATTTTCAGTGAATTAAAGGTGAATTAATTTTAACGATTTCAAATTAAATTATGTTCACTGAATTCAAGTTCACCCAAACTTATTCAAGTCCAGTCAACTGCATTCAATTGAATTCAAGCAAGTAAAAAAAATTTAAGGCAAGTCAAAGATGTATTCTGTACTCAGAAAAATATTTGTCTTGAATTAATGAAACCGTTTTTTCCGCATAGTTTTTTTGCATTTGACATCAAACAATTTAAAAAATAAGAAAATCATTTTAAATTAAAGATAAATTTTCATTCCAACAAAAAACTATTACCTTGAAATTACAGAATTTTTTTTTAATCAGAGAAACTTTTCTTTGTCTCCGAAACAATGAATATTTTTCTTTTATTCACAGAAATTTTGTTTGAATCAAAGTATATTTTTTCTGAGTGTACTAAATTCAAACGAAGTTAATTTCACCTACTTCTATCATTCATCGATCAACGTTAATTTTCCACAGGATATTTTTCGAAAAGTCGCAATCGAATCTCTTTATCAATTTCACTTTTATAAAAAGTCTTATTAACAAATATAAATAAAATTCGGAAATTTAAAAGTATAACACACTGGGCTTCGATAGAACTCAACCCAAAAGTCTTGCACCTCCAGGTTTTTTCTGTTCTCATTACTATGATACCTCACTATCATTTTGAAACAAAAATGAAAAAAAATCGTTGGAATCGTTTTTGAAAAAAAAAGATAATTTTGGATTTTTTGGGAGAGTGGTTATTAAACATAGTTTTGTGGGAATATTACCGAAGTGGTAAACGATTGGCACGAAATATTTATTTTTGCACCTAAAAAGAGCTTCTATATGTTAAACGTCTTGCGATAACAAAATACCTTTAAAATGATTTAAAAAATTTTTTAAAGTTTAAAAAATTCAGTTTTTTTAAAAATGCTCCTCATTGGTGTATACTGTATATTAATGCGTAAGCATACTTTGCTAGAATTGAAGGTCATGAAATTCCCTGCAAAAAAAATGTATCATGACACCTCTAGCAGTTTAGGAGATATATTTGTGGAAACTTATTTTTTATCAAAAAATTTTTCATTTTAGTTTACTTAAAATATCTCAGACCCTGTGCGTTACAATTGAATGTTAGAATAAAATAAGTTATAGTAGACTGAATTTTCTGAAAATTTATCAAAAATACAATGCTCTAATAGAGCTGCAGTTATGTCCTTGAAAAAAAAATTCTTTTATGGAACTTACATAAACGTTAAGTTACTTTTTAAATTTCTTGATGCTGTCTAATTTATTATTCTTTTGAGTACATTTTTTCAGACTGAATGAAGCAGAAGTAAGAAATTTTAAAAGAAACTTTACGTTCCAAGAGAAAATAAATAAATAAAAGAAGGTCTTATTCAGGATGACTTAACTGCAGTTCTATTAGAGCTAGAGCATTCTATTGTTTTTAGATTTTTAGAAAATTCAGTCTATTGAAGGTGTAATTTTCTATTTTTTTTACTCTTTCAGCGAATGTTATGCCCTCAGAAAGAAACAATCTTTAAAAAACTGCATTTTTTATCTTTTTCACATATTTGTAAACATTAAAGGTATTTTGTTATCGCTGGATGTTTAACATATAGAGCTTCCTTTTAGCTGTCAAAATAATAAACATTTCATGCTAATCATTCACACACTTCATTGTTATTTCAACAAAAATATACTTAATAGCCTCCCTTCATCCCCATCAAAAATTGAGTTTATTCAAAAACGGATTTAATGATTTTTTTCATTTTTGTCTTAAAATGATCGTGATGTATCTACACTAATGAAAACAGAAAAAAAACCGGGAGTGTAAGATCTTTCCGGTCGACTTCCATCCAGGTCCACCGTGGTAAGAATATAAAGTTTAACTTTACAAGAGGATTTCGACTTTCCCACCACACATGATCTTTTCTCGCCAGATAAAAATATTCCAATGCGCTGAGACCAGCGTTTGTCCAATCTTTCTGGGACAATTCTCTAGCGTTTTAAGTAGACTATTAGACATGCCTAAACCTAAGCCTAAAACTAAAACCTGAAGTAACCCTAGTTTAGACTTTAGACCTAAGTACCCCTTCCTTGGAATACTAAACTGATTCAATAAAGCCGGAAACCTGTGTTCCAGCCGAGGACCTGAGCATCACAGGCTTAAAGTGGGCAGCAGCCTGGCAAAGATGGAGTGCCGTGCCTTCTATTATGTGGCGATCTGGTGCCGGATTAGGAAAAGGTCTCGTATCACCTTCTTCCTCTCCTGAGGGGTTCAGCTGTCCCGCATGTGGCAGAGTCTACAAGCTGAAAAGCAGTCTTCGGAATCATCAAAAATGGGAATGTGGAAAAGATCCTGCGTTTGCCTGTCCTCATTGTAATTACAGGGCAAAACAGAAAATGCACATTGCTCGCCATATGGAGCGGATGCACAAAGAGAAAATCTACAAGCAGGAAATGGTCTAGGTGGAGGAGGTCTTTGAATTTTACTTACAAACAAATATTTAAAAAAAAAGAGCGAAGAAGAAGCAATTTCGAATTTTTCGAATTGTCTTCCTTATTTTCAGTCACTTATCGCTGTTTTTGCCTTATACAGACCTCAAAAGTCCTCAGAGACGACTCACAAGGTATCAGTGAAGAATATATAAATGCGTAGAGAAGAAGATAAAGAAAGAACGTCGCTGCGAAGTTGTGGCGTTTTTATTGATGTATTTTTAAAATGCCTTATATTATTATTTTATTTTTTTAATTTTTAGATTGTACTTTTACGCATCGAGATACCGATGATACGAGAGACGGTCAATCTCTCGCTCGGGGTACTCCAGTATTTTGTTTATGTTATTAACAACTGGCACGATGACTTTGTAGGAAGATTTTCAAAATTGGGGGCTCGGTTCTGAAAGAATCGAGAGGTGATTAGTGACAGTGTCTGTGATAAATAGAGCAGAAGATTGTGAAATGATGGTAGCTTTTTAAAGGGAGGGGTAATTGTTATTTATGTTATTTTCGGTGTTTAGATGTTTAGTTTAACTATCCCGGTTATATGATCTAGTTTTAAAATCAAATTTACTAGTAGCAATCGTTTTATCGTAGGGGTTCAGGTAATACTGGATCAAAGGAAAAGAGCCATGCTTATAGCGATATATCAAAACTTTTTAGAATCTCATTTTTTTGCAGCGGTAGGAAGTAAAGTCATCGTGCCTCTATAAATTGATTTTTTCTTTTAAGATGTTAATTTTGGGAGCAGAAAATATAAAAGCAGGATCGCCCCGAGCCAGATTTAGCACCACCGGTAAATCGGAGCTCTTCCATAGCAACCATTCTGGTCACACTGGCTCCATATTTTTAAATGGACGTTGCCGTGCACGTGTGGTCCATCGGGGACTTTCCCACGAGAAACAATAAAATATAGCTTGCAAGTTTCCTGCGTCGATCCAACTATTGCGAATCGTTGTTAATAAATATTCAATGAAAACTTCATTCCAAGCGTGAACTCAGTGAAAGTAGGAATATTTTCCTATCCATAGTTTTTTATCTCAGTATAGTTTATCCTAGCCACCAATAAGTAGATTTATGTGGTCCTTTGCCACGTAACCCGAGTCAGAATATTATTTTATAACAATATATAATTTATGTTCAAGATTTATACGTGGCCAAATGACAAGTTTTTATATTGAAGAGAACATCTTTCAATTTGCGCTCTCCGAGATAGAACCTTGTCATATGGACACGTCTGCGAGTACAAATTATATTTTTCACAACACCCCCATGATTTAGGCCAATTTTCATGTCTGTGGAGTGGGCCCACAAACTCGTTTGTCAAACGGTGTGAGTAGAAAGTACTCTAGTGAATAGAAAAATTATGTCAACGGAAGATGTTGGCGACAGTTAATGTATAGCTGGAACTGCTTGGAGTACTGGTTTTGTGCATTTTGTGGCCCTTTTGTCACCGACTTAAATAGCAATATTGTGGAACCGACTCACACTCCTAAAAAGTGCCCAAATCATAAGGAGTGTTAAAAAAAGTGTCGTGTATGACTCGGGGGAGATTTTTCCGAATTTCTACGGCGAGGGGAATGTTTTCAGCACGAGTTGGATGCGAGAGCGCAAGCGCGAGCCATAGCGCTTGCGCTCCAGTGGTGCTAACAGACCGCGACTTTTTCAACTGCGCAGGCGTCGCGTGAAGAAGGAGTGACGAGGAGAACATCAGTTTTCTTCGTTACTCTACCATTGCGCGACGCATGCGCAGTTGAAATAGTCGCGGTCCGTTCGCACCACTCTTGCGCTCTCGCCTCTGACTCGTGGTGAAAACATTCTCCTCGTCGTAGAAATGGACAGATCTCCCCCTAGTAATGCAATATACTATTGTTATATCTCAAATTTCACTTGGGTGAAAAAAGGCTGAATTTATCCAATTCAGCCGAACTTTTGTGATTCTCAGACTGTCATGCATTGCTGCTGATTCCTATGTAATGCATTTATATTTATATATTGAAAAGACTTTTCTTAAGCTTCCTTAAGGATGTATTATTACGCTGTTATAGTATTATATACTATGATACTTTCCCCTATAAAGTAAGCATTTTTTTTGTATGAGTCCGTATGAATCTTGTGCGTATGCTTCACTAAAATTCGCATAGTTGGAACGACCAATCCGATAAAGTGCCAAGAGCCGAGTGCAGTATTGATTTTATTCTAGTATTGTTCCTATCGCTATTTTTATACTTTTTTTCTTACTGTAAACAGAGAATCAAAAGCGAGATATATTGTAGGACTTGACATGTATTATATTTTGCTAACTAGCCTTAAATACGAATACCGTTAATAATTATAATTATAATTAACGAGAGTACACAGTACACACTGAATACTGATACTCCCAGGCTCTCTGGCATTCGTCCCATATTCCTACGCCACGCGATTCGCGTGTCACGGCCGTCCAATTTTCCATACAGTAGACAATATTTATGAAACAAGCTAAAATATAATATTATTATTATTATAATATTATAATCTACTCATTACTGTAAGAAGTAGTCTAAAGTTGAGCGATGCGATAGGTTTAATTTGCTAGGAACGAATCACCGATTTAAGTTTACGTAATCTTTTCACAATATTATTTTGATCGAAATGTTACTCACTGTGAAATTAAGACTTGAAAAATCTTGGATTCCGAGATCAGGAATTTATTGTGAATTGATGATATTGTCACATAGCAGCGCGTAACTCGTTAATACTTTTTTTTTTTAATTGAATGATCGTTGTACGATCATGGGATTTAACGTATAACAACCCCCACACAAAACTGATTTTGGATCACACTGAAAGAAGTAAAGAATTTTCATTAAAGTACTAAACCGCCATAACGTAATTTTTAATTGAGTTTTTCAAATTATATTAAAATATCCTTTGTAGAATAAAGTGTGATGAAAGTTCTTTATTCCCTTTTGTGTGATGAAAATGAAGTCCAACTCTTAAAAGTTTTTACAGTCCTCCCTAGATTATAATAACAGAATGATGAAACAAGTAGCATAAATAGTAATGACGCAAAAGTTGATGATAAACGTCGGTAGCGATAAGGTTAATCGATAATACATCCTTTGATCGACTCGATATACAATTATACATATATAAATATTATAAAATTATTATTCGATGATATAATAATACTATAGTGCCTCACGAGGCCTTAATGCATGATGGTGGCCGAGTTACGGAGTATTGTAAGCTTTTGAGAATGAAGGGGGAAATTAGTTAAGTTTCACTCGCCAATGGTCGCCATCGTGAGAACGGAGATTACTAGGTTATTAGTGATTAGGGAGATTAAGTAGGCTTAGGTGTACTCTTTTCAAATGCACTGTGATTGGTGGCAAAATGGAAAAAAGATGCCTAGTTTGGAAAAGACGGTTGTGTTTGGGCAAACATCTCTTTCAAATCATTGCCGTTTTTAAAAGAAAAATTACAAATCGCAATCTGATTTTTGTTTTAAATAATATCAGAAAAATATTAGATTAATTTTTGTTTACTTCGAACAATAACCGGGGTATCGATCGTGCCAGGAAACCGGACGTGTTATAAAGTAGAACTTCAATGTCAAACATTTTTGGGTTTTAAACATTCATAGATTTAATGAAATTGTTTAATCTTTGATAGGTTTTTATTGTCGTAGACTTTTTGTTAGTGAAAAAGAATTTCAAAAAAAGAATTCGAAATTTGAAAAAATTTTCGTATAAGTTAGAATTTGTGGAGATGCCTAATTTTTAAAATAATAACATGACATTTTTTCTTCATAATATCACGAAAGTTAATAAAATTCTGCGTCTGATAAGCCCCATTTAAAGGAAAAAATTTAATTTAATAAACAAATATTGCAAAAGACATGAAACTTCAATGATATAAAAAATCTGGAATAACAGTAAAAAATCAACATGTTTCATAGTTATTTGGCTAATTTTAAAGATACGTCTCTATAGTATTTTTCAAAATTGTTAAGTCGATATTAGAATTTTGTCCCTAGATTTTTGAAATGTTGCTACATTTCGCACCAAGTTTGACCCTAGGGCACATTCTAGGGAAAAAATTAAAAATATATTTCAACAATTGAATAAAATACTTTGAAGCCTTACCTTTGAAATTAGCAGAAGAATTTAAAAGCATTTATTATTGCCAGAGTTATTTCAATTCTTCGAAAACATGGAAATTTGAAGTTTTTTTGCAATATCGTTCCAGAAAATTGACATGCCTTCAACTTAGAATTCTTAGATACTGAATTTGATTACCTTTTGAGCTATTACAGGGGAAAAAATGCATGCTAATATTATAAAAATGAATACTTTAGCAACAGCTCAAAAAACAGACGTTTTGTTAGCTAAAATCGAGAAGACATTTAATTATTTTTGTATGAAAACAATTTATTTACGTGTTTTCTAAAGAACGTGAATGGCTGAAAATGCAAAATTCACGATCTTGAAAGCCACAGAAAAATTTTTTCATTAATAAAAAATAATAGCATCTCTTTGTGATTCAAACTGAAGAAGTTTTCGGTACATTTTCAAAAAATTTGAACTGTTGGACCAGTATAAGTCAGAAATATCAGGATCTGCAAGGGGTCGTTCGATTTTAATGAAACTTGGCCAAATTATAGTGTTATATAAGAGACATTTTGTGCCTAAAGAATTAAAAAAAAAATAACAATTACGGGAGTTACGTCATGCTGAATTTCGGCATCACATTTTCTTGAATTATCGATATTTTTAAGACTGTAAAATAAATTTTAGTGAAACTTTAAGGTAGTATAAAAAAAAGTATACAATGTAATATTATAACAAAGAAATGTTTGTGTGTTAATTTTGAGCAAAAAAGTCCAACAAATTTTTAATTAAATTTTTTCTCCATAACGCACTCCACTGAGCTGCTTTGTCGTGTGGCGGCGTGCGCAAGGACACTGGGACACTGGAAGGACAGCGTGGTGGCATCGACACGGTCTCACTGAAATGCCATTATGGACGAAAAATTGAATTAAAAAATTTGTTGAACTTTTTTTGGTCATTAAAACTCGTTTTACGGTTTTAGACATATTGTTAATTAAAAAAAATGTGATGCCGAAATTCAACATGGCGTAACTCCCGTGATTTTGAAAAATTTGAAAAGTCCTTTTGGCACGAAATGTCTCTTATTTAACACATTAATTTCGTCAGATTTCATTGAAATCGAACGACCACTTGCAGATTATGATATTTCTGACCTATACTGGCCTGTCGTTAAATCAAATTGATAGTTTAAAAAGGAATTATAGGCAGTTTAAATAGTTAATTTAATATTTTTACATTTACATGAAAATTTTTCAAACATTTCGGTAAAAAGGGAGAGCCAGAAAACATTAATCGAATAAAGAAAAAAAACAAGTTGGAGGTGTTTTAATCTTGCACAAGGGTAACATTTTCCCGCTATTAGAGGTTCGTGGTATACAATAAGTTTCATTCGTACCAGTATACTTGTGGTTCACAAAAAATGTTACTTTTCCAATATTGATCAAATTGACTATATTTATTTTAAAACTGGCAATGAGTTGTTAAAGATGATTAGTGTCAACGATTTCCTGTGATGAAATGAAAAGATCTCGTTCCTGAATGTTTAATTGGGCTTGATTAGGCAGAATAGAATTTTTTAGCGTGTTTGATTCCATCAAAAGTGATGACAAAAAGGATAAAAAGAAAAAGTGTTACGCATATATGAAAAGAGAAGCAACAAAAAGTACCGAGGACCATGTAGAATGATATCTTCTCTTCTGCGAAAAGTGGGTCATGCGAATGTTATTCTTCAAATACACGTGCCTTCGAAACTTGTTACAACGAGATATTAAGGTATAATCGTTATAAGATATTGAGTCTTACAAAAGCAAGGTATAGATACGTTTTGAGAATTAGAAATTACGCGATTCTTGGCCGAAAAAAGTGGCAAAAATTATAAAAAAATATTCCAGGAATCGTGAAAGTTATGTATCTACCATTATACATAGTATCTGTTGTGTATATTACCAGGAAAGATGAAATCTATATCATAAAATAATATAATTTGCCGCAGCTATTATATTATTATGATGTACATGACGGTTCTATTTTTTAATTATTGGTTCTCTTTTTTTTTAATCATTGAGTTAACACGAGTCTTACGCGCGTCATCTGGCTTATTAATTACGATAATTAGTTTGGTTATAAATTAATGATAATACGGTGCAACGTGGATTTGTAATAATGTCGATGATAACACACATTTAGTTCAGGTGTCGGATTGGTGGGATGGGAAGACTTTAACAGAACGTTAAAATTAAATTAAAGAATCGGGATATCAAATTAAAAAAAAATATAAAAAATGTAAAAAAAAATACAAAAACGTGATTAAATTAATGATAATTTTTTTAAATCTCGATAACATTGCTTATTTTTGTACTGTTATCTATGTATGCGAGATTCGTCAAATTATATACTTTTTATTTCACTTGAATGTTTTTTGAAAATTGGTTTGGTTATATAATGGATTAGATATGATTATTATACATTGCTTTTTATGAATTAGGCTTAATTGAAGTTTTTATTACTGTATTTTTGTGAATGAAAATCGTTAATTATACTCGACGTAATATTACATTAAAACGTGTAGAATCTTATTTTGGTAGTGTTTGTCTCAAAACACGCCGTGCATCGTGATATTTAGACGCTAAATTAATTTTTTTTTTTTCGAAATTTTGAGAGAATTTAAAATGAATAAAGAAAGTGGAGATTATGGAAAAAAGAACGTGATATTGGGAAGGGGATATTTGTAGTGAGAGAGGGAAGGTTTCGAAAGTCACAATGCCATCCGCAGGTATTTAGATGGCACAGTGTTTTATTTTGTATGATATATGATAATTTTTTTAATATATTGTAAATGAGAGAAAGTTGAGGTTTGTGGGAAGATCGTGAAAAGGAGAAGGTATTTGAGGGGGCGAATGGTATTTTTTTAAAAGTATTGCAAAGTTTTCTTAGATTTATTGTACTACTTTTGGCCATAGCTTTGTCTACGATGAAGAAAAAAATGTGAGTGAGAAAGGATAGGAACGAAAATTTTGCCAAAAAGATATTATTTTTTCTATAATAATCTATGAACGATTGAAATAAAAGGAAAAGGAATGTGAGAAATGTTTTGGCTATGATGCATAGAAGAGGGAATAGATATTATTTTTTTTCGACTCTATCTTTGAGATTTATGAACGCTGAAGCAGCTTTTCTAAAAAGACACTTTTTGATCAATGTCTAAACTTTTTTCTTGGTATGTATTTTCATACTTAAACCGTGGCCTGGTTTTAAACCGCCGAAAACGTGATTCTTAAGTTTTAGGTTTTATAACAAAGAATTTATTCTCATTACTGCCAAGCGTATTTATAAGTTTTATGGTTTAATTATTACTGTTGTAAATTAGGATCCTTTCCAATTATTTGGAACTAAAACAAAATTTCGCCTTTTTAATAATCTAGAATGTGCCTGTATACGAAAGTCTAAATTGAAATATTAATTTTTTTCCTACAATTTACGTCGAGTGTATTTAGACAAATTCCGGGCAACGTTAGGAAACTTGTGATTGGTAAGTTTTTTTCTCGGGGAGGTGCGTTCTTCAAAATAAAATTTTGTGCATTTCGCCCACCACCGATCCGTAAATAGGTGAAAATTGTTTTACGGAAAATAAGAAACTTTTTAAGACCTAAAACTTGTTAATCGAACGAGTAGATTTTCGAAACGTGAGAGCCTTGTGTTAAGTGCCTTCTAATACGACTTAGATTTTAGGCTAGAACAGAGGCGCTGGGCGCATCCAGCTGTGAATGACTTTTTTATATGGTATTAATTAAATCGCAATGAGTGATTCGGAAGTACGGAAAATGTTAAAAATTAAAATTAACCTGAGAAGATTCCCTCTAGAATGGGCGCAAAAAAATAAAAAAATGTGCAATTCTTGTTTCACTTCTCGAATGGCTTTAAGAGTTTTGTTAATCTTGTTTGTTTTGCCGGGAGATCCGGATAGTTTCGATGAAGTTGTGATTTTTTTATCTTGTCGCCAAAAAAGGAAGGTCGAAATTGATTATATTTAAAAGAATTATTTCTATGTCCTTCAAGAGGGATTTTTTTAAATTTTCTTAGTCCTCTAATGTGATTCTTAAAGTGATCCGTACTTCTGCCCCATTCGAAATATTTTTCGAGACCAGTGATATTTTTATTTTATTTAGAATTGACTTATCACACCGAGGAAAACAGAAATAATCTCAGCTACTTTATATACTGCCAATTATCTGCTAAGGCCGTATATTTTCTTTATCATTGTAATATCCGTATAGTCTTTCTGTAAGATTTCATAAGTTGTTTACAAAGTAACTTATGTAACAAGTGAGTCTATTTTTATTTATATTCCTGTTTTAGTAACTTGTGCCTGTGTTCTTTTTAGGACTTGTCAGTTTATTTTAATAATTATTTAAGATTGTACCTCACGTGAATGTTAATCAAGTGTCTTTGACTTGATTGAATAAGCACGATACTCTTAGTACAAGCATATTCATCACTCGAATGTACAGAATATTAGTAATGATAAATCGAATAAACTTCCGCTCAGCGCCTCCCATACAAAAAATATTTGTAATCATAATTCTTTTCGCCATGTATTTGCCAACGAACGATTATTTTTTGTCTTCATTTATACATTAATATTACATAGAAAACAATTATTATCTAGGCTATAGAAATAATTATAATCTTTCTAGATAATTTTGCTTTTTGCGATGGAGATATACTCATGAATTCAATTGCTGGCTTTTATATGTAATTATATTGTCAAAATTTTATGTAGTACTGACCATTCCATTTTTATTCGGAAATTTTATTGTTTTACGACGCATCATGTATTTCAATTGTTAAACATTCCAAAATCACTGTTTTCATGATTTGAAAAAAAATCTATTTGTAGATGCTTTGTATTGAATTTAGAGCAAAATAAAGTCTAGAAAGGCAGATTTCCCTTGCTAAATGATTAATATCCTTCAAAAGAAAAGTATTGTGAAAATGAATTTCTTTTTGATATTATCGTTAATTCTTTTATTAATAAAGGAATAATTTTGGCAATACATTTTTGAACAGTCTTTATTCTAATAAGTTATTTTTAGCAAATCTATTGGGTAAAGTATACATTCTTTAGTACATTTTTCAATTACCATTTTCTACAGAACAAGGGATGTGAAAGAGACTTCTAAACTTTTCCTCATACTGATTGATCAATTTTTTTTAGGTGTTCCGGACTCTCAATGGCAGCAGAAAAGAGAAATAAGATTGGAGATTTTAATTGAAATTAAGGAAAAAATTCAAGAATGGAAAAATGAAGAACATCATAAAAATGTTAAAAGTATATTTTGAAAATAAAGGTTTTAGTTTAAACTTTAATGATATTCGATAAATAATAAAGATAAAATATAAGGTATGCCTTCAGATTCCTATTTTAATAAATAATTCCTCAGAAATAGGTAAACAATTTTAAGAACATTTTTGACAATGTGATTCTACAATCACTACAGCTATAATTTTGTCCCGCCGAATTTTTTCTAATTTGCGCAATTAATAATTTTTAAAAGTTTTCTGAATTATTTTATCGAAATTTGTCTGAAATCGATCTATCGTCAAATTTGGATGTTTCTGAAAAATTTTAATATCTCTGGAAATAAATAAGATTTTTTTTCAAGTTTTCGGGTTCATTTAAACAGAAACTCTTCATATTTTTCTCTAAATCGTTAAGATATGTTTAGAAATTTTCTCCTAGATTCTGTCCCAGGGCCTAGATTGATGCAAAAAAGTAGCAAAATGTGTAAACACAAACAAAATTTTTGTTTAAATCATTATTTATCATATTTTAATCAATTTTAGTAATATTTATAAAAATATTGTTTCTAATTTTTCCAATCATATGGTGAGCACAATCGTTATTTGAAATTTAGCGACTTTTTGACTTTTTGAATCTAGAGAAAAAAGTTTCAAAATATCTTAACAATTTAGAAAAAACTATGGAGGCTTAACTTTAAAATGAGCCTAAGAATTTTGAAAATTTTTAATTATTTCTAGAGTAAATTGTTCATTAATAATATGAGGGAAAAAATTGTGTTAATATATTAAAAATTAAGGCACTTGCTCAACAGATTTAAAAAATGTAATAAATGTAATAAATTTGTGCCAAATTTTCGGATGTTTGAGATTAATGCTAAAGCCGAAGTTTTTATCTACACGATTTTGTAGTGGTGTAAAATTTGAAATATTTATTTCTATAATATTTATTGGAAAATAATTATCTAATTTTGAAATTGAATAATGAACTATATTGTTTTCAGAAGTATAGTTTTAAGTTTGATTAATTATGAACTATTCTTGAAGTTGTTAAACACTTCTAGAAAAATACAATTATTTTTTACTCAAAATTTGTAATTAATTTTTTAACCTTTGTTCTATTTTCCTATAGGATTGATTTATTATACTCGAAATAATTAAAAAGTAAATATTGTTTCGAGGAAATTAATATTTTTATTTAAGGTAGTTGTCGTGCCAAAAATCATGCCTCTGGAAGAACAACGTTTTCTATGACTTTAAAAATTGAAATTATATTATCAGTCATGTCTTATGAAAGAAAAAACCTTATTTTTCATGAAAAAGGTTGTAAAATTTACGAAAAAAAAATGTTAACAATAGTTTTTTTAGTTGAATTTCTTCTTACTGTCGCTTCTTACCAATTTGGATTCCCATTTCAAAGATAAGTAAATAGTCTTTTAAAATTTAAAACAGTAGTGTTGTAGAGAATGTTTTCCCAAAAACAGTAAGCCATCATTTATAAAAATTTAACAATATTATATTTATTTTTAAAATCGTAGAAAAACTATTTTTTCAGGTATCTAATTTTTGGCATGACAACTACATTGATTAAAAATTGTTTGATGATAAAAAATATTTGTTTAGTGGATCTTGGTCTGAAGAAGCTCAATAATTTTTGTACTAATCAAAATTTCCTTTTTCTCTTTCAGAAGTCTCGCTGCATTTTCAACAGACAATGTTTTTCCTCCGAAGACATCTGTTGAAAGTCGAAATTCCAGAAAACCATATTTCATCAAGAAATCTATCATCCGGAGGCTCTCAAGATTCCGGAAAATTTCCATTATTAACTTAGATCCCTTAACTACAATTTATCAGTGCAAACATTATTTTCTCACCAACATCACACTCAAACCATATCATCTTCCATTTTTATCAAGTTCCATACTGAGAAGAAATGATATCATTGAATAATTCTCTGCTAATAAAAAATAGCTCATGAAAATACATGTTCCAAATATAGAAAATTGTAATCCAACATCTGTGAACAGTATTTGCTACCAAAATACTATATCTGAAAAATAATAGCCCGAGATGTTGTTTATTGACAGAAAATGAATAGATTTGATATTTTTTCTTGAGATCAGTCCAAGTCCATTTTGCTCGTTGTTGCTAGCTTGAAAATTGAATGTTTGGCATGGCCCGCGCCGTATGAAGCAGATTTTTGCAAAATCGAAAGCTCGCTGCCAAAATTGCTCGCTTGCATTTTTATTAATGAAGGACGATTTGCGATTCTGTCTTCCAGGATTCTTTGCTAGCCTCGGCTGGAATGCAGATGGCACTCGAAGGGTCTCATTAAGAAGTTCTGGAGAAGTTCCAGCCCCACTGGCTCCACAAAGACGGGCCAGGCTCCATTGTCCGTCTCGGCACGTGGGCCGAAATAACAACCGCCCAATGACCATTTCGGCCCTTGACCGTCGTCACAATTGTTCTCGGTGTGGTAAAAGCTACAAGAATGCCTACATTTTAAAACGTCATTTGCTCTATGAATGTGGTAAAGCTCCAAGTTTCTCCTGTCCACATTGTACTTTCAGTTCCAAGTACGAGAGAAACCTTAAGGCGCACATCAACCATCGTCATATGGATGCCCAGTCACAATCGAGTAGTTCGATTAATCAGCGAGCCTGAACCTGATTTTCCAATCTGCATAGAAGCTCGAGTGATCTTTCAATAAAGTGAGAGCAGTTTTAGGTTTGAAAGTTTTAAGTTTTAACTGTTTAAACCAATGAGGATTATTACAAAAATTGTGTTCAGATGCACTACCATCGGATAGTATCGGACAACTGACCGGTTGACCTATTCAAAATTAGCCTTGACTTTGAGAGGTGATAACGCCGTCCAAAATATAGAAAAAAAATATAATGATTCTAAAGGTCACTTTTGTAAACTATCAAATCAACAAATTCATTTTCCTAGATCCTGCCGAGATTTGGAGTTGAAGTAAAAAATTTCTTTGAAATCGGAATTTTATTTTGATCTTTCTCATGTGATATCTCAATACACATAATGCCAAATTACTTCAGCTAAGGCTCATTTCAAGAAGAATTTTAAAAACTTCCAAACTGAGTTTAAAAATAATTTTTATCTGTATTCTGGACGGCCCTAGCACCTTTCAAAGTCAAGGCTAAGTTTCAATTGGTCGCCCGATTAGTCGTCCGATACTATCTGTCGGTAGTGTATGTTTTATTATAAACGATATTCTCTGTATTGTAGAGATGACAATGGAGTATGGTAAAGATTAATATTCAATAGTTAACCATTCATGAATTGTATGGTACTGGATACTATATTCTATTTTCTCATATCGTAATCGAGATTAGTATTTGCCATACCAAAAATTAATCATTCTAGGTACAATTTAAAATTTTAGATGAATACCTACAATGTAGATTACAATATTGAATATTGCAATTTTTCTATCATCAGCAGTTCACTGTTTCTTCCCTTGTATTTTACTCAAAATCATTTTTTTTTGCAAACCTAAAGTTTTGCAATTTTCCTTTTCTGTTTTAGCCCATTTTGAAAAGAACCCGAAGCGTGTTTAATAAAAAGATACTTTAGGTTATAATTTTTTTTGTAATTTTCTTTAGATTTGTCCTTAAACATTTATGAAAAGTTTTACCCATTGGTTTTCCTGAATAGAAATGTTGAATCATTTTTTGTTTAATTTCTGAATAATTTAAAATGGATCTGCTTCTCCTTTATTCGAAGATTACCTTTCGAGTAAAAATAAAAAGTTCTGAAACGTTTGTAACGTGAATACCGTATTTCAAATCCAGCGACTCCAGCGCTCAGGAGTTTTATAAAAGGAACCATTTTGAATTTTATAAAGACTCAAAATGGATCAAAAATCGAAGTTTAACAAGGTGCCATATTTGTGTGTTCTGAACATAACTTGTTCTTCCCCGGTGCGCTATAATAGCGTTACTTGCCAAAGATATAAGTGTTTTTTTTTTCTTTTTTCTCTATACATATATAATTTTTTGCTTTATATAATTATTTTTCTTTGTTCTAATTTTCAGCCTGCCGAATATTGTCAACCCAAATTGTCATTCTTTGAAGTTTAAACAAAACAGAGAGAATTTATATCCTTTTCAAAATTAACTAAAAGTAGGGTCTGAATAATAATTTTAATCAGTCTTTTTGAATTCGGATTGTAATTTTGGCTGGCCTTAGTTCATACTAAGCAACTATACCCATGACAGTTTATTACTTTTATACTGTAAAAACTAACCATTTGTTTTGACTTTTTATTTGTAATCAGTAGGTAGTTATTATTATATCATTAAAATTTTAGTGTATTAGTTAATCCAAAGAAGAGCCAAACTCTACATATATTAATATTTCATTTGCAATGCAAATGAATGTTTTAAGCTACATATTATGAGCGATTTCGAAAACCAAAGATTTTGGATTTGAATCTCTGTGACAATGTTTTACGATTTGATTTCCTGCTTTAGATTCAAGCTTTTCAAAAAGTTTCGTAGAAATATACGTAGTGATTTATGACGAAGCAGTACTGAAGACGAAAGTTCTATAAAAAAAAAATCTTCGAATTGAAAAACCAAATGAGAGTTGATTTTAGATTTTTTTTCTGTTTTATAAGGAGGGTAGACTGCTTCGTAACTTATTAAAAAAATAGGGTGCCCGCGTTTGGCACGAGGCTAGTGTTTGTTAAGTCTCTTGATTGATACTAACAATAGGATACAAAAATCGAGAAAAAATAGAGGAGGATAGAGCATATTGTTGATTATTCTAACGACTCAAAGGGACCTCAGAATTAATTCAGTTTCACAAACTACAGAGAGCCAAATCGAAATATTATATAAGGTTTTTAACTTTCAATCTCTTCAAACTGAAATATATTTCCAAAAAAATTGGAATCTACAAAATCAATTTTTGCAATAAGATGAATGTCTTCTAAGGTCCCCTTGCAAGTCTAATAACAGCCAAGTGATCCAATTATTTTTGTACCAGGTTAGATGAAATACATGGGAATGGGTACTCTGGTAAATTAAAACTAGACGAATTAAAAGGGTGGATATAGAGTGGCTAGAATATATCATTAGACACTCTTTGGAAGTTGTTGTTTGCTTAAAACAAATATGAAATCCGCAGTTTTCTTGATAAGTCAAAGATTTTTACATTATTGAAATTGCGCTGTTATATTTAGCATTAAAGATTAAAGGAATCAGACGTCTCGATGCAACGAAATCCCGACCTTAGAGAATTTTACAGCTCTCTATAGTGCAGATTTAAGATCCTTTATAATATTAATTTTAGGGTCACTAGATTAACCATAAAAAAGCGCGTGAATATTCCCCAAATTGTACATTTCCTAATATTTATCTTATCGAAATTTATTTCACTAAATAACAATTTGACCTCATTTCTGGTTTTCTGAAATATTGTTTAGCCTAATTCTTATTTTTGCAAATCATTAGTTAGTACCGTTAAGCGGGGTAATTTCGGACATACGGGGTAAATTCGGACGCCCCTAAATTCCCTAAATTGATAGGATACATTACTCAAAACTATTCTCAGAATCTGGAATCAGTTCTAGTTTAGTTCTAGATTCTGGTTAAAACCACCCTCCTTAAGTAATTTTAACTAACAATTTAGGAATGTCCGATTTTACCCACATGTCCGCAATTACCCCTTTTGACGGTATCAATTCCATTTGTCATCATTTTCATATCAACTGATTTCTATTTTCACGAATTAACATTTGGCTTTATTGTTTTTTTTTTCAAATTGCCATTTGCCCTAATTTTAGTTGTTCTAAATTACTATTAAGGTTATTTAGCATAATTTTTGACTGAATTACAATTATCCTTAATTTTTATTTTCCCGAATTGACTTTGATCATAATTTTCATTTTCTCGAATTACCATTTATCCTAATTTCAAGTAGTTAATTGTTTTTTTTTGTCAACTTTTCGGGGTTTCCACGGAATTACGATCACTTTATACTGACTTTTATACATTTTTTCACAAAAACATTTGTATTTTTCTGAAAAGACACCAAAATAATCAATTTTATCTTCGTATATATTTCAGAACGAAACAATAAAGGAAAAAATGTATTATATTGAGAGAAATGTGAGTCCATCAAAACTTTCACAAGTGTTAAATATTCATGGATTTCAATTACTTGAAGGAATTTCACTAATTGTTGAATTATTTTAATATTTAACAGTGCATTAATTGAAAATAGTAGAATAGTACAAATTAAATATTGCTGTGATAAATTAAAACTAAAATTAGAATGTGTTAAATCATTTTTGTTTCATTAATAAATTATAAATTTTTATGAAATTTTGGTTATTTAAAATGGTAGTTTTTCGAACTGGAAAAGTGATGGAGGAAGTTCTATCCCACTCTACCCCTTTTCCAGCTCGAAAAATTACCAAGAAGTATATTTTGTTGGGGAAAATATATAACTTTTTATGTCTTCCGCGAATGATATTTTACATTTGAACTGGAAAGAAGATTTTCCAAAAGATTTCGAATCATTTACTTTATTATTAGTAAAAGACATCAAAGCAAACAATTACCTTCAAATTTTTTGAACTTTAGTTTGCCATTACTTCGATTTGTCATAATTTTCATTGTTTCGAATAGTCACATACCCTACAATTTATTTACATAAATCGAATTGAGACAATTAGGTGAAGTGGGGATGACAAATGGTAATTAAAAAAAAAAAAAATCATGGAGAATTCCAATTCGGAACAACTAAAATTATTAACAATGGCGATTCAGAATAATAAAATATAGGGCAAACAATCATTCGGAAAAATATCAAATAGGAAAAATAAATTTCGGCTAAATAAGCATTAGGGAAAGTAGAATTTGCAAAACATACATGCACATCTAGAAGTTGAGACTTTGCATTTTTGAAAATCTTCCTTCAAATATTTAAAAATATCTCTTCCAGTTCTGTGATCACAAATCTGTAGAATTAAGATTTTCTTTTCTCAATCACTTGTTACTCAATTTTTATATACCACATAAACGTATTGTAATTTGTATTATAAATTATGAAGTTTGAAGGACATCTTTCGATGATGTAAGTCTCACTTTGTATGAAATATAATTTGGAAGTAGTCTTAGAATATGCCTATATGGGTGTATACCCAAGATATATAATAGAGATCCCAGATAGAGAATATATTTAAATCAAAAAATTATATATATAAATTATATAGTATAGGAAAACATCATTTTAAAGCTATATTCACTGCGATTTCTGGTACGAGAAGTAACTTTTCAAACTGAAATCTAACTTGGTCGGGGGAATAAAAGATGAAATAGTTCTTCTAAATAAATAAAGATAAAGTACAATTCTTTAAATGAAGACATACAGTTTTCGAAATTAACAAATACTCTAATTATAAGAAAGCTCTTTAATGATAACTTTTTGTCCTATCATAATATTTTTTTCGTTTCTAGTCAGAATCTCTCTACTTCTTCACCCGGCCAAGTAAACCTAGTTTTTAAAGAATTAAAATTTCTTCTTCAAGATTCTCTTACTCTGCATCCCTCATAGGAGCATTTTAACGGGCATCATATACTCTGTGTATCTAAGTATCTAAAATAAAAAGCATCTATTAGCTAACTTTTACAGTGGGGTAGATATTATTGATTCTTTGAGAGTAGTTGTCACCTAAAATAAAATTTAAGCTATGAAATTCAAAAGAAAGTGTTAATTACTTTCAAAAGAGTCAATTTCTGTATTATTTACCCCGAATCGAATGACGGCACATCTTGCTAGATCTAGACGTTGAAATGTTTCACTGTGTAGGAAATCTTTTATCTACTCTTCCATAACTAGTAACTTGAAATATCTTGCTGTCAAAATGTATTTATCTTGCCAAAACGACCTTCTATCTATAAGGGCGACTTCAAAATGAAAAACATGTGGCCAAACTAGAATTACGATTTCTTTTTTCTGTCTTAAGTCAGTCACCTGTCTTTTCTTCCTATAACTTCTTTGTGCCAAAAATTTGTGCTACTCGTGAAAACATTCTCTTACCGTAATTGAATCGACGCTGCTATAAACCGATGATCTTTTACTAAAAACTATTAGTAATGTTTCTTTTCGAGCAAAATTGTAAGTAGAAGCTAGTATTTTCTTCTTACTACACAGTTTGCGATTACAAACATATTTTTTAAAAGTAATAATACAGGGTCGATGCAAATTGTAGTAGGAGACATAGTATGTCTTCCAAGTTCTCAGAAAAAAAATCCAAACGAGTACAACCTGGGAAACAATGAATTCAGGTTCAAATAAAAAAGCAATACAAAAGGGCTCCCAAAAATCAAACCTCGTGCATTGAAGAGGTATGCAATTTTGCACCTAAACCAAAAAGTTCGAAGCACAAAGACTGATACGTACGAAGTGAGACATTATTATGATTATATATTATTATTGTAATATTATTACTGCAAAAATATACGTATAATATATTGTGAAATGTCTGTATTTTTTACATACACGCAGGTAAACAATTTTCGATAAAGAATGTCTGCCTTATTCAAGATTCTGACTCTACGTCATGCTTACTAAGACATTTGGTGCTTATATATTTTTATTAATAAAAGAAGGCCCACAAATGTCACAAATAAAGATCTTGGAAACCTGTAAACATGACAAACAAATGGATAAACATGCGCAACTATTTAGTTTTCTGCATAATTGGCTCATCACTTTATACCGATATAATTACAGCTCAAATGCAGAGTTCCCTCCATATGTGTACAATTTTCTATTTTGAACAATTTTGACTTCTAATAAACAGAACTTTACGAAAACCTTAACTTTTTTTTGTGATTTTCATGGCCCTTTTTTATTAACAAACAAACATCCACACCAAATTTTTGTTTTAAATCACGACGTCGGAATTTTCAATAGGGTAGTGAGTAAATATGATTATATATTTTTATACAAATTGTGATTTTGAGGTAATTGGTCTCCACTAATGCATTGTTTTTACTTACTTTTTAAGTATTGTTAAGATTTCATAAAATCAAGGTAAAATTGTTTCCGTGCGTATGTGTAGATTGATTTTGCGATTTGTGGAAAAATCAGATAGTTTTTTTTTTGTGCCAGCAAACAGAAACCAGCGATGTAATATTCTAGTCGTCGTGTCATTTGTGAACGATGCGACATAAGATGCCTATAATGTTGCTTTAAAGCCATAGTACGAACGTAAAATGTCCTAATTGTTTTACAGAAACTAATTTTTTTTTTAAAGTTTTGACAAAAAAATTTTACTTATTACAAAAAGAATGAGTGAATTTCATTATTTTGTATGGGACATTTTGCGCGTGCAGAATATAATTTATCAAGTTAAGAAAAATTATACATATATATTATTATAAAATATACATACTTGCATATGCAGAAAGTATATGTAAATATGATAACCATATGTGCAAAAGTAAGTTTGCAGAACAAGTTTAAACCAAACAAATAAAACTAGAAAAAATTGTCCAAAAAAAGTAAGCAGTTAAGGAGATCAAGATAATAATTAGCATGTAAGCGTTCTGGAAGTTTTTGAAAATTAAAGAAAAGAAGGTCAGAAAATTAGAATAATGTCTTGTAGCAAAAAAAGGAAGTTGAGGTAGTTACAAAATCTGTAAAAAAGCATAAGATTGATTTGCGGGTAATTTAAGAATATATACGTATGTATTAATTACACAAGGGTAGAGCGGAACAGCAGTAACAGATGCGTTATATAACAAATATATGAAATAGTGTTTACGGTTTACGGTTTTTTGTGAATTAACTAATTATGATCAATTACGAGTGTACCACTGATAACGATGTGTTAAAAGGGAAGAAAAGGATAAATAAAGAATTGAATTATATCTTCAAATTTGTGTACATAAAGTTATTTTCTTGTTGAGTGTTTTAAAAAACTATTAAAAAATTTCTTTATTTTATTCATCTTTTTGGGTTGTATTTCCTTGTACTAATACAATTTTTTTTTTTCAGGTCGTGTAAAATGTCCTCGATGTGGTCGACGCTTCAAACATGACTTTTCAATGGTATGTCATTTGCGATCAGAATGCGGTTCAACTTATAGATGTCAGCGATGCAATTTTCGTGCAAATAAACTGAGCACCTGGTTACATCACATACAAGGGTGTTACATCACACGCCAGTCTAAAGTAAAAAAAAGTTTGAAGTAATATTCGAAAATTTCGGACTGATTTTTACTTTCTACGTACATCACATTTAACCACTATGCATTGCAAATACAGTTAATAGTTTAATAAAAATATTTATTATGTTGTACTGTATAAACAAATCGACAGTTTTAGTTCAATTTGTACCTCAAACCTCCATTAGTTTAATTTTGGTCTTTATAATCATCGTATTTTAAATATTTCTTAATTATATTTTCAATTGCATGTTTGACAATAGTTTATATATTAGTTTGAAAAGTGAATACGATTTTAACAAATTTAAATACATTTTTATTTACAATAAGGCATTTCAGGTTGATATGACGCAGGCGAAAATACTTATGTGTTTATGTGTTAGTTCAATGTTCATATTTCTGTTTTTCTATTCTGCTTAGCGCTCAACATGTCCACTTTTCCACCAATTTTTTCATTCTTTTCTGATACTCTTTGCGGGTCCCTGGTGACGGCTTTTAAATCCTTAATTTCTTATTTTTTTCTTTATAGGCTATCTAGATTCGAGTCAAAAGTCATACGAGTGTGATCGCTGTGGTAGAAGATACAAATGGAAGAGTTCACTTCACTGTCATCAAAGGGACGAATGTGGAAAGAAAGCAAAATTCTCGTGTAATTATTGTTTTTATAAGACAAAAATCAAATCGAATTGGATTCGCCATGAGAAAGCTCATTTGAATGCTATAAAAAAAAAAAGTTTTTCGGAGAATGCAGTTTGTGCAGAAGGAACAGAAACGTGTGAACAGTTCGATTATTTTGTTCAAGGTTAATTTGTATTCGGCGTTATATAAAAAAAAAAAAGCTAAAAATGATTATTTAAAATAGTAATGAATATTTGTTATTTTTTTACAATGCCGTTTGCACGTTGAAAAATGTACTTCTTTATTTAAATTCATATAAATATTTTTTAAATATTTTTTTATTTTTGAAAATCTAGCCGAAATAAAATTCCGGATTAAGATTTTTCTTTGCTTTGTTTTTGTTGTACGATGATTTTCTTTCTTTCAATAGTAAAATGAATCATATAAAGTCGTAGATATGATTATAAGGGAAACATTATTAAAAGGATTATGAAATGATGTAAAGATTCTATGAATTAAATGAAGATTTTTTTTTTGTATAAGAGTGAGGAAAATATTTGACAAATTATTGCAGGTTACTGGAGATAGAAGCTGCCTATTGAAAAAATAAAAGTCGACTATTATAAATGTGAAATATCTTACGTTTTTGTGTATTTTAAATATTATTTATGAACTACAAAAGGCTCAATTCAAACCAAAGAGTTGTGATACGCTAATTTTTATAGTATTTCTGCTTATGTATAGCAGTGATACTTTATAATGTTGCATTATTTTTATGCCAATTTTCGTTACTGTCAAATGAGAAATTGTCGGTCAATATTGACAGAATGTGAATAAACTTAGATAATAAATAGTTAATTTTTTTTGTTTATGCATTTGTTGGTCTTTATATAGCTACTGTATAAGTATTTTAAACTGTTTGAATGATAATAAAAAAATCTTCTGTAGCATGCAAAGAAATGATGATTTCGAATTTTTATCACGAATGTTTGAAACATGTTTAAATGTGTGCGGAAGTATTTAGAAAATAATAGTCTCAAGAATAGAAATTTGAGACTGAATAATATTTAAACATAGTGATGTATTGTTTTGTATAATGTGCGATTAGCAATTATTGAAAGTTTTTTGTTTTGCTGTGTCTAGGTTCACTGAAATTCGGTGAGCGTAGACTGCATGTTTTGGGTGTGCTCAGATACTTCGCTTTTTTTACTGAAGCAGCTCAGGTAAAAGACTGGACTTTTTGGAGATTCTTCAGACTAAGAACAGCATGTGGATAAAAAATTGTATGTACATATTTTAAATCAATTTATTTTGAATAATTTTAATTTTTCGCATTTTGTGCACTTTATTGAGTGAAATCACGGAGCTAATTGCCCGAAGCAATTAACATATATATATATATATATATATATATATAAATGATAT